>CM055897.1:25462674-25772674 GCA_029582155.1 Panopea generosa | reverse complement strand
AAAGCAGTTCGAATCAGTACTGCTGAATTTTTTTTGTATTATTTTAATTTTAAAATGAAACCAGAAAAATTCGATCTAGTCGATTTGTTCTGACATTTTAACAGACATAAAGTAATCAAAAGATATTTAGATCGTAACACTTGGCTCGGTACCCGTTGAAATTCATCTGCTAGCAAACTCTTCAATTCAGTGTTATTCCATTTAAAATAGAATGTAAAAATGAAGTTAAACGTTTAATGCTCCAACTTTTTACCACTAACCTAGCGACGTGTACGCCTCCTTTACTTTAACGTTTTCTCGCACCAGTCACAGAAGGCCTTTGAAAACAGTGCAGGAAGAGTTCAGATTGCTCGTGACGAGCAATCTGAACACTTCCTGCACTGTTTTCCACTCTGTCAGTTAATACAATTCAAAAGCCTTCTACATTAAAGGTGTCAAAAGGCGTCTGTATTAGAGGTGTCCAAATGCCTCTTTATTAGAGGTGTCCAAAGGCGTTTATATGAAGTAACGGGTTAAACATGAACTGTTAATATTCTGCCATTATTCTTATTCACTACCGAAACATGATCTTGGCGCTTTGACTCAACGGTCGAGTTGAGAACACGAAGTGTCCGCTTATGAAATATGTGTATAGTTCCCATAGAATATCAGTACACACTAAGTAAAAACTTGACCAGTTTTTAAATTGGTCACCTGAACTTATAAGAATATCTTTCCTGGAAATTGTGACAAATATATAAATTCATTGTTTTGAATACTGTAATAACTTCAATAGAAATTTCATGAAAGTTGTACATAAAAGTTTAAAGTAAACTAAAAGTCGCGTAAAATTGAAATAACCATTTAATTTCCATAAAAAAAAAACAAATCGTTTGGAAGGAAACCCATTTTAAATATTAATTTTAGAAAAATTAATGACGAAACATATCTAATTATTGGATGAAAGACCATCTTATGAGTCTTAGGGACTCATCCTTTAATTGCTTTATGTGTTTCCTTATTGCAGTATAAGAGATTGAAACAGCTCAAAAGCATGATTTCATATTTGTCCTATTAAAGTCAATGTAAAAAGGGTGACCGCTTATGTTATGCTTACTTTCAATTTTTGAGAAATGCTAACAAGATGTGTATGACCAATTAAAAATATGGCGGCTCAGTGTACACATTCCAATGCTATCTTTCAGGAATTTGACAATGGAAAAGGTTTTGTTAGTGCGAAAGAAATACGTACTATTTTGGTAGCCATGGGTGACAAAATGACGGAAGAAGAAGTCGAAGAGATGATGAAAGAAGTACATATTAAAAATGATCTTATAAGAATAAAAGGTATAGATAATCAAATATTCAATTTAGTTAGGTTATATTGATGGTATAGCAAACATTACACATTTATGACCTTTGCTCATTATAATGTATACAAGCCAACTGTTGTCCAAATTAAACTGATGCTTATACCGTTTTGTTCAAAGTTCCTTTAAATATTGGAGAATCTGTCTAAATAGTCTCACTTACTAATTACCTCCCCTTAGCGACGATAGCAAGATTTGTTCTCAGTTCAATGTCTGAAACATACCTCAGAAAGAATGAATTCATTTTCATAACGAAACTGCTAAGGAACTTAAACTGAAACAGCGTTTATGATATAACAAAGTCGAACAAATCTAATGTAACAATTAACATGTCTCTAGTTGATATATACTGAAAAATAACACAATTATCTGTGAATACAAAATAAAAACATGTCTTGTATAAATAAATTAATGTTAGTTTCTTGATGCGTATTACACACACATGTTAACAAACAAGCTTATCAACTCAGACATACAAATTGCACTTGCTGCAAATAATTTAATAATGGTGTCATGAGTTTATGATCAACAGGTTTGAAACGTTAATTTCTGGAAGGTTATGTGGGTAAAAACGACTTCAATATATCCCTGTCGAATGCCAATCAATTATTCCACGGAATAAGCTTCGTTCATGTTATCACTGTGTACGTGCCATTGAAAACAACTCCCGTAAACAATAATTTAATCATTGTTAAAGTGACATTGTCATAAATTAATGTACGTAGAAACCACATTAATAATATGTTTTTCTACCTCTTATTCACGTTCTGACAATCAATCATATTTCTCTCCATGTATTTCTCTTCGTTATGATTTTCTTGGGATTTCTTATTTTCCGTCGCCCTCTTTTCTTTCCCTATTCTTTGTAAAGTATTCGTTAATTTCTTTCTTTTTCGCTCTGTTTTCATTCATAAACCTCTCTCTCTCTCTCTCTCTCTCTCTCTCTCTCTCTCTCTCTTATTAACGTCATAATATTGAATATATATTTCACATTACACACTTTGATCACAATCATAAAATAAATAAAATGCATTTATCTATTTCAGATATCGTTACCATTCTGTGTCGATAAAAGCAGCACCCTTACCTTGTAACACGACATTCAATCAATACACGACGTCACAGACACGATTTAGTACGTTGGAGGCAATAACAGTATCCGTTGCAATATCCTCAATTATAGATAAATTGCCTAATTACGGTTTTGCCGTAATTTTATAATAATTTCTGTAATCAGAAACCGATCATTGACTGTTTGTCTGACAAAATAAAATGGATACCTCTTATCCTTTGATTGATTTATATGTCACACATGATATTAAATGTCCCATACAGATAGTGGAACGGTATAATATAGTGTTTTATGTGTTTTGTTTCCAATTCATGAAAGGAGTTGATCATGTTTGTACCTTGCATGCACTTACATAATTTATATCAGTATACTAAACAAAGCGTACATGCTACGTTGAATGAATTTGCGATTATTTAAAGGCAGTTTCAAAGGATACGTTAGAAAGTGTTACTTACTTAAACAAAATGACAAACAAGTCGTCATAAAATAAGTATAAAATTGCGAGGATTAATCACGTGACTACATACCATGTTGGAGGAACCAAGTGATTAGTTAATTCATGTAAAGTAAATTCAAGCATTTTTTTCTTCATTCAAACATCTTTATGCAGCTTCATTTACAATAAATGCCTCTGGCAAATAGTCCGTGCATTTAAATCTAGTTAACGTGGAACAAGTGTATGCTATTTATGTCAGTTATCATGAAACATGTGAGGTTTTTAATGGTGTTTAACGCCATTTTCAACACAGTTCAGGTTATATATGGCATATGCAGTTTTACTGATGGAGGAAGACCTCAGACTGAGTAGAACCACCGTCGTTCCGCAAGTATCATAAAACATTATTTAATATGTATAGTGTAATTTCTAGGAAATATAAAATATAACAGTTCTGATGACAGTTTATGTTAATTTCTTAGTATAAGAAAATATACATTTGCTACAAAACAAATAAATAACATAAGATATCAAAAAGCTAGTAATAATGTTATAATGTTTGGATTCAACTCTCCTTGGCTTAAGCAATATTCAAAAATCATTTCTACAAATTAAAATAAATGCAGAGAACATTGTGTTGATTTTATATAAAAAATAAATGTTTGATTTTATAATATATATATATATATATATATATCAATTCAACAGAAAAAGCTAATATCAAGTGATAAAGAATAGTACTGAAACACAAGGAAGATAACAAAGCATGGTATTATAGGTCTAACTACACAATTGAACAAAAATCGAACAAAGATACATTAGGACTTTTTAAGAGCAAGAATCGTTTTACCGTGGCAAAAAAAGGGGCGCAACTCAGTAGTGAATACGCTAATATAGAGCCAAGCGTCAACACGAGCCCACGAACAATCACACATATTGCGTTTTATGTGTACTATATCTCAGACTTGATGCTTGGTGTTTAATTGTTTCCTTTAATTGTTTAAAAAATATTAACTGAATGTAATTTTTTTAAAATTAGTTTTGTTACTTTAATACAAATTTACGATATCTTCTCATGTGGAAACAAGAGCTGTTATTTGCTTCCAGATACATACTGTAACTTACCACGTGGTCAGCGCATCTGACAACTACTTACCACCTCTAGGACAATATGTTTTGTCTTTAAGCATGGCATGTTTTCCTCATATCCTTAGTAATCGTTTTATCTTGAAAGACAACGAGCAAGATTTGTGTAATTTGTAAAATTATGTTTTGCATTCGATGTACATGTATATTAAATTAAATCGCATCGGTGTGATAAGGGTAAAGCGTCCTTCTTGCATGCGAAGTTTATGGGTTCGATCTCCGGTCGGGTCAGACCAAAAAATAGTACTAGAAACTTGGCGCTTAACATAAAGGTGATAATTCTAGGTCTAGTGGGCCCAATGTCATTATGATGTGAATGGGTGGGGTATCATCCCATGTGTCTGCGGCTTGTTACTCATGTGTGGCAGCGCTCAAATACTGTCTAGAGTAGCCATTATTGCGATATGACTGAAAGATGTTGAAAGCGACGCTAAACATCACACAACAATGACTGTATATTAAATCTTAACTGAACTCAGACATTCAGACCGAGTCATATGTATGATTTCAGATGTGGACTTCTATTATACGGTATAAAGTCGTTCTTCGTTTTGGGGTCCGTCCTTGGGGACAACTGTTTGAGCGGGAGCAAACTGAATTTCCGCGAAAACAGTTAAACCAAGAGACGTGTTTTTCAATCCGATTATTCTTTTTCTTTCAACAACACATTGAATGACTATTTATATCTACCACGATTTCATCAGATCATATTCTTTACGTCATATATTATTTACGTTGCATATTCCATACGTCACATATGTCACATCACAGCGTGGGAAGGGTAGTAAAGGGAGGCGAAAAGGGTGTATGACTTACTTCCCGTAACTAGTAAAAACTTGGAAATCCAAGTCTGGTTTGTCAGACCATTTATTTAGCTCATAAATTATTGACAATGAATATGTACATTAATACAATTAATTTAACTTATTATAATACTATAGTCGTTAGTTTATACCAATTTATTTTAGCTTGGTTGTGATGAAAGCTCAGAGCTTATATGAACCGCTCTCGAGTCCGCTTTCTGGGTAGGACCAGTACTGAGCGTTGTTTTATGAGAGGCATCGGGTCAGTCGGGGGATCGAACCCGCAACCTCTGTCGTGATCGGCCAACACTCTATCCATTACACTATTATATTATAAAGTTGTTTATTTAAATTTCAAGACATATTTTAGAGGTTATATTAGTATATTATTTTTCATAAATCCATGTGACAAACATGCTAAAGATTTTATAAACCCATTTAAATAAGTATTATATTCTACAAGTACGAATGTCACGTATTAAAATAAATGCATTGTATAATGACGTTCGATTTTATTAAAGTTTGACCGAGTACGTATATGACACGCTTAAGTCACTTTATTATTTAAATGAAACCGCAATAACGCTGTGACAACATTGGGATATAATTATATATTGAAGTGCTCCGAAACTAAAGTCAATAGTATTACACAATTCTAGTACGTTAAAATGAAACGCTTAAATTGCTTTCATAAATTTGCCAATGTTGTATAAGATAATAGTTTATACAAATATAAATATATAGTAGTAACTGCGGCTACCCATTTTCCGGTAGTGCATTGTCAATACATTTTAACACATTTGAATATGCACACAATAAAATAGCTATTCTATTATGTGTGAAAATGCTAATCTGTACAGAACGTTAATATTTATATATAATTTATACTGAACCCCATTTCGTACATAATTGTTAATTTAAATTCACAAAATCACATCCATTATGCGTCAAAAAGAGGCCAGCAACAAACACAACACAGTAAGTAATAAGTAATAACCCCCGTTCTTAATCGAACATAAAATGGCAAATAAAAACTGTTTGGGTGTTTGGGTGTTTGTGATTTAAATCAAAGCATAGTATCGCTCACGACAAAAATCTCCGATCACTCGATAAATCGGTTTATCTTTTGATACGATCAATCGGTTAGAGTATCATAATCACTTTGTTGGAAGTATTTAAAAGTAAAGATATCAATGTACAAAAGATTAAACGCGTAGCTTTCGAACTTTTGGAAAGGTCAGTTGTTTCATTAGAATGGCAGTAAATCAACCGGGTTTGTCAATATTCTAAGCGTGATTTTTTTTTTCAAACAAGGAATGTTTCATGAAGGTTTGTTATCGGACTAAAAGATCGGTGAATTAAAAACATTATCTTTTAAAGTGGATACATATAAAACGACTTAATAACATTAAAATTTTAAATGTTGACTATAACTTAAAATATCAGTGTTGTCGAGGTACAGCATTATAGACATACATAGATATTAGTGTTGGAGTATATATTTTATTATTTTATATGCAGTTGATCATACACGATCACATTACATAAGTGGTATAGTCTTTACACGTGATACACAGTTAACTGCACGGGAACTTCTTGAACAACAGTATGGTACGTATATGTTTATATCTTTTTTTTTCTTTTTAAACATTATTTAGTGCCATGTAGTGTTTCGTTTAAAGTAAAATTATTTAATAACCTTTATTTAAAAAAAAATCAATTTGTTACGAAATATATTATATTGCAAGTCATTCTAGTTAATATGTTTCCCTTCTGAATTGAACATTTCTAGTGTTTTGATTAATACATTTCTAAATATATATTTTAAAATAAGTTTTTAGTTTACAATCACAGCATATGTAAATCGCCTTTTTATGTTAACAATCCTTTATACTTTATAAAGTACTTAATGTGTTAATTAGTTATTCCTATAATTTGAACATTTCTATTTTTAAGGCTCTTGATCTAACGGAGGAACAGATTGCAGGTTTGGTTATATTTATTATTTAGCTTCTGGGTATTAAGTTAGTATAAACATTGTTGTTTGAAGTACTAAATATTAGTACTATGTGTTTTTATTAACTTGATAACGTATTCCAACTTTCAACGATGTGGTTGTAGGGTATCAGACCCTTAATTGAAGGTACGGTGGGTGTCGAATATTTCCCATTACTGCCATAAGGGGGTGTATTTGGTTGAATGGCTTGATTGATTGAATTAATATTAAGCGTCATTTTCATGCCGTCGAGGGCTTACAGATGATCAAGTCAACATAACCACTCTTCCCTGGGATCCAGGAAGGTTAACCAGTACTTAAACACACCCGTCTCCGTAAGTAACTGATGACTTTTACACTTGAATCAGTGATAGGAGATGATTTAATATGAGACGTAATGTCGCAGTGTCGTCAGGCGGGGATTCGAATTCGAGGCCCTTGGATTGATAGTTAGGAGCCCCACCGTCTGAGCTACCGACGGAGTGTTGTCTTTGAACATGGCACTTTGTCCACGTGTACTTAGTACTGGTTCGGCTCAGGTAGATTTCGAACCTGTTCTGTGTATGTTGTAAGAACTTGTTTCACAAGCGAGGTAAAATAAGTCGAAACTAACTGCTTTTATCAACTCATTAGCATCGTCAGTTATAAATAAACTTGTGTTGCTCTTGACATAAAGCCTAACACAATATTACATGTTCTAGTCCAGACTATTCCAAATTGGCACATTGTTTAAAAGTATTTTCATCTGTAATATCAACATTTGTATATATTTTATTACTGCTGAGGTTAAAGGTTCGAGCCGTGTATTTGATCATTTATTAAGGGTACAAATAATGCCGGTCTTTTACGCTATTAGTTCTTGTTAAAATACTTTTTCATGTCCACGAACGTGTTGCCGTTCTCTTTCCACCACGAACAGTTTAAACCTAACAAAAGCAAATTGCTTAATTGTTTTTAAATATAGAATAGTCATCTGTTATTAAACTTGGCTGAACTTTCTACTATCTTATATTAACCTGTAATAACCTACAATTAAGCCAAACTCCATATCAATAGTTAATATACCTTAAACATGGACTAGCGCGTGCAAACTTACTTAACTATAAGCATATAATTACTGAACTTTTGCTACCAAATTGGATCACGTCTAAGAGTCTATGTACGTATTCTTCCATGTCGCTACACTCTCCTGGGCGGCAACGATTTAACAGTTCTGCTATTTCATTCACATTGTCGATATATCGGTATGTGTTCGATAAAATACATATTTTATCAGTTATGACATAATTTTAGCAAAACATTTTCCCCACGATGTAGGTTAAGTTTTGCAATCTAAATACAGTCAAACCAGTCTTAAGCAGCCAGTTAAGGGAAGAAGCAAAAGTGTCCTTTTATTTTAAGACAGGTGGTTGCTCAATACAGGTTAATTGTCTCTGACGACATAGAAATGAGTAATGGCAAATGTGGCTGTTTAAGACAAGTGGCTGCTTAATAGAAATGGCCACTTACACTGTACCTGCTTTTATACATGTTTTCTGCGATGATGATTTAGATGCATATCTGCAAACATATATGTAATCATAATTTATGTATGTCTTTGTGAACTGTATACATTTTTCATATGAAACAAATCCAATTTTACATACATATTTACATACATATTTTACATACATATACAAATCCATGTGATAGGTGTATTAATCAATATAATCTTTACATCGCTGTGTTATGTAATGTAACAGTTTAGTTTCCTATTTAAAAGTCATATACGAGTTAAAGTAAAAACAAACCTAATTAAATGTTGAGATCAAAGTGCAATATTTAGATATCGAAATTAATCTGAAATTAATCTGTGTAGGCCCATTGCCCTTCTGCAAATAATTGGAATAGTTTCACACAAGAATTGTTTTAGCCAAAAAATCAAGACCTCAGTCGCTTGAGAATCCTTAACAAAAAAACGAAACTACACTTATAGTTGTTTAACTCTAAAATGGCTGCAGTTTATTTTGTTGCGATCTAAATCATATAAAAAATGTACATAATGATTGTATAATAGTAGGTTGCGCGTCTGCCTATCAATAGAGTTCGAATCCCCACTCGGCAAAAGTCTACGTGATGATTGATATATGACATTGCATCTCATTATCATTCGTATATTATCGCTGTTTCGAGAGAGAAAGTTATCAGTTGCTTGTGGAGATGGGTGTGCTCGAATACTGGTTAACCTTCCATGGTCCAAAAAAGGGTTGTTAGGTTAACTGATCACCTATTAACCATCGGTGACATACGCATGAGATAGCTATTCAAACAGACAACAACAAGCAAACAATAGTCCATATTAAGGATTGACATCTATCTCAATTATGCGATAAGCCGTGTGACATGTTGAAATATCGCAAGCAATAGAACCGGTCTAAAGATAAGATGGCCTTGTTAGTTACAGGGTAGATTCTAATGAACAAAGATTTCTCGACGGACGTACCAAGTACCCGTCGAGTTACCGCGCGCCATTAAATGTGCCAGTGGGGGCAATGTTGAATGTGTTTATATAAAAAAAACTCCGTTTGTCACCACATGTCCCCTACCGAGATCTATTACAGCTACTGATATCTATTACAATATGTTGACATTGACACGTCCACTGTAAACTATATTTTAGTTGCGGGTGCCATGTAATTGACAAGCATTTTACCACACTTTATAAAATATGGTGGTTGTTTTAGATCCAATAAATGAACAACCTTGAATTAGTGCAACCGTATTCTTTAATTGCATATTTGGTAATTGTATGAGAACGAAGTAGAAACCTCTCTCTCTCTCTCTCTCTCTCTCTCTCTCGTGGTGTACCATGTGTATTACAATAAAAAGACCTGTAACATATTGCTTATACTAATATATTTAAGCTCAATTGCGATGAAAACTCAAAGCTTATATGAACCGCTCTCGAGTCCGCTTTCTGGGTAGAACCAGTACTGAGTGTTGTTTTATGAGAGGCGGGGGACCGAACCCGCAACCTCTGGCGTGAGCGGCCAATACCCTATCCATTACACTACCGCCCTTGCTTTATCAGCATACCTGTATCATTTATAACCCTATAACTGTATTAAAACGTTTTCTTTAGACATAAGATATATAACGTTTTATTTTTAAAACAAGTTAACTTTGATATATGATTATCATGTCTAGTTAATAGATTACTTACCTATCACAAGTCAGAGTGTTATAAAGTGTTTTACCGAATGTTTGCCTTTGCTTGGTTAGATTGATGAACAGCGTGTCACTTGTCGGACTGGAATGACATAAAATATCTAGAGAAAGTCATCGTAAAGGGTTTAACGACATGCCGCAAAGATTTGAGAACACGATCTTGTATAGCTATTAATGTCATTCGTAAACCATAAACAAGATTTATTAAAAGCTTTAATTTCATCGATATTTATTTATTAGCAAAACATATACAATGATTTGGTTAACATTAACAAATTACAGTTTGGCATTTTGTTTTATTTGCGTGGGTTTGGATGTGAATTAATGTTACATTAAAATGTCAATGACGCCAAACCATATGGGGTGCCGTTTTACTATTTATCCCTAATAAGTGATATCACTTATTCGAATAGGTGATATTATTTATTTGTTTTAAATAGGCTTGGAAAGTGAATTAACGTTACATTAAAATGTCAATGACGCCAAACCATATGGGATGCCGTTTTACTATTTATTCATAATAAGTGATATCACTTATTCAAATAGGTAATTATTCGATTTATCGAGCAAGAAAAAAACAGAATGGTCCCTGCATCAATGATTCAGCAATAAATATATAAATAAAAAGGATTTAGCAGATTTAAAAATGGTTCAAGCGCCAAAATAAAATGTTTGATTAAATGATTAAAGAATAAACCAATATTTATATTCTACATTCAGAATAATATTTATTTTATAACAAACTATTACACAATATTTTCAAACAATATTTTTAATATTTCCATTTTAGTCTCGATATATATATACATATGAGAAATCATTGTTTACATTCGTTTCAAATATGTGATATCGCTTATTCATTTCAAATAAGTGATATCACATATTCGAATAGGTGGAAATCACTTATTCGAATAAGTGATATCATCTATTGGAAACAAACAAGTGATATCACTTATTCACTTAATCATTTTGAATGGGTGATATCACTTATTCTAATAAGTGATATCACCATTCGAATTAGTGATATCAACTATTCGAATAAGTGATATAACTTATAATGGTTAAATGGTATAACGGCACCCTTTGGGTGCAGGATGAAAATAACTCCGTACCGGTTAAAGGTACACGGAAATCCTTATCCAGTATTCAGGAAGGTATTTTTCTATTTCACATAGTACAGTATTACCTCAAAGGACATTTAACACAACACACTCTCTAATATCGGGAGTTTTAAATAGCTTATTATTTCTATGCAAACGTCGCAAGCAAACGTGCTACAACGCTGATACGGCAATTAAACACCATTGTTAAGAAGATATGCAGTGTATTCTATTTATGTGTATCGTGCCACTTTTGTATTTCTAATATCCTCGTCAAAATATTGAGTAGCCTTATTAATCTTTATATACGACATCAACATACAATTATGTATTTGTTTTGCATAGCCCGATTGATCAAATTTCAATTTGATACTTTTTGAGAAAATGCATAAAATGTCATGTTGCGGGTTAGCTGTTCCGTTCAGTATAAATGTACTCATTTCATTTTTAACCAACATTTCAGAATTTAAAGAGGCGTTTAGTCTCTTTGATAAGGATGGTGACGGCACCATGACAAGCAAGGAGCTGGGAGTGGTGATGCGGTCATTCGGTCAAAATCCTTCGGAAGCCGAGCTGAAAGAGATGGTTGATGAAGTAGATGTGGACGGTATATTTAATTATCATTTTAAAGCTTACTGTCTCTTAACCATGTATGTAAACTAAAACACTTAATACAAACCAAACGGTCAATAATTTTTAAAATATCTCCAAACGTTGATTTGAGTAAAGCGATATAATACAGTTTTTTTTAGCTAAAAATGTATTTATTCTAAATAAAATAACATTCATCCAGCAAAATAAATTGAAATTAAAGATCACATACAATACAATAGTACACGTACAGATAATGACCAATTATAAAAGTGACGTCTATAGCATAAGTCCCGCTGTGCAAATCTTGGACGTTCAATCGGAAGTTTGAATGTGCAAATTATACTCGACAATACTAAATTTTAATACATGGTCTGGCTACATTATAATTTGATAGATTAATTGGTTATTTTTTTACAGTTACCTATGTTCGACTCAGCTATATTCCCTCTATTTGTAGAAGTGGTAGTATTTTATTTGAGACTTATTAAAAAGCAAAACACATGATTTGCTGATAACAGTGCTTAGCCGATTTTCATTCCAAAAACGACTTAAGTTTGTATAAGAATATAGACGTAAGGTCATTTAGATAACTAATACGCATAAAAATATATAAACTTTACGTATTATCCTATGATTACACCATACAAATAAGTGAAAAAATTAATTGCATAAAAGGTTTAACAGTGTAATGGTAATCGTAATGACAGGTGATCCGGTTTTCTTAACTATTATTGATATTAAGACTATTAACCTTTGACTTTAGTCTATTACTGTTTAAAAGATATCTTGACCGTTGATCTATTGGGCGACATTTTAATACAATTTATAACTTCGGGTCGTGACAGCTTTCTGCTGCCATATTTTGTATAAACTACACAATTAACGTTGAAGTTATCCAATTATATCTATCACTCTTTTGTAATGCAATTATGGTATTATATTTCATATACTCATTTACCTAGTCGACGATCGTAAGCTTACAAAATAACATATGTTATTGAATAAACTAACAGAAACAATGTCATTGTAAAACGGCATGCAGTTACAGACAGTATCTAGTAAACAATCAAGTGGCTTCTGTGGCCTTGTGGTTAAGGTCTCACTGAACAATTACCTCCCTTACATGACGGTAGCAAGATTATTTCACCCAAGAAATTAGAGCTGTGTAAAGCGGTTGGGCAATTTCTTTTGTTAAAAAAGTATAAAATGTCATATTTCTTTGTGCATATGGGAACATTGGAACATTGTCATGATTTTTGCAAAGTTTGGATGACACTGGGAACTGTTTGATGATGCTATAACAGTTTAAAGATGCGTAGTGATACACTGCAATAAATGGGCAGAATTGTCAAAAATGAAGGTGTGACATCAAACCATTGAAATTGTGAAAAAGCAACCTGGTCAACCCCATGTTTTTTTTCCTGCATATTTGGACCAACAGAGGACTACCTATAGGAATAAGGCACTTTTAGAACCATTGGTAATGTATCCGGTGTTCCAGAAGTGCATGTCTCTATATGTAGAACAGTACAAAATTAATTGGTGTGTGAGACGTTAAGGCATCCACCTCGGAAGTGGGAAGTCGAAGGTTCTAATCCCGGCGAAAGCACTTGGATTTTTTCTGATGCGGCCAGTTGCTCAGCCAGCAGCTAGTTAAATTGGCAGCTTGACGCCTGACAATGATAGCTTTCGGGAAGTAACTGTGTACAGCAAAAAGTTGTCTCAAAGCTCAGTGTGGCTGGCCCTTTCAACAGGGGTGACGCTATAATAAACAAACACTTACTTTTACAATCAATATAATAGTATATATTTGTGTACAGGTAATGGCGAAATAGATTTTGACGAGTTCCTACAGATGATGGCTAAGAAGATGAACGACGGGGATCACGAGGTGGAGATAAGGGAAGCTTTTGAAATATTTGACAGAGAGGGAAGTGGATTTATAACACATTCCGACCTTAAACATGTGATGGGTCAACTCGGAGAAAAGTTAACAGACGAGGAAGTGACTGAGATGTTGAAAGAAGCGGACACATTAAATAGAGGAAAAATGACCTGGGACGGTATATTTAGATTTTTTTGTATACATTTTGAGGTTATTTAATCTAATAGTTGGCTGTATCCTTGGATAGGGTATTGTCATTTCTTGAGTGTCTTCGCTTACTCCTACAACTAATAACACTAACCATTTTGTAGCTGTTGCAATATATTTACAGCAGTCAATCCATCTGTATTTAGATAGAAAATAAATGTAAACTAGTAAACAATATACAATTTTACTATTATTTAAAGTGTCGCTAGCAATTCATCTTATTAATTTATTCAATCTCGATGCATCAAAGTCAACAACACCAGAAAAATTTCCTTGCAAAATCAAACAGCATTTAACATTTCTCTAAATGCAATACAATTTTAAGATAAATCACATAATCAGCAGAATCACCAAGCATATCGCTTTAAGATATGTGAGAACGAACTGGTAACTATGTTATGTTCCTTAGATGCAAAATATTATCACTTAAAAGCATGTGAGTACGTATTTGTAATAAACGTTGAGTTCCAAATCATAATATCATAAAAATATGTGGGTACCCATTTGCTACAAACCATACTATCATTGCGGTCTGTAAGTATCCACTTGTGGTAACGTTTTGTTCTATGGCTACAAAACATAATATTATAAAAGTTGTTTAATCATCTAAGTATTAGTATATTTAAAAACTGTGTCAAAGAACGTGTATTGGTAAATATGTTGTTTTTTAATATTTATTTTGCTTACTTTTTACAGAGTTTTATTCCGTAATGTTGAAGGATGTATGATACCGACTGGGGCAGGTATCCGTCCAAGTGTTTATCCAGGCTTGCCAAAAGGACAGTATAATAGTGACCTTCACATTTCTGTTGCGCTGTTCTGTGTGTCCATACGTGTTCTGTTAAATTGGTTTATGCAAATTGAACTATACAATATATGTTTTATAAATGAAATATCATAAACTGTAATTTGGTGTGTTCAAAACGGTCAATTTGATTATGGTAATTTTATGCAAATGTACTACACCTGTATAAATATTACCATTTTATAATTAAAACATTTGTTATTGCATTCATAGTATTATATACATGAATACATAAATTTAAAATAGGTGTTGTGTTTTATTGTCTGAAATAGACGTGTCCATTATCAAGTATATGTATATTAATAAAATCCCATGCAGGCACTTTTAATGAATAATAATATATGGTTTTAAAAGAAGTTACTTGGGTAAAACATCTGTCAATTACAGGCTAAAACTACAATATACTTGAACAAATTGAACACTCGTCGGTACTGATACCGACATAGGATAAGTTCAAGACTGCTGGTTTTTTTTTTATCAAGCCAAATATTTGACATATAAAACAACCACTTGTGTTAAAATATAATTTATCTTTTTTTGGGACCTTTGAATATTTCCAATTTGGCAAACAGTACTGCATTGTTTATACTTCATTTCAATTTGTATTTTGAATTTAAAAGCAGATAAATACATTTGACAGTGTGAGTATTCTACTGCATAATGGAGTTAAGCGCCATATTCAACACATTTCAGGTTATATACGACATATCCAATCTTATTGCATGTTATGTTGTATGGTGTATATCGTCACTGTCAACAATTTATCAGTTATATCGCGACGTTGTCTACATGAGAAAGTTTTTCAAGTGCTGCCACACTGGAGTATCATGCTGCAGACAAATGATATAATATCCCTCCCAGTCACATTATACCGACAACGGACCAATCGACCAGACGTAGAAATATCCTCTAGACCTATTCTCCCCAAGCGATGAAGCTTCTAGTACCATTTTTCAAATATGTGGTAACACCCGATCGAGGATCGGATCATCAGTTTTCGCGTGCTAGGCGAACGCTCTGCCACTAGATCATCACTGCAGTCTTCATTATCTGACAAATAGGATTTGTTTAAGATGGAACTCCACCCCATTAGTTAGCTTGTTAGCAAGTATCTGCCTTTTAAAACCAAAGATATATAATAACAGCAACTTAAATATATTTGTTACTGAGGTGTGTGTTTTACCGCACAAATCACAGAAGGCCTTTGAAAACAGTGCAGGAAGAGTTCAGATTGCTCGTTACGAGCAATCTGAACACTTCCTGCACTGTTTTCCACTCTGTCAGTTAATATAAACATAATTCACCCAATAATTCAAAAGCCTTCTATATTAGAGGTGTCCATAGGCGTCTATATTAGAGGTGTCCAAAGGCGTCTATTTTAGAGGTGTCCAAAGGCGTCTATATTAGAGGTGTCCAAAGGCGTATATATTAGAGGTGTCCAAAGGCGTCTATATGAGAGGTGACCAAAGGCGTCTATATTAGAGATGTCCAAAGGCGTCTATATTAGAGGTGTCCAAAGGCGTATATATGAAGTAAAGGGTTAAGCAAAAGTAATGATGATTGGAAATGAAAGTTGTCCACTTATGTATCATACAAGAGATGACCGACACATATCATACTTTGTGTGGCAAATTTAAGAAAAATATATAGTTTAAAAACCATACACGATTTGTATAGAATTGCCTCTGGCAGAACATCTTTTTTATATGCTTTTATTTCCCCGTCAATAAGTGTGTTACAGGCCAGGGTCATCACATCGCATACTGTACAATATAAACACATAATAGTACACTATTACAAAATTATATAAGCACTAAATTCTTTTAGTCTCTCTTTCATTCATCCTCACGCTATTTATACTTAGTATATTATTCTTAAATGAATTTGGATAAGTGTATCACTTTGAGGTCTTTACAAGTTTGGGGGCGTTGCTTCTGGTAGACAATTTAAAAAAAAAAGAGAAAAGTACTTTACATTTGCTCCCTCCATCAGTCAATGTCATAGTTCATCGTTCTACTTTTAGAGTACATGTGTGAATATGGACATCTATATTTACATAACTTTCGTTGGAGATTTTAGCTTTACATACAAGCAGTTTTATGTTATATTTAAAACAATTAATGTGATAAAATATTTGAATATGAATTCCAATCTGTTTTGAAATTTGCAAGATTTCATATTTTGTAGCTTAATTTTCCAGGATTTTGTATGTTCTTTTGAGTCTGTTTTTAAAGGTTTGCTGTTGATAATGGGGTTTCAAGATGTTTGGCATCAAATATCTAAACTTTTCTTTCTAACAGTAAATATAATTGCATTATAATGAAAATGAACATTTCTTCGATGTATAGAGAATAATTAGGTTTTAAACGTGTTTATAATGAATTTTGTCTTGCGGTAAGGAATCCTGTTCATGTGGACATTGTCCAATTTACTAATACCATAAAAGAGTGTAATTTAACAACTTTACAAGAACGTGAAGATATACATCATCAAGTAGCAATCTCCAAAATAAGTGTTCGGCATGAACTATATTCACGATGTTTAGATTTATAATTCATTTTTTATTTTGTTTAATACCTGTTACCGTTGTTGTATTCATTTGTCCTCGTGGGAATAAAACATATAAGATGTTTAAACATTTAAATATATTATAATTTTATACACGTATTTTAAACGTGTACCTGCGTCACTCGTCAGACGTTTTAAAGGGTCATTGACACTATTTTCAAAATTTATTTCATTTCCCCCCTTTTTTACACCGATGAACGGAAACCATATGGAGACATGAAACAGGTGCTTCGGGAAATTATATAATTCATGCATTTATTATTAAGATTATTAAAAATATTTTTGCTGTTTATAGAAAAGAGGTGTAAAAATTAAAATAAATAATTATGCAAATTCATGGTTTTCAATTAGATTTAATTTAATGTTTACTTAATTGTATATGCGAAATGAATACGATAAGGATTTCCCTTGCTCTTTCTTTGTTTGTGGTTAGATTTATATACCTTATGCCTTTAGGATTACGTACAAACATTGTACATAGTATAATATACATCATGCAATGATAGGTTTCAATTTCTAAAGTGTAATCAATATGGTATTATATCGGATGATAAATGCTTTGTTAAACATAATTAAAATTTTCACCTGAGTTGATCTTATCTAGCTTTTATTTACACGGTTTTTGATTTAATTGTTTTCTTTCGATATCCAATATAAAAATGTAGTAAAGCGAGTGAAAAATTTGAAACCATTTTAAATGTCTTATATAAATATTACATATATAAGCGGACTTTAATTCATAAAGATCTGTTTCATGTGTAAATATTCAGGGTTTTTTTTAGACGTAGGGGCAAAAAGAAAAAGAAAAAAAGTTTTATGATGTGACAAGATAAAATAAATTACAATAATCCTGCTATCATTACAGGACAGTTGATATATTGTGTTTACATGGTGTTGCAATATTTCATTCTTATCTCTGGAGTTTTCTTAAAGTAAAGTTGAACATGGTTTTTTACCAAATACACCAACACATCTTCACTGACAACGTTGACAAACTGTACTGAGATGGTAAGCATGATTTTATTATTTTTTATTTTAGAAATATATTTGAAGACAATACTAGCGGAATAAATAATTATTGCCATTGTTTATTACAAAAAGTGTAGGTAGTTATAGTAATTTGGATTTAATCTTATGATAACAATAATTCTTATATTTAGAATTATGCGAATAGGGCTATATGCGTACGATATATGTATGGAAAGGTTTCCACCATAGATACATCGGGCCCACGTGTGTACAAGCGATATAAATTACTGGATCTCATTATTTGCAATCCCCATGAGCTGTTTTAATTAAGATAGATAAAGATAAGAAATGGATAAATCAACATTGTCCTTTTTAGTGAGTTAATACATCTACTTCTAACCCGGTAATCTCTTTATACCAGTAAAATGCTACTACAATGCTAGCGATAAATGATATAAAACATTTTCCACTCGAACAACATATTTTCCGTGTTATTCTTTTATAAATGAATTAACGGATTTGATTAAAAATGCATTTTATTCTATCAGCTAGATCCAGTGATGTGTCAACTGCATAATAAGTTCATTTTTCATTTTTTTGTATTTTCTGAATTGGGTTATTGTCACGTACAGACTTTTTTTATAAAATGATATATGTCATTGTTACCTTGTTTATATTTGTCATTGTTACATATAGTTACTTTACTGTAAAGGCGTCAATCTTATTTTTGTTTACACACCAAATCAATATTTAAACCTAAGAAAAAATAACCCTATGGGAGTCTTCAAAACTTTCAGTAGTTTAAACATATGGTGCATGTGAAAACCAGCGGATACGCCCGTTTTGAAAAGGCATATATTTGGCTATTGTTTAATTCTGGCATATCGATGTATATTAAGGTATCAAAACACATTCAACAAAGTTTAGTTATATTTGGTTAAGTTTTTTTATCAGGCTTCGATTTTGTTGGGAAAAGTTCCCGTCAAGCAGGTTGCTCGTTACATTTGACCCACTTTGTAGGCTGGAGCTCAGTCACGCAGGCCCTTTCGCTATAACAGTCGCTTGAAGATGATGACGCCTGGCTACAGTCTCCTTGATGGTTGATATATTACATCTGTCTCTCACTGTCGATTCAAAGAAAGTATGAGTTAATTGCAAAGATGACAACGTTCGAGTTTTTGTGACCCTCCCAGGATAGTTAGTTTAATCGATCATCTGTAAGCCTGCGATGGCTAAATACGCTAAATATTCAAACAAACAAACGAAACAAAAAAAATTATAGTCATTGAAAATGTAGTACCGATTTGGCGTTGGAATAGAAATGTTTCAATTCATATACAAGCGTACCGTATCAAGTAATTATAACATGTTTTCAAGCATAAACGCTTAATATTCATTTTACAAAAATGTGTTTAATCCGAAGTTAAAAACTATAATTTTAAATCTATAATAACGTTAAAATTTGGATAAAACAGTTGTTCATATCATAACATCTCAGCTTGACGATATATTAAATCTTAAATTTTCATAGAGATATTCAGGTTCGAAAAGGTGTGTGGTATGTCCACGAGGTTATGTGTAATGCGGTAT
Source organism: Panopea generosa (assembly GCA_029582155.1). Taxonomy (NCBI): domain Eukaryota; kingdom Metazoa; phylum Mollusca; class Bivalvia; order Adapedonta; family Hiatellidae; genus Panopea; species Panopea generosa. Next base: position 25,752,947 of record CM055897.1, on the reverse strand, counting down.
ATTTTGATCACATATTTTGGTAACATAACACGGGCGTTACACGGTTTATTCTTTTGGAGTAAGAAACTAAGACTTACAATCTCAAGCTTCCTGATGCTGTCTTCTGTAAATGAGTCTTAGCGTCAACTAACATACTCCATGATTTACATACCCTGGATTTTGCAAATAAATCCATTGTTCTTCCTGGGGCGCTGTTTGATGTTTCCCCTGTGATTTCCGAATATTCTTGTTTGTTTTATTCAGAGTGTTGTACACCCGGTAATGGATTTTACCAAGCCTGTCTGCTACAGACTATCCACGTCAGGTTGTATTTCTCCGGCGTCTTCGTCTCTCTCAAAGTGTCTATAAAAGACGTAAACCTTATCTTGGACTTTGAAGAGATGTATTCTGGTGTATCATTGATTGATAAAAATGGCAAGGATATTAATGAACCTAATTCGCTGAAACACCTGACTACCTCGTTGCTATATTGGAAGTCACCCCATCAATGAGAACTTTAGTTCGATCTCAGAGGAAAATACTTCTTTATCTGTGCACACTGGCTCTCACTCAATAAAAGTTTAGTTTGTTGAGAAGTCGCAAGTGCGTATCGACGGCTTTCACTAATCTATTCGCATGGCGTCCGTTTGTTTTGAACTGTGAGTAGCGATATGACATGACCGTCGTTTCCGAAAACCATGTTGGGTATCCGTTAGCTATTGAATCTTGCTCTTGACCATATGGTGCATGATGTAACTGGAGGCAATGTGTTCAAGTTTGTTACAGATGACAGAAGTTAGAGAGAACTGTCTGTCAATTAAGTGCCAGTTTTCTTTCTCCTTTCTCAAATACTTGTATCAGCAAAATGTTTGCCATTTTTTAATCAACTGAAATTGCTCCTTGGTTCCAAGAAGCCTGAATAATATATTGATAATAAGAGTAAGCTCTGTGACACAATTTCTTCAGTAATCCAATATATCAGATATTGGCCAGCGGCTTTATGAACTTGTATGTCAGATAGAAGCTGGTGGATCCCTTCTTCTGAGACCTCATCCGGATTTTAGGTAGTGTAATGTCTTTGGGTGTTGCTGATGAGCTGTTTCCATATATGTAAAGGATAATAGTTACGAAACTCAACTATTCAGGCTTTGGCTCTGATTGATTTAAGTTGAGAATATTCTCCATTATATTTCAGAAATCACGTTTTAAAGAAATCGCTGTCTATTTTCGAAAAATCTTACAGCTGTGTTTGAGACAAGAGCTTTGTGAAACGCAAGCATGATCACTTTGTAAAAAAGATACGCAATTTACTGACTTCATAATACAAGGCATTGCAACACCATTTTAAGATCACGTAGTGATATTTTATCACATGGTAATACCAACGTTATCAAACTTGTCGTGTTATCTTTCCAATTTAAATTTATCTATAAATGTCGTTTATCTAAACGCATTTTTGCAAACGATACTTTGATAACTGTTGTCAAATATTTACAAATAACAATACTATTATCATGACTTTACATAGATTATATTCTCGACAAACGGTTATTGAGTGATATATTAGATGTACTAAACGGTTCGTCGGAACACTGTGATTGATCTAGACTGAAACTACGTAAAAGGGAAATTGCTGTTTTATTGGAGCTAATAACATTGTTGATTTTATAGGCAGTCTGTCAGGGGAGCTCTACAAACAATTAAACTACTTAGATATACTCATCAAACCCGCATTGCCATAACAATATACAAAATACTATATTGATATAGTATAGGTATGACCTTACTTGGCCTACCCGCTAAGCTTAAAACTAAAATACACGTAAAATTGCATTGCATTTATGGACGTCTCAAAAGAGTCCCGTGACTGAATTTCATTTAAATTTTATTCGGCACATTGATTATATACTGTTATAATGTGTCGAAAAAAGGAACTAATCTGAATGACGAAATGAAGGTCATCATTAAATGTTTTATCTATGATTGCATGATATTTATATTTAAAATTATGGTATGGTTTCTGTTTCATTACTCAAATTTAAAATGGTTTTCACCCGGACTTTTAAGATTTGAATTTTCAAATTATTCGTATTTAAGTTGAAAAATAATAGCTGTGTATCCATTTTACGCTTTATATTATTATTGTTTAGGTAAGAAGTATAATGAATTTTCCACGCTATTTCATGTAACGTTTAACATGCTTAGATGTTGATGGATTTTCTCGTTCCTTGAGCAATGTCATTGGCTGGAAAAGTAGGCCAATATCTACTGACGGTCATGATATTCTATGTAAAATGGAATGTTCTATTTTTAACTATCTTAGCGATTTTATGGGCTGAGAAAATAGGTCAACACCTAAAGTATTATCAGATACCCATTGTGAATCTGCTTGACACACTGTCTTTAATACGAATATTGATATGTTCAATATCTTAAGTAAAAAATTCCATTAAAGTCAAACATACAGTCTGTTTTATTAATTAGTTTATTTTCTTTTTCACACAGGAAGAATACCTGCCAGAAGAATTGATCGAAGGTTTGTGTTTTAGGAAATGCAATGTTGTTTATCTTTATAATGCATAGTCAGTAAAGCACCCAAAGACCCATGACAATTAATAATAAAGTATACAGGTGGTAAACCTTTCTCATTGCTATCCTAAAGAAAAGTTAAAGTCATGTTTTTTGTATACTATAGTCAAATAAGATGTGCTTGATTGAATAGTGCATGATTACTAAATAAATTTGCTAGATCCGGTTAGCTAAGTCGGTAGCGCGCCTGAATATCAATCAATGGGTTTCGAACTCGAATCCGCACCCGGCTGTAGTCAGTCAGTATAAGCTTTTCTTTACCCCTGCACTTTGCACGTAGCATTTTGGCGAGCAATAACTCAAAATTATGTAGTCACTAGACAGCATCGGCAGCTTTGTGAATTCTACTCGTTCTGCACCGCTGGCTGGAAAAGACGATTATGTAGATAAGACGATTCCGATCATTGTCGATTATAGAATGTTGTCGTTGTGTAGACGTTGACGATTAATAAAGTCGAAGAGTCTTGAAGGCTAGTGGTTACATTACGCGTCTTTTAAATTCCTGTCGCCGAAAACCCAGCGTGACTGTCGTCATCACGCTGCATTATACAGCGCTGGTTAGTGCTTCGTTGGTTGACATCAAAATAGTGCCGTCTAGGGCTACTTTAAACACATAAAATCGGTAATCTTTTAAAAGGTTCCTCTTCCTATCACCAAGCAGGTTGCTCGTTACATTTAACCCACTTTGTAGGCTGGAGCTCAGTCACGCAGGTCATTTCGCAATGACAGTCGCTTGAAGAATGATGACGCCTGGCTACAGTCTTCCCGATGATTGATATACTAAATCTGTCTCTAACTGCCGATTCAAAGAAAGTCATTATTTGCGAATATGAACATGTTCGAGTTTTAGTGACCCTCCCATGATAGTTAGTTTAACCGATCATCTGTTAGCCTGCGATGGCTAAAAGACGCTAAATATTCAAACAAACAAACGAAGAGAAAATATATATTATAGTCATTGAAAATGAAGTACCGATTTGGCGTCGGGATAGAAATGTTTCAAGTCATATATAAGCGTATCGTATCAAGTAATTCTAACATGTTTTCAAACATAAATGCTTAATAATCATTTTACAAAAGTATGTCCAATCCGAAGTTAAAATCTATAACTTTGAATCTATAACAACGGCAAAATTTAAATAAAACATTTGTTCATATCATAAAATGGCTGTTTTACTCATTGTCTTTTATTTTTTAGAGTTTCGTGAGGTGTTCAGCTTATTCGATAGTGATGGTGACGGAACTATAGATATACCGGAATTTGTAAACACACTAAGATCGCTAGGTCAAAACCCAAGCCAGCTAGAGATTGAAGAAATGATGCGAGATATTGACGCCAATGGTAAGTGGTCTTTAATAGGTCATAGAAGAGTTTTCATATTACCTGGGGAAGACTGTGGGTTGATCTTTTTGAATTTATATATGAGCGAAAGGCTTTGGTGTTCTAAATATGCGGCTAAACTGCATTGACAAAAAAACATAATTGCAAATGTAAATAACGCCTTTTTAGTCAGAGTTAAAGACTCATCAGCTCCAATGATAATACCATCACCTACGTTTTGTATTACATTAGATTTTTAAGCAGCCGTAAGTTAGCGCGAAACAGTGAAATTATTTCATTAACACCTGTTTGTCTACTTTACTACTATATTTGTATAAATCTGTCATTATTTCTGTATCTCTACATTAACCTCTTCTTTATTTATTGAAAAATAGTATGTTTAAACTATTGCATTGCCAACTACATCGAACAAAACACCATACAGGTTGTGATTTATAAATCCATTACCCATAAAGTAACAACCCATACCAAAGTCCAGAAATTGTATCATTCAAAGATCTTCCATGTTTACAAATATATAAGAACCGTAGTGAAAATAGGCCAAACTCTGATTGGGTTAAATCATGGAAAATTATCAATTAAAGTGTTTCGTATAAAACGGACCTCTCTTATAATGTAGATAATAGTATTTGACTTCAAGCTTGTTTAAAAACTTAATAGACACATTTTTCCTACATTTGTGTGATTGTGCTGACGTTTCAATCTTGAGATCCGCAACTTGACGCCTACTTGGTCTGAATACCCAAATTATATCACCTAACATCGGTTAAACGTCGAAAACCTGAAGAATATATGCCCTGATACTGTTGTCCTCTACCCAAAAACAATTTAGTATTGTTCAGTAACAAATTGATCTGTAAAGATGAGTTAAAAACATTATTGTATCTACACAGAGAAATCGTTGTTTTGATGTAAAACTTCGTAATGTCGCTACTCGTAGAGTGCAATCTCTTGATAGCATCTAGTATGGTTTTTGGTACCATTTAACCTACATATATAACTTTCTATTCAGTAAATGGTGGAAAAGTTATTGCATCACAAAAAAGTTCCATACGATTATAATAGTTGTTTCCGTCGTCCTTGTAGTTTATCTTAAGTATGAGAAATTAAGTTCATACACAAGTGGGTGTTTTCTGTTTTATTCGTCAATTCTTTGACATAACCCGATAGTGGCCATTAAGTGACGACTTTATTGCGTGCCGCAATTTAGTATTTGGTCAACAAAATTAAAGAATTTAACACTACAGAGACAAAATATAATACATTTTATTGAACAGAATATCCTTCATATAGTTTTAGTGCTAAGATCAAAAAATATATCGGCGATATAGCTGAGGCCTTTTTACAATAACATGTTTGTTTAACCCAACACAATAATCAATGCTTAACATCTTATTGATTTGATTGGATGCTACTTAATTTCTTAAATACTGTTCAACGGTGTCCTCTATACTATAGGTGATGGCATGATAGATTTTGAAGAGTTCAAACACTTGATGCAAAAGAAAATGCATGATACTGGCGGATCAGAAGATGTAAAAGATTCGTTTATGATATTAGACTACGACAACAAAGGTTACATTACTGCCCCGCAATTGTACAGTGTCATATCTGGACTTGGTGAAAAGATAACCGTGGCTGAAACTGAAGAGATGATCGACGAACTTCAAACAAAACAACCTGGACAACTGGACTATGAAGGTCAGTTGTTGAAAGCTTTGAAACAGTCATAAAATATTGATAGAGACAATGTTTAAACTTAATAATAACATGTCAAATTCTGACATTACCAAACAGGTGAAGCTGTAATCGAATGAACGACAAGGTACAGATAATGCTAAAGACCTAAAATAGTAATTATGTCTGGAGTTATTTCCCTTACTTTAGGAGTCGATTTTAAAAATTAACAATAACCTTACCTAAATTATATTATAACGTACATTACTAAACAATAACATTATTTTGAACGCGTGTGTTATATGGACAATGCTAAATTTATTAAAATGAATTCGACTGTACATATGACATTTATCTTTGTTGAAAAAAATGTTTTTTATACTCATTTAAGTTTTTGTAAATCACAACCATTATCACAAATTACTTTAGATCTATTTATATTGACTACACGATATTCATGCACATACTTACACATTCCCATGAAATATTACGTTATACCTGTTATCAGTTCTATTTATTTGTTGAGCTTACTTCAACTTTGAATTGGTTTCGAAAAATTAATATTATGCCTGCTAAACTAACCATGTTTCCATTTGATATTTTCAGAATTCAGTCAGCTGGTACGGGTTCTGACAACCAAGCACTGCGGATAACATACCTAACGACACATCCCGGTATTAAGTTGACTAGATAACGCTATGAGGCAGAGTGCAATAAGACATATAAATATAGGTTTAAGTTGTATTGATACAGTTTTAACACGTATACACTTTTTCAAGCTTCTATCACTATAAATATGAGTTAATACCTGACTGGGTGACCGTGGCATTGTAATTTCGACTCGAACGTTTCTTTGATATTGAATTAGTTTCATATAATATATATGTGTTTTAATGTTAATGTGTTTAGTCGTAATGCACCACGTGACAAACAATAATCTTAACCTCGTTTAAAGGGAGGTTATAAATCTGGTAGAAAAGTGTGAACATGTGTAACGTTGATCATACGTTCAGTTGCCATTCATTTTCCCATTGATTTAATATTATACTCATGAGCTACCAAATGAAAATGAAACATTGTGGTGTTAATCGAGCAATAGTGGTTTAACGGCAGGAAATTAACTCCATTTGCTGTACATTAGTGGGATACAAATAGATTACGTGAACCCTTCTACGAACATGTAAATTCATATCTCATGAACGTTCAATTAATATAACTCATCATTTTTCTGTTTTTCTATGCATGTGTAAAGAATGTCGAATTACGCACTAATCAAATAAAGTCTGCAGCACTTTATGTCAGATTTGTCGGTGATATCAGGTACAAATATTTTAACCCATATAATTCCAATTCTCGCGATATATGTTATTCTTTATTTGAGACGTGCCCTTAAACAAACTATATAAATGAAAATTTAAATTATATTTGAATAAAATGAAAATGCCTTAAATATATATGAAAATTATGAAAGTACGATTGGAATTGCTCCTAAATTAAATGTGTAATTAATATAATAAATCATATATCAATGATACATGTGAAATCGTTTTAATTGATAAAAGGATCTCAATTAATTCATTTCTTTTGAATGGGGTTTTTGACGGCATTTGCAACACATTTCAGGTTATATATGACATATTTATTTTTATTGGAGGATGAAAACTTCATAATTTATCCGAATAGAACCATCGTCCTTCCACAAGTAACCGGCACATTTTATCACAATCATAAAGTAGTTTGAGCGAGCGGGACTCGAACTTACGGCCTTAGTGGTGAGAGGTAAGTGATGTTGAGAAGGCGCCTTAGGCCATTCGGCCACGGAGGATCCAGGATCACGATTTAGAGTTTGGTTATGTTGACAGACAAATGAGTATTGTATTTATGTGGATCTATCAACAGCCATATGAGTATTGTATTTATGTGGATCTATCAACAGCCATATGAGTATTGTATTTATGTGGATCTATGAAACAGACATATGAGTATTGTATGTATGTGGATCTATGAAACAGACATATGAGTATTGTATTTATGTGGAGCTATCAACAGCCATATGAGTATTGTATGTATGTGGATCTATGAAACAGCCATATGCGTATTGTATTTATGGGGATTTATGAACAGCCATATGCGTATTGTATTTATGTGGATCTATGAAACAGCCATATGCGTATTGTATTTATATGGATCTATGAACAGCCATATGTGTATTGTATTTATGTGGATCTATGAACAGCTATATGCGTATTGTATTTATGTGGATCTATGAAACAGCCATATGCGTATTGTATTTATGTGGATCTATGAACAGCCATATGCGTATTGTATTTATATGGATCTATGAAACAGCCATATGCGTATTGTATTTATATGGATCTATGAACAGCCATATGAGTATTTCATTCATGTGGATCTATGAACAGCCATATGAGTATATTATTTATGTGGATCTGTGAACAGCCATATGAGTATTTTATTCATGTGGATCTATGAACAGCCATATGAGTATTTTATTTATATGGATTTATGAACAGCCATATGAATATTTTATTCATGCGGATTTATCATCAGCCATATGAGTGTTTTATTTATAAGGATCTATAAACAGCCATATGAGTATTTTATTCATGTGGATCTATGAACAGCCATATGAGTATTTTATTTATGTGGATCTGTGAACAGCCATATGAGTATTTTATTCATGTGGATCTATGAACAGCCATATGAGTATTTTATTCATGTGGATCTATGAACAGCCATATGAGTATATTATTTATAATGATCTATGAACAGCCATATGAATATTTCATTCATGTGGATTTATCAACAGCCATATGAGTATTTTATTTATAAGGATCTATGAACAGCCATATGAGTATTTTATTCATTGGATTTATCAACAGCCATATGAGTATTTTATTTATAAGGATCTATTAACAGCCATATAAGTATTTTATTTATGTGGATCTATTAACAGACATATGAGTAATTTATTTATGTGGATCTATGAACAGCCATATGAGTTTTTTATTCATGTGGATCTATGAACAGACATATGAGTTTTTTATTTATGGATCTATGAACAGTCATATGAGTATTTTATTTATGGATCTATGAACAGCCATATGAGTATTTTATTTATGTTGATATACGAACAGCCGTACGAGTATTAAATTTATGTGGATCTATGAAACAGCCATATGAGTATTTTATTTATATGGATCTAAGTCAGCCCAATTACAGCGTCTATCTTGATGTGTACGTTTATACCATTATCCAATCCCGCCAGTTGACTTAAAGGTATCATATCAAAATGTTGTTTAACATCCATCTGTTGTTTAATTTTATTTGTTACATGCCAAACATCGTGCGTATTTAAACAGAGTGAGGTACATTGAATTTAAATGTAATTAGCATTGTCGTTAAAGAAACGCTTAAAGGGACACATGGCAAACCACGTGACTGAATAGTTTTTAATACGAAAAAGTCACGTGTGCTACCTTAGAGATAGATTTTGCTGGTATAACTCGTATACTTGTTTTCTTTTTGTTTCGTTTCAGCCAGTTTTACATTAAACATATAACTCTTACCTTGTTCTTTGTTGACTATATCACAAAATCTTATTATTGCGTACGTGGTCAGTGAATTATTTGTAATAGTTAGTATTAATTTAGTAAAAATTTAACAATTAACAAACCAAAAGGGAGCGACCGCAGGGAGCGATCGGGGTTTCTTTATTGTGTGTGTTTTACTAAATTAACGCTATCTGGCTTAGTCATTTGTTAGTGTTAAACGTCGTTTGGCTGACAGTTTTACGTCATTTGACTAACTCCGGGCGGAGCTAAGATAAAAGCTGAGATGATTGACGTTTTAAAATTGATTTTTGCTAAGGCCTTTTTTAAGCATAGCTCGCGCGGCTTTGTAGTTTGTACATGACTCGTTCAGAATTAAATTAAGGGCGGAGTCTGTGCAATGCTATTCACGCGTATGCAAAGATGATGAACTTCTTAAAAATTAAGAACGAACTTAATAACTAAATCATTTTGTAGGCTGTTTTAACAAATAAGAGCGACACAATTTTGAAAATTGAAGCGATTCCATTAATTGTCAAATGAGTTTAAACACTAAGAAAATATAAGCGTTGTCTGTTCATTCATTTCAAATGATAAGGTTTTGTTTTATAAATGTTACTCAGTTTTGTAACTGTTGATAACGTTGGTTCATATGTTGCTCATTCCTTGTCTAACACAATAAGCAATGATTCGATCTTGCTTTCCGATTACAGGATATCAGTTAATTATTGAAATAAAGACATATACTGTCATTTATGGTGACTGTGTGTCAAGGCCGTTTGACATGCTGATTAAAAGTTCTTCAATAGTCCTTTTTGTTCAACATATATGACCTTAGGACCCTAGGACCAGGCGTCCGTTCTGTAATGAAATTCCTTTTGACTAACTATATTTAAAACCGATAAGTGACACGTGATAAGTACGTTTTTTTTCAGTAATTGCTATAAAGTGAATGCCAAAACAATCAAAATCAGTAGGTTTGTTTTCAGTTTATACAAATTCATCTCAGCTTAAATGCGAAGTAAACTCAAAGGTTATACGGATCGCTCTGGCGTCAGTTCCATGGTTTGAACAAGTACTGATTGTTTATTATGACAGGTTTTTGTGATGATCCACGACCTCTATCGGGAGCGTCCCCGCTAAGTTTGTTTATTATAATACAAAATAACCGAAGTTTAATTCTTGAACTCAAATAAAATAATTCATATAAGTTTATGCGTGTTTCACATGATTAATGAGCTCCAAAATATACACCATTTTACACCTGTACAACTATTGTAATGACATGCATTTCATGTGTTATTTTAAGATTTGTGTTTGCGATACGTTGTTTTAATCTACGTAATTATTTGGCAATGTCTTTGTAAATGATATTAATTTTATACCTACGTTTGTTATAAAATAGTCCATCAATGCTGAGTTAGTCGATGACATCTGTTTTATATTGAACACGTAATTACCAAAAAAAATGATACTAATATACGTGAGGTTCCAATTGTTACCCCTAAAGTTATATATTATAGTACTATATATGACTGGCAAGATGTCTGAAAAAGCCAGTTTGGTTGTTAGATTTTAGCGTCATTTTATGCAATCGAGGGCTATTACACGGAACAAACGTATCCAACAGGAAAAATAACATTTAATGTACACAGTACTCTGTAGAACGGATCGAGCTTTCCGTTGGTTGCTTTAGGGAAAGTTTGAATGACTTCACAGTTTAGTATATGAATTGTTAAATGCCATGTTTGTTTTAATAGACTAATGTACACAGTCACTTCAATATAGTTAATAAGTTCATTCTGCAGTATTCATTTAAAAAACATGCAACAATTTTTTACAACTGGGTGCGGACTGTCAATCAAACAAGTACATAATCCAATCAGTGATCAATATGGTAACTACGCCGCCATTTTCCTTAGACAAGCGAACGATGTCTCAGTAAACATTATACGTATTGCATTTACTTGGACAAACAGTACCACGTGGCTAGTGGGCGGAGCGATTGTCGTTCTCGTGCCAGGTCAATAATATGTACATAATCACTAAGCATCCATGACGACAATACAAAACAAAAATATAAACTGTGTATTCTTAGAAAATGTAAAACATCACAACCATCTGAAATGCTTTAAGATATATACAATCTTTAAGAAAAAACAATATGTACAGTTATTATATGTTATGGCTTTAAAATAAATCCCCAAACAGTAAGGAATGGAGACTAATCAAAAATATCTACTCTATTACATTACGTTACCACTCCACTCACAGACCGTTAATTTACAGCTTGCCACAAGCAGTGGTTAAGGTCTCACTACACAGTTGCGCCCTTGTTTTTGCCACGGTAACATAATCCTTGCTTTTAAAGTTCTGCAGTTGCGCCCCTGTTTTTGCCACGGTAACATGATTCTTGCTCTTAAAGTTCTGCAGTTGCGCCCCTGTTTTTACTATGGTAACATGATCCTTGTTCTTAAAGTTCTGCAGTTGCGCCCCTGTTTTTGCCACGGTAACATGATCCTTGTTCTTAAAGTTCTGCAGTTGCGCCGCTGTTTTTGCCACGGTAACATGATCCTTGTTCTTAAAGTTCTGCAGTTGTGCCGCTGTTTTTGCCACATTAACATGATCCTTGCTTTTAAAGTTCTGCAGTTGCACCCCTGTTTTTTGTCACGGTAACATGATCCTTGCTCTTAAAGTGTTGCAGTTGCGCCCCTGTTTTTACCACGTTAACATGATCCTTGCTTTTAAAGTTCTGCAGTTCCGCCCCTGTTTTTAACACGTTAATATGATCCTTGCTTTTAAAGTTCTGCAGTTGCGCCTTGTTTTTGCCATGGTAACATGATCCTTGCTTTTAAAATTCTGCTGTTGCGCCCCTGTTTTTGCCACGGTAACATGATCCTTGCTTTTAAAGTTCTGCAGTTGCGCCCCTGTTTTGCCACGGTAACATGATCCTTGCTCTTAAAGTTCTGCAGTTGCGCCCCTGTTTTTGCCACGGTAACATGATCCATGCTCTTAAAGTTCTGCAGTTGAGCCCCTGTTTTTGCCACGGTAACATGATTCTTGCTCTTAAAGTTCTGCTGTTTCGCCCCTGTTTTTTGACACGTTAATATGATCCCTGCTTTTAAAGTTCTGCAGTTGCGCCGCTGTTTTTGCCACGGTAACATGATCCTTGCTCTTAAAGTTCTGCAGTTCCGCTCCTGTTTTTGCCACGGAAACATGATCCTTGCTCTTAAATTCTGCAGTTGCGCCCCTGTTTTTGCCAGGGTAACATGATCATTGCTATTAAAGTTCTGCAGTTGCGCCTCTGTTTTTGCCACGGTAACATGATCCTTGCTTTTAAAGTTCTGCAGTTGCGCCCCTGTTTTTGCCACGGTAACATGATCCTTGCTTTTAAAGTTCTGCAGTTGCGCCGCTGTTTTTGCCACGGTAACATGATCCTTGCTCTTAAAGTTCTGCAGTTGCGCCCCCGATTTTGCCACGGTCACATGATCCTTGCTTTTAAAATGCTGCAGTTGCGCCCCAGTTTTTACCACGGTAACATGATCCTTGCTTTTAAAGTTCTGCAGCTGCGCCCCTGTTTTGCCACGGTAACATGATCCTTGCTCTTAAAGTTCTGCAGTTGCGCCCCTGTTTTTGCCACGGTAACATAATCTTTGCTTTTAAAGTGTTGCAGTTGCGCCCCTATTTTTGCCACGGTAACATGATCCTTGCTCTTAAAGTTCTGCAGTTGCGCTCCGGTTTTTGCCACGGTAACATGATCCGTGCTCTTAAAGTTCTGCAGTTGCGCCCCTGTTTTTGCCACGGTAACAAGATTCTTGCTCTTAAAGTTTTGTGTATTTTATTTTGAAATAGTTTGAGTTTGTTCATTGGTGTGTGTGGGGGGTGGGGGCGGTTGGGGGGAGGGGGGCTGTGATTTCCTGTCGCAGATCAGTAAAACAAAAGCTGGCAAAGCATATACTGCAATAAGACATCACTGGTGTTAAAAAGGGATCTGTATAGGATTTTAACAGATGCATGTATATTTTAACATTTATAAAATATCTTAGGCTGCTATGTTTTTTTATGAAAGATTCTATATAGCGAAAAAATGTTACCGCTGAAATCCTACATCACATTTTATATAGAACAAAGAACAAAATTCAACTGTGCAGTGAGACCTTAAATACGAGTTTCGTTTGTATCTCTCTATTTAGCCTGAATGGAACATTTTATATGGTATGAATCTGATGTTGTGAGCGTATGTACACGCAACAATACCGATCGACATGTCAAAATATAGAAGTAAGAGAAATACGAAAAGCTTTATAAATTTGAACTTAATTACAATTGGATCTGTGTAAATAACAATCCACTGGTATACAGGTATGCTAATACCGTAATGACAAGTCGTTTTGTTTTTTATATCAATACATAGATTAAATGATTAGTGCTGTCAGCGCTATTGAAATACATTTGAGCTAAAACGCAAATCGTATATGAATGGTAAAGGTCCCGACCATTGTCATACTAATTACATATACGTGTAGCATATTTAGTACATTTCCTAGTATTGACACACAAAAATCATTGGAACATGATCGCTAACTCTAAAGCGGCTCTGGTTTAGATGTATTTAAAATCGTGTCCAGACAAATAATCATTTTTTAATATCACTTTAATCATGGTGGCCTCGCACTTTGTCTCAGAGTTGTTGTTATTTCCGGTTCCTTAATATCTGCCGGGCCCATAAAGCCCATATAGCGAATCTGACTTATAATCTAAAGGGCCGTGAGTCGAATCCCCGCACGAAACTACTATGTGAAACGTCGAAACTACGATGGTGAATACACGAAACAGCGATGGCGAAAAGTCGACACGACACGACACGACTTTTCACATCGTAGTTTCGTTGTTTCGCGATTTCACCATCGTAGTTCTGGTTTTTTTACCACTGTTGCTTCAACTTTTCACCATCGTAACTTCGAATTTTCATCATCGTAGTTTCGGCTTTTCAATTTTTCGACTTTTCGACTTTACATAATTTAACAAATACGCCGCGATGGCCCAATACACAAAGCCAATAGAATGTACTGAATTTCAACAAAAAACTAAAACCGTTTTATTCTTGTCTTTAAATCAGCGTAATGTATCACAGTTTTAATACGCGAAGATTGTTTGGATTGATTAGATCTTAAACTATGGCGCAGATTGTTATTGTTATTGTATATGTTTGTATTGATTAAATCTTAATCGATAAAATCTCAGGTGACAATAATCTATAATCAGTATTAACTAAGGTCAATCAAGAGTTATCGAATCGGGGTAAGAGGTCATATAGTTACAAATATAAAAGCTCTTAAATGATAGAAGCACTAGTCTTGATAGTGCTATTTTTAGGTTAATTTAATAGATAGATATATTAATATTAATCAGATATTAGTTAAATAGTAAACAGATATTGTGTTAGTTGTGACATTTAGCATTTTATCTAAAAGGATTTTTTGTGTGTGTGTATGCATTTCATATCTTAAAGTATCATTCTCAAATTGAGTGGTATTGCGCAATTAAGTACTGAATATTTGGAGAAGAGGACAACAATATGGTAAGATCAAGAAATTTCGTCCAATTTTTTTGTTTCATAGTTTTTAGCATAGCATTTGTCGTGTGATATTGAATTCATTATAATGGTTAACACGTTAGCACATGTCTTAATGAAGAATGCACCGCGTGTTTAGTATATTAAAATGCATGTTTAAAGAAAGTAATAAAAAAACAAACGTTTTGCTGAAATATATCTCAGAAGGGCTCATAAAATATTTCTCATTTAATACTTAATAACTGCTTTTATGATCCATCTTTGTTGCTTTTATATGGAAACTGTAGCATTATTACCGCTACTATGACATAATGTTTGTTTACAACAATTCAGACATTTTTTTATAAATGATTAAAGAAGAAAACAACACATAAGATAATGTTACAATTGTTCGAATTTTCATATAAATATATTCCCAATTTCAAAATTTAGACGTTAAAATATTTTTTGAGTGTACAAGTATCTTCTCCATAAGAAATATGTTAATGATATATTTAGTGATTAATGTACGTATATATACAACTGTTAATAAAACTTCAAAATGTACTTCAGTATTGCTATAAAAAGTTGAAGCTCGTGTTGTATATAAATGGTAATATGCCTTGTAATCTACCAAACTACGTTTTCAAAAGAGATTAGGATACCTTATTAATCTGAAACAACAACTTTCAATTTGTTGTTTTATTGACTTATGGTCGCTTGAGAAGTAATCTCCCTTCATTCATCTGTCATAATGGTAACTTCGTCAGATATTTGTCTTATATAAATCAATAAAATGAATGAGCATTTTCACCTATTCAATCGCGTTTATTCCGATGATGTTGATCATAATCTTGTAGGAGAGCTTGATGTGGAACGTTTGTCGACCAGCTCAACAAAGAAATACGCATGCTTTCCGCATAACTCCTTTGAGAACTTTATGCGGGTATCGGGAACACTAAATGCTCTCCTTGTGAACTTTATGCGGGTATCAGGAACACTAAACGCTCTTGGAGGATCGTTCCGCTAAAGAAGTTTTAAAGGGAGTATATTGGCATCTACCCTCAATTCTCTTTCCTAAATACACACGCCCAGCATGAAGATGCACTTATAACTTAGAGATATACGTGTCTAAAGTGTCTAATTGTATCATTTCTTCATTGCAAGTATCGAGTATTGAAGCCACGTTATTGTTTTTGTTTACATTCGCCATTTGCAAAGAACCGCTGTCGGGTTTCCGATCAATCATCGTATAACATCGTGAAGATGATGTCTAGCATTCTAGCTAAGACCAAAAGCTTTATGTGAGAAAGTTGACTGGTTGTTATTGATGGAAGGACGGTGGTTCTATTCAGGTCTCACTACACAGTTGAATTTTGTTCTTTGTCTGGTCTTGGATTTCCGTGGTAAAAAAATATTTCCACATAGAAGGTTCTTTTTCCATAGCAGGAATGTAAACCCACATAAAAATGCACAATAACTTGTAGGTTGACCACGTTGTTTTTTTTTAAAAAAAGAGAGGGTGCAGTGACACCCTGAGAGTCTTCAAATGCTCATAAATACATGAATATGTTGAACTCCTATAAACGTCACTTTTTTAACACCAATGATGTCTTAATGCAGTATATGCTATATCAACTTCTGCTCTACTCATCTGCAGCAAGAAATCACAACTACTATGAACCATTTTGAAAATATTTCAAAACCAAATTACATATACCTTGTTTTTAAGCGTAAAAATCATGATACCGTCGGGAAAAAGGGACGTAACTGTGTAGTGAGACGTAAACTCAGATTTATCAAGAGGTCTTCTTCCATCAACAATTGGATATATAAGCCATATATAACATGTCATGTGTTGAAAATGGCGTTAAACCCCATTTTTTTAATTATTGGTGGAGGAAGACCTCAAAATGAATTTTGAGTAGAACCACCGTCCTTTTGCAAATGACTGGCATACTTTCTTACATAAAATTTGTGAGCGAGTTGGACTCAAACCTATGACCTTATCGGTGAGAGGTAAGTGATCTTGAGACGATTGCCTAAGACTACTCGGTCACGGAAGACTCTCCCATTACAAAATAAAGAAAGCAACATGATATATATAAAAACGTGACTTAAACATGCTGTCATATTTCATTACGTAATTCAGACTTTCAGAAGAAGTTTCTGGTAAATATATATTATATATATAAATATACGATAGAGATATATTTTTAGGTCAGTTGTAAAGTTCAACTTGTTAAGAAGGAGTAAAGTAAACATGTAGTATTGTATTATATATTATATTTGTATTTGACAAACCATTCGAATATTGGCTTAATTTGAAAGAACTGTTGAGAGACTTTAAACCATTTTCATATTTAAACATAAGTATATGAAAAGAATTGAAACGAAATTACAATCAACAACAAATACCAAATGAAAAGGTTTGAATGAGCTTACAAATTGATTTTATTTTATGTTTGTATGTTAAACATTTTCATTCTGACTAGATTGTATAGTCGACTTAACGGCTGTTTACTGTATTCATTATTTATACAAAGAAAACTATAATGAAGCTGATCTAGTGTCTGTTTAATATGATCGTTCACACGATTAGTGTAAGTATACATGAACGATTAGGTAAATGCACTCATGTCGACAAATATGGACAATGTATATAAGTAGGCTAAGTAGTTTAGATATATCAAATAAGACGCATATCGGCTATTATATAAATATATATATTTAAAGTGTTTGAATTCAAATTTAAATGAGACTGTTGTGAAAATGTAAGGAATGTAAAATTAAATATCAATAATAATAATAATAATATTATTATTATTAATTGTATATCATTTTGTTTTAAAACGATTTTTTTTTTAATTTTATTTTTTAATTCCTTAAGAAATTTATAATTTTAGTTGAAAATTTACTAAAATATGTTTTGTGTTGAATTTGATTTCATATACATTAGTATAAATAGATATAACTCTAATTTTCTTATTATTTGGTTAGAAATATCTGCTTATTTTTTCAAAGATTTTTCATTGCAACTGTGGAGCTTAAAATTTGACAACAATTAAAAACATAGATTATTTGATTGAAATTGGATTGCAATTCATTATTTACTTAAAACTGAATTCATAACTTCATAAATATGCACTCTTCTTGAAGTCGGAAAAGTAAACACGCCACTTTTTTAGCACTTCTAAATATTGGATTAGTTAGCTCAGTCGGTAGCGCGTATGTCTAGCAATCTGGGGGGTCGAAAATGTGTTGAGAATGGCGCTAAACCCTATTAGATTAGTTGTCTCTTTCAAATCAATATTGAAATAGCAGCAGTTTTGGTCACGTGTTTGTCTACATATCGATATGTTCTGTATCGGCACGGCAGTATGCAGAAATGACGTATCTTGATAAAGATATGTTTAGTGTTAGGGCAGTAGCGAGCTGAGGGTTGTTTTAATGTCCTGTAAGCGGCATTGTTATCACATAGATCGATAGCACTTCCGATATATTTCCTTTTGACGACAGGTTTATTTGAAATTAATGGAACAATGCCTTATATTAATTCTTAATTCCTCCGTCGTTACCGGTTTAACCTCTGAAACTGCTGCTCAATAAGTAATAAAGAAGGCGGTGGTTACGGGACGTGACGTGTGCGTGTTCTACTATTATGTAGATGTCAATAAGTCAAATGTCTATCAATTTTAAATTTTGGAAAATTGGATATAGTTGAAAAATTGTTATCGGGTACACACAGCGGCTATTGAAGCGTCTATGCTAATGGGTATACAGTTGTGGAACAAATGTGAATTAATAGTTACCCGAGACAATACGTTCTAGTATACGCCTTGTTGACTACATTTGAGTTTAAATGTAAAAATATCAAAGGGATATAGGAGTATTATAGGATAAACATTTGTGTTTTATTTATATATTTAATTGTGTATTATCGGATATCAAAATGAACAAAACACAACAAACTATCGAAGAGAAAAATGAGACTGAGTCACAAAATGTGAGTATATTTTATAAAAGCAGTAAACGTCTTCTTTGCACGTGTTGTATTTGCACGTTTCGTTATATGTTGAATTTTTGTTAAGAGGTACTAGATTGTGACATAGCTTTGAAGCTTTTTATAATAAGGAAAACACAATTCTTAAAAAAACTATTATGTTTAATTTGCTGTTTTGTTTTGACTAATTAATTTTTAATAATTAAAACATATGTGTAAGAGATACTATCAAATTCCTACTCCTTATATTTCTTCTCTTCTATCATTATTGCTAAGTTTTAGTCATATCACATTTTGTGAAGACATTCCCATTTTGTGAAAACATTCCCATTTTGTGAAGACATTCCCATTTTGATTTTTTTGTTTCCTGTGATAAGTATTTTAAAGAAAATTAGTCACACTGATATCCGCCATTCAGCATTAAAAATATTAATGCGTTTGTTTATATATTCGTGTTCAGCTCATACAAATGTACGTCATAATGACGTGTAAAATATTTAGCATACTTTTCGGCTGCTTTGACTTCTGAAAAGTCATCGACTATATCTGTATCTGTTTGTAAAAAGTACAAACTCACACTAGGTCTGGGTAGAAAGTGCAATCTTACAATAGGTCTGGGTAGGATGTACGAACATACACTCGGTCTGGGTAGAAAGTGCCATCTCACAATAGATCTGGGTAGGATGTACGAACATACACTCGGTCTGGGTAGAAAGTGCCATCTCACAATAGGTTTGGGTAGGATGTACGAACGTACACTCGGTCTGGGTAGAAAGTACAAACTTATACTAGGTCTCAGTAGAAAATACATATTCACACTAGGTCTGAGAAGAAAGTAAAAACTCGCACTAGGTTTCAGTAGAAAGAACATATTCATACTTGGTCTGAGAAGAAAGTACAAACTCACACTAGGTCTCAGTAGAAAGTACATATTCTCACTAGGTCTGAGAAGAAAGTACAAACACACACTAGGTCTGAGTAGAAAGTACAAACTCACACGAGGTCTCAGAAGAAAGTACATATTCACACTAGGTCTGAGTAGAAAGTACAAACACACACTAGGTCTGAGTAGAAAGTACAAACTCACACTAGGTCTCAGTAGAAAGTACATATTCACACTAAGTCTGAGAAGAAAGTACAAACCCACACTAGGTCTGAGAAGAAAGTACGAACACACACTAGGTCTGAGTAGAAAGTACTAACTCACACTAGGTCTCAGAAGAAAGTACATATTCACACTAGGTCTCAGAAGAAAGTACGAACACACACAAAGACTGAGTAAAAGTACAAACTCACATTAGGTCTCAGTAGAAAGTACATATTCACCCTAGGTCTGAGAAGAAAGTACGAACACACACTAGGTCTGAGTAAAAGTACAAACTCACACTAGATTTCAGTAGAAAGTACATATTCACATTAGGTCTGAGAAGAAAGTACAAACTCACACTAAGTCTCAGTAGAAAGTACATATTCACACAAGGTCTGAGAAGAAAGTACGAACTCACACTAGGTCTGAGCAGAAAGTACGAACACACGCTAGGTCTGAGTAGAAAGTACTAACTCACACAAGGTGTAAGTAGAAAGAACATATTCACACTAGGTCTGAGAAGAAAATACGAACACACACTAGGACTGAGTAAAAGTACAAACTCACATTAGGTCTCAGTAGAAGGTACATATTCACACTAGGTCTAAGAAGAAAGTACGAACACACACTAGGTCTGAGTAAAAGTACAAACTCACACTAGGTCTCAGTAGAAAGTACATATTCACATTAGGTCTGAGAAGAAACTACAAACTCACACTAAGTCTCAGTAGAAAGTACATATTCACACTAGGTCTGAGAAGAAAGTACGAACTCACACTAGGTCTGAGTAGAAAGTACAAACTCCGCTAGTAGTAGAGAGCATTTATAGCCAAAATGGTAAATAAAGGACAAAATTCCTACATAAACGATATTTGGTGTATGTTTTATATAACATGTGTGTAACAACATACTAAACGTAAATAATCAGCCTACTTAATGATTGTTTTGACGTCTGCAAAGTCATCGACTATAATTTTCTGGATATGACATTCCTTTGATTCGGCTATGAATATATCAACTTGTCCATATTTTTGTTCTACACCATGCATATGATCATCAGGGGCGTAGCTTGACAGAAAAACAATTTGTAGGCACAGTTGTAGGGGGTGTCCAGGTCATGTTTCCCCTATAATGTTTTTTTTCCAACTAGGCCGTCGTTGGTGCGTTTAGGCGTAAATTTCTTTTGTTTAAAGGGGTGGTTATCCTTGAATAAGTTTAACCTTGGTTTAACTGTTTGACAATGTTTTTGAGAAAGTAGTATAAGCACTGCCACACTGGTGTAAGATGCCGCAGAAACATGGCATGCTACCTTACCCAGTCATAGTAATACTATACTGACACCGGACCGACTAGACTTAGAACGAACTATCCTCTAAATGCTAAACCTCGAACTTTGTACTCAATCACAATTTCTAGGATTCATATAAGCACAGATAAAAGCACACACACTTGACTTGGTTTCGAAAGTATTAATGCAAATTTGAGGTAGAAAATTAGAGGAATTTTGATTATTTTGTTATAATGAGTCTAATATATTTTGGATTTAGCTTAAATTCTTTAGTTAAGCATGGAACACATTTTATAACCTCAGACCTAAGTTTAAGCTCTCCGGTGGCGGTTTTGCTAGTGACCGTTCCAAGGTGGTGTCCATTATTGTCACTCTGTAAGTATGCATTGTGCGTGCTATGATTAATATATATGTTAGTTGTCTTTATAAATGCTGATTTTGGTGTCTCTGTCCTTTGAATGCTGGTCTCCTGTTAACATTCTTATTTACCTGGTTGTGCCCTGTGCTTCAAGGAGACCCTTATGGTCAGAGGTGATATTAGTTTCGTCTAGTTTAGTTTGTACTCTACTTATTAATCTAAGGTCGACTGAGAAGGAAGCTTAGGGTTGATCATTTATTCACACATCATTCCTATCAATATTCTTAAATTTGAACATAAGAATGAATTTGGAAATCGCACTTTTGAAATTCACACAAAAATTTGCTAGTACAATGTAAAGTCAAATAAACTCTCACAGTTATTCTTTCTGTCATTGTAAACTAACAACCTATGGTTGGTAATTTTTTTTTCAAGCTCAAGTCTAAGATTATTCTGTTGGTGAATACGGCCCAAGAGATTATATGAACCACTGTAGAACCAGTACTTAGTGTTGTTTTATGAGGGACAAACGGGTCGAACTGGGGATTAAACACGCAATATGTAGCGTGATCGCGGCCAGCGCTCTATCCACTGCACTACCACCCCGTTCCAGATGTTATCCTCATACACTTGATATGTAATAAATAAATTAATCGTTGAAATTCCTAAATGATACATGATATTTTATTACTGAAGTGTTATTCTCTAATTTCAAGCGCAAATATTGTGTTGTTTTTTTATTATATAGATAAATATTTGCATTTAACATTATACGCTTATCAAATTCACCAGCGGCTGTAAACGATATATGATACAAACATATTAACGTGTTTTTAAAAAAATATATAAAAAATAATCAAGTAGATTCGTGTATTGTTAGGATACGCTTCACATGTATATAAGAAAATTGGCATTCATATTTATTGTAAACGGCTTCATCAAATATTTGATTATGACACATTTTCAAAGTCCATAGAAAACATAATTTAAAGATATCGTTAAAACTGACTAAGTTGCTTTTATATTATTTTTTATAAATTCTTTTCATGTCTGTTTGTATATCACTGTTTTCTCTTATATGACATTAAACATTATATAGAATAACAATATATTTAAAAACGCCCAATGATATAAGTGATGCCGTTTGAGATATGAGAATATCATATTACGTTCAGGTTTCACTACACAGTTGGATTTTGTTCTTTGCTATATAAAATAAGATCTAGGATGTCCACTTCAAAAATAAAATTCCATATAGAAGCTTTTTAAAAGTGTTTTATTTTCATAGCAGGAATTTATCCACACATAAAATACACAATGACTGGTAGGTTGACAGCTTGGTTTTGTAAAGCGATGTAGTTACACCCTAAGATATTTTTAAAAGAAGTCCTCAAATGCCCAATGACAGCCTAAGGATTTTTTTTAAAAAAAATGAAATCCTCAAATGCTCAGCTCATCACTACATGGATGTGTTTAAAGCCTTTACAAGTCACTTTAATCAATGATATCTTAGTGCAGTATATACTATACCAGCGTTTAATTTACTCATCTGCAGCAAGTAATCACAATCACTATGAACCATTTTGAAAATATTACGAACCAAATTACAGAGGACTTTTTACAGCGCAAGAGCCGGGCCCGATTAGCTTAGTCGGTAACGCGTCTGACTATCAATCCAGGGGTCGTGAGTTCGAATCCCCATCCGGCAACAATCTTCGTGATGATTGATAAACGACATTGGGTTTCATTAGCATTCGACTCTCACCGCTGATTCAAGTGGGGAAGTTGTCAGTTACTTGCGGAGATGGGGTGTGCTCGAGTACTGGTTAACCTTTCAGGATCCCAGGAAACAGTGGTTAGGTTAACTGATCGTCTACTAGCCCGCTAATCAATCATTTTAAGTGCAAGAATAATGATACCTTGGAAAAGAAGGAGCGCAACTGTGTAGGGAGACCTATAGATAATCATCATAATTATATCGGAGCAGTGTCATGATCATTTGTGAACATTTTGGTTTAATCTGTACAGTGTTAGCATTACGTTCAACGTGTATCGAGTTGGCACACCCGGATATATTTTTAGGAGATATGTACTGGAATAAAGACACAATGTATGTTCTAATTATTGCTGATATTAATGCATTACATTTTGAAAGCCGTATCAGTTCATGTGGATTTTGACAACTTAAACAAATCAAGCATGAGTTGAACAGGTGCTAACTAAATGATAAAACATAACAGTTAGTGCGTAGGCTCGCAGTAGAACCGGAAACAGTGTACGCACTCACACTAGGGTTGAGTCGAAAGTACAAATTCACACTAGGTCTGAGTAAAAAGTGCAATCTCACACTACGTCTGAGTAGAAAGTACAAACTCACACTAGGTCTGGGTAGGATGTACGAACACACACTAGGCCTGAGTAGAAAGTATGGACCCACACTAGGTATGAGTAAAAAGTACGAACTCACATTAAGAGGTCTGGGTAGAAAGTATAAACTCATACCAGGTCTTATTAGAAAGTACAAACTGACACTAAGTCTGGGTATGATGTACGAACTCACACTTGGTCTGAGTAGAAAGTAAAAACTCATGCTAGGTCCGGGAAGGATGTACGAACTCACGCTTGGTCTGAGTAGAAAGTACGAACACACACTAGGTCTGGGTAGGATGTACGAACACACACTAGGTCTGGGTAGGATGTACGAACATACACTAGGTATGGGTAGGAAGTACGAATTTATACTAGTTCTGGGCAGAAAGTACAAGTTCACACTAATTCTGGGTAGACAGTAAAAACTCTCACTAGGTCTGAGTAGGTCGTACGAACTCACACTAGTTTTAGTAGAACGTACAAACTCACTCTTGGTCTCGGTAGAAAGTACATACTCACGCTAGGTTTCAGTAGGATGGTCGAATTCACAATAGGTTTGCTTAGGAAGTACGAACACACCTATGTGTGAGTAGAAAGTACAAATTCCGCTACGTCGGGGTAGAAAGTACAAACTCACACTTGGTCTGAGTAGAAAGTACAAATTCACACAAGGTCTGTGTGGAAAGTACGAAATCACACTAGGTCTGGATAGGAAGTACATATTCACACTAGGTCTGAGTAGAAAATACAAACTCACTCTTGATCTGAGTAGAACGTACACATTCACACTAGGTGTGAGTAGATAGTACGAACTCACGCTAGGTCTGGGTATGAAGTACACATTCACACTAGGTCTGAGTAGAAAATACAAACTCACACTTGGTCTGAGTAGAAAGTACAAATTCACACTAGGTCTGAGTAGATAGTACGAAATCACGCTATGTCCATGTAGGAAGTACGGACTCACTCTAGGTCCGGGTATAAACCCACACTAGGTCTGGATAGGAAGTACTACTTATACTAGGATTTAGTAGAAAGTACAAACTCACATCTGGTTAGAACCTACACTAGGTCTGGGTAGGAGGTACGAACTTATACTAGGTCTGAGCAGAAAGTACGAACTCATACTAGGTCTGAGTAGAAAGTACAAACTCGCAATAGGTCTTGGTAGAAAGTACGAACTCACGCTAGGTCTCAGTAGAAAGTACGAACTCACACTAGGTCTTGGTAGAAAGTACGAACTCACACTAGGTCCAGGTAGGAAGTACGAACTCACATTATGTCCAGGTAGGAAGTACGAACTTATTTACTCACAAATAAAACGTGAAACGCTTGTATTGACACATTCTGCTTCGAGCACCCCATTTTTGTTGGCTTCGGATAATGTTTTCAAGCACATGCTGACCTGCTAACAACGGTATTCTTTTATTTTCAGGGCGCAACATTGACAGATGATGAAATACAAGGTAAGCAGCATTAAGTTTTGCCAAAAGCGTATTCTTTAGTCTATATATAGAACCTGAAGGTATATTAACCCTCAATGAAAAACGAAGGGAAGTTCATGTATGTCCCTCAATTCAAAGCAATTGAACGCTTACTAAACAATGACATCATTCTTTTTCCTGATGCAACTGACCAACCAACGTGCTTAGATGTGATGCTATTTAACGACCGATGAAGCTTATGAGTAAAACGCGACAAATTGAGCATTTAATTATAACTTATTAAACCAGTCTATATGTATAAAGGTTCTATGTGCATTCTGCATACTCATTTGTAGGTACTTTGGTTTGCATTAATATATTAGATTGTCGGCAGTGTACATGAACATTTGACATGGGACGTTCTTTTCTATTAAAACTTTATACTATTTTTGAACTTACACAATCAATATCATTCATCGAATAAATAAATGTCCAGTTTTCTTTGTTCACTCTGGCTGTTATCCAAATAAAACACTGACCGGACTATTAATTCAAGGCTGTAAATTTTGTATGAAGAAAAAGA
This sequence comes from Panopea generosa, assembly GCA_029582155.1. Classification (NCBI taxonomy): domain Eukaryota; kingdom Metazoa; phylum Mollusca; class Bivalvia; order Adapedonta; family Hiatellidae; genus Panopea; species Panopea generosa. Next base: position 25,727,121 of record CM055897.1, on the reverse strand, counting down.
CCGATAATTAAACTATAGCTTTTTCGTAACACGGGCTTAACTGTGTGTCGAGGTCAAAATCGAACTTAGATTAATCGAAAATGTGTTTCATTTGAAGCATTGCAGGAGAGGACCTAGGGCTTTAAATTTATCAAACCTTTGAGTCAAAAACACAGACCCAGCTTTAGTGAATTTTTAACACTTTTTAATAGCAAAATGTTTAGTTAAAAAGTATGTTTTTAATATTTTCTGATAGTTTATCATTGAAATAGATGGTTATTGTAGGAAAATGTTGTTCATTTCTTGTAAAATTAATGTGTTTTTTTTTAATGTAAATTACAGATTTACTGATTTTGCGTTTGAGTGTGAGTTTTTGATGAATTTAGGTCCTGTGTATTTGGAATAACTTGCTCAAAACCATTCGCGTATAAACGCCATGTTTTTCAAGGCGCTTATTTAAGATGTTTAGAAGTGTGTAAACACAAATGATAAATTAAAAAAAAAAAACTGAACAGTTATATAGAATATAAATCATACGTTACTTTTCAAAATTGGGCGAACACTCTCGAAAATATTTTAAGAAATCAATGCACTAAAATTGAGGGAAAAATCAGAAATTTATGTAAAAATGTTATTGAATACGTGTAAAATGTCTATATCAAGAAATACTGCCAGTTTTATCACAGTAGTTTACGCATATAAAAGATTACTGCAAAACATTAATAAGCCAGCTATATTGTCAACACTGAATTTAGCACAACATTTTTACAGGATTTATAGATAAGTAAGTAAGTAAATATTTCATTAAAGTGACTCGTGTACATGAAACGGATATATCATAACAGATATGGAATTTTAGACAACACACCGCGGCCAAATGGACCTATATGTCACCCATACAAATAAATAGTTACACTATCTGAAAAAAAATTATACGTGCAATTAAACATCATCAAATAATAGATACATAATAATTGCTTAAAACATATTATTTACGGCTGTTTAGAAAGTCATTGATTATATATTGTACTTTTGTTATATGTATAAGCATTAACAACATATTTAGTAACTTTTCTGGGAACGTCTGTGACAAGATATACATATTCACAATATCATTCAAATTCCTAACTGCACATTAGAACGTTGTTCATTAAAAAGTTCTTCTCTAATATCAGTGTAAAATGTACATTGGATTAAAAATGAGTTTCATTTTCAATTTGAAGTACATGTATATTATAAAATTTACAAAGTCTTTGCTCCGGGGGTTTACCAACATTATCGTCCTTTTTCATCTCTTAGAGGTAGAATATACTACATCTAAACTGAGCCAACAGTGAACGTTCCTGTCTGTACAAATTAAAAAGAACATAAATATTGTTCAACCCCAAATATATCTTTAAAGGTTACATACGTCCGAAATTTAGACACTTTTTGTTACTTCGATCTTTCCGACTCTCGGGTAGTATTCCGTTATCTTAGTCTTAACGATGTCTATGTTTATAACATATTTGTTATAATCCATGTTAAAGACGTGTTTGGTCAGCCTATTGTCATCGAACAATACTAGTCTGTTCCAGTATCCAACTATTGGATACCTAAGGCAAATAATTGCTAGGAAGCCATCTTGCATCTACGGTGCTCTCCGCTGAAGTTACAGACCAAATTTATGTACGCTAAGAAAGTACCGTTAAGCTCGATACTTCACATTGTCGATTATCTGGTAATATTTTAATCCTTAAACAGACGCACAGTGGTCCAAGATGTGTTTATTTTACGGTTTAAATTTTTGTAGTTGTGTATTTTTGAAATCATTTCCCCTTAAACACGACTGGCACCTATCGCGAGAGCGTCACAGTGAATGGAGAAATTGTTATTGTCATGAAAAATAACTCCAAGATACTAATATCATTAACCGATTAGAACTATGATGTTATCACCAATTTTAAACACATGAGTCGTTTGAGCAGCTCCATTGTTCCTGAAATGCATACATTTAGTTTAAGTGTATGTTGATCAGTATACGCCATTTCTTACAACAACTATACAACGTGTCTTGTAAAGTACATTGTATTTAACTTCCTCTCAGACTTGACAAAGAGGCAACTATCATCGGCATAAAGTAGTATCGATAGTTTCTTGTCGCCAACATCGATTCGAAGGTCTAGGTCATTTCCTTCTTTGACAAGGTCATTTGCAAATATAGAAAAAAAGTTAGCGAAATGTTGTCTCACTGCTTGGCACCAGTGTTGCGAGAGAACGGTTCGGTCAGCTTACTATTTATACGAACACACTGCAAAGATTGGGCGTTATTACTTCTTTTGGAGTTGTATTATATTTTCAATCACGACTAGCACCCTTCGCGAGAACGTCAGAGTGAAAGGAGCAACGGTTTGTGTCAAAGAAATAACTCCAATATACTAATATCTATATATCGACCGATTATAATTGATATGTTAAACACATGAGCCGTTTAAGAATAATAAAGCAATACTTTATAAAATAGATCAATCATGTCTCTATCAATAACATAAAAACATTGACGTAGATCAATAAACGCTGTAAAACTGAATAATTGTTTCGTACTAACTAGTGTAAACACGTGATCTTCACATGATCTGTTGCTCATCCGCAAGTATATTGTTTTGCTCTAAATATTGAGTAATACGATTGTTCAATTCAGCTTCCACCTCTCAAAAACAACATTTTCGTCAGTTGATGTGATTCCATTATTGTCCAATATTTATATGGATATAGATGTATCAGTTCTTGGACCAAGATTGTCATTAAGATTCGTTCTTAAAGAGTAGAACCGCTATTGCAGTTAAACAAAATTGTGTAAACAGGACACTCCGATCAAGAAATCCTATTGCTCCTCTAATAATTCGTGCAGTTTATGATTTTCAACAATAGACTGACCTGTGATAGTCGGAGAATCTACACAGTTTCGGAAGCAGTCATGGGGAACACAAATATAGTCCACAACCGCTTTACCTTTATAGCGGAATATTGATGTGAAATTGCCATTATTACTGTCAAATCTACCATTAAAGCAACACATCCACGTTTAAACTTTTTTAAAAAGTTTTTCAATTGAGTTGTGAGCATATTTCCCATAAATTAAAATATGGTCAGTGAGCTGTATATGTGCTAACAAACACTATCCAGAACGCTTTAGAATTATAAAAAAGATGTCCAAATTATAAAGCGTGACAAACGCTTTATAAATTATTTTTAAATTGCCGAGGATTCCAACTTGGCTTCAAATTGAATTATGCGAGTCGTATTAAAAAACTTCACGTTTTAGTGCGTAGTGTACTTTACCTGCCTTGAAAGTCATTTTGACAACTTTTTTTTTACTCGGGTGAGTTACACGCTTGTTTTATAAAGTGTTAGTCACGCATTACAATTTGGGCATCATTTTGTTCGGGATTGTGTTTATATGCTCATATACAGCTAATTGATCATATGTTTGTATGGGAAATGTGCTAATAACTCATTTAAATTTTATTTTTAAAAAGTTCAAACGTGGATGTGTTGCTTTAAGCAAGCAGCACTTCGATTCGTTAAAATATTTCTAAAAAAGGCATGATCGATTTATTGATTATATTCCGTTTTGGTATAGTGTCCATGTCACTCATTAGGCCTGATAAAGATAAAATGCATGAATTAAGACGACACTTGAGCGTCACGACCTCGAGTAGAACTTAAGACATTTTAGGCGGTAGGTAACAAGAAAATGCCACAAAAACATATTCCGACGTTTAATGTATTAATTGCATACCTGATAGTCCGTCGTACAGCCATGCGTATATGCTATAGAAGTAAAATTACATTTACCCAAAAAAATAAATAACGCATTGTATATGAACAATAACTGTTGAATAGACGGCATTTTTTTTTGTAATGTATATTTTATTTTATGCAACAAAACTTTTATAGTCATGCATATTTTACCAGTGGAAAGTAGAACCATTATGACATTTTTAGACTGATCCGCATGTCAGCCCCCTTCCATGTCATCGCTGAAATACTGTATGAGTGTCAGACTTTATGGGATTAAGGTCGTCAGTTACTTTACAGTAGTATGGTAATCTTAGTCATCTTCCACGCTTGCTTTTTCTAAAAGTCAAACCTCTTGGCACTTTGTTCAGGGGGTATTTTCAAGAATAGCTGGGTCAAACTCAACTGTTTGATGTTTGAATAAAATGAAAAAAAAAATCTACAAAAGCCATCACATGTCTCTTGTCTAAGCTATTTGTCGCATAAAAACATCTAAAAAGCAGAAATTAATTAAAAAAATAAACATTTAACCAATATGTATGAGGTGCAAAACGTGACTATATTCAGTGACATAAGTATATATGTTGTTTGTAAATATATATACGTTTAAGTAAAATAAATAAACATTTAAACAATATGCTACTGAAATACTATGGAAATCGTCGCCGAAGTAGTCCGGTTGTTTGAATCAACCAATCAGAAACTTTATCAGAATCTCGTTACAATTTATTTCAAGAAGAAATTGTATAATCCTTTAGTTTGTGTTTAAGAACATCAAACGTATAAGATGATGAAGACTAGAAGGACGGTTGTTCTACTTGGATTCATTCCGAGGTGTTACTTTCACGATACAACTGGGTGCAATATATAACCAGCAATATGTTAAGATTTGCGTTAACCTTATTCTCTGCCTTTAAATAATGAAGAAGTTTATTGATTAGTATTGAACCATTCAGTATGAATGCTTCTATTAATTAAAACAAACACGTGTGTGATAGAACGCCATGCATTTTTAATGCTTGTTTTCAAACAGCAATAATAAAGTAAATATCATTTTATAGAATATCATAAATGGAGCAATGACCTTCTGAATCACGTATGTTGAAACTTTTAAACAAATATTCTATTAACAAGGATTCTGCGATTGTGCCATTTCGAAATATACTGCCTATAGCTTTTTAAGTCTCACCCGAAAGACTGATATTATTTTAATTGGAGGAGCGGGGGTCGAACCTGCGACCCATGGGTTCGCAGTCCAAAGTCTTAACAACTTCTTATCAGCTCATTCACTAGTGTGTTGACCAGTTTAGTGTTTAAGACAGAACATGAATATAATTGTATTCATGTGTTCTTTTAATGAACACATGTGTTTACAGGTTTTAATTACTATCCCTTGGATAATACAATTAATAAAAAAAAACGTCAAAAGTTTAAACTGTAGAACTTGTTTTACTAGACGATGTGATCAATAAAGTGCGTATCGTCATGTTTCCCTCGTAATAAGTTCGTATTTCATCATTAGTTTGCCAGACGACATTTGCGAAGAAAATGATAATACAAGAGAGATGTCGTGTAAACAGTATTCAATTATATAATATTGTATAATAATTGTAGATTTAATTTTGAATAGGATAGTTATTTGAATATTTTACCAAAATAACATGTGCCTGTTTATAACTAGAATAAGAGTTTCTGCTCATCAACTTAGAATAAATAATGGAAGATTTGCTAATACAGAATACAAAAAAAATGATCGCTAGTGTCAATGTTGTAACAAAAGAGATTAAGAAGACGAGTTCCATTTAATTATCACATATCCATGCTACACAGATTTAAGAAAACATTATATTAAAAATCGCTAGTGTCAATGTTGTAACAAAAGAGATTAAGAAGACGAGTTCCATTTAATTATCACATATTCATGTTACACAGATTTAAGAAAACATTATATTAAAAATATTACTATGTTAAACCTAGTATGTTTAAATTTATAGAATTGCTAAAGTCAAATAATAGGAAGATCTTGTGTAAATTAGCCATTTACCTTAAAAAGCTATATCTGTTAGATCTGGTATTCTAAACAACATTATATAATACTATTTTATTATGCCTATCTTAAGATATAACTGGTTCAGCCTCACTATATGAAGGAGTTGTGATACTTCATTATTCGATTAATTACATGTGGCCTTAATGTTTAATTATTGTGTAAATTGTATTTGTTTAACTGATGATGTACTTCGTACAAATCGAAATGAATATTTGTTCTGTTCTGTTTAATTTTGGGTTGCCATCAGGTTCGTTTATCTTTTCTAGATATATGTTTCACAAGTTCATGGTTCGAGATTCAATATTTCTGTATAAGTAGCAATTTATTTAATAATATACATAGATCTACAATACAAGAAGATATTTTAATACATGTACAGTCAATCCTTTCTTAAGCAACCAGTCAAGGGAAGGAGCAAAAGAGGCATTTTAAGACAAGTTGTTGTTCTTCTTCTTAATACATGTCAGTTTGCAATAAAAGCATAAAAATGAGAAATAGTAAATGTGGCTGCTTAAGACAAGTGGCTGCTTAATAGAGGTGACCACTACGGAAGATTTGACTGTATATTGATTACACATAAATTAACAACTGCTCAGATGCAATTAATATCTCAAGTCAGAGATTGAACTTTCCAATTATATTAGTTTTAAGTACATTGTATTTCCCAATATACACACAAAGTGATAACAAAACATTGACTCTACAGATGATTTTTATTTACATGAAAACCGTTGTAAACATAAACAGGTATCTTATTATTGACTTGTGGGTGGGGTGTGGGGGGGGGGGGGGGGGGGCGTTGCAGGTTTAAATGCATATGTTAAAACGTCAGGCACGATTTACCTATTTTACCTGTATACAAATGCAGTGACCGTATCTAATTTGCATTCAAATTTGAATCGACTGTAACCGTCAACCTATTTACTAATTGGGGTTATTAAGTTATTTGAGACAATCATTATACTATCTTCTATATAATAGGATTAAGCGAATGCCAATATCATGTTGAACTGTACATTCGTGATCATATCTTCTCTTCAACCGTAATCAATCAACTTATTACAGAACTGAAAGAGGCGTTCAATATATTTGATAGAGATGGCAGCGGTTCAATCACATCAAAAGAATTGGCAGTGGCTATGAGATCGCTCGGACAAACCCCGTCAGATGAGGAGTTATTGAGAATGATGAATGAAGTGGATGTAGATGGTAAGATATATTTAAAGACCTAACTGCAATATAAAAGCCGCAATATTGCACTGGGACAGGAGCTGTATAATCTTATAGTTAAATGATTCAAACCAGTGAACACTGTATTGCTTTTGTTATAGTTTTACTAGATTAATATCATTACAAATTTATTTGACAAAAAATATTTTCCAAACCGAAAACAATGAATGATGTATTTTCGATAATAACAGCCGCAAGGTGGCTCTGGGGCAGGTTTTATATACTTTATATATATGATTTCAAACCAGAGAATGTGCTTTCAAATTTGTAAGTCACATCTGCATTGTTTTTGTTATATTTTGCATTCTACTAAATGTTTGTTTCTATAAATTTCTTTGGCAACACCTATTATCCAAAAACATTTTATATGCAGTTTGAAATAAAAGTCAAACTCCATCTATATTTTATGATTCTGGGGAGGAGCTTGTGAGCTCATGAACTCTAAAATATAAACCAATACACGTGGGTTTGTGTTTATACACCTTCAACAGGCTTGAGGCAGCCGCTTTAGCTACTGAAACCCAAGAGAACTTTTTACCGGCACAGAAAAGAACTTTTATATAATAACCACTGCAAGTTCTTCCTACCCGGACAGAAATTGTCGGACTTAAAACGTACTCTAGTTGCTGCTGCTGCTGCTGCTGCTGCTGCTGCTGTTGTTGTTGTTGTTGTTGTTGTTGTTGTTGTTGTTGTTGTTGTTGTTGTTGTTGTTGTTGTTGTTGTTGTTGTTGTTGTTGTTGTATTAACTGTTATACGGGACAGTGTAGGAATACTGCCCTTGCGGTCCATGCCAAATTATTTGTAAACGATACTGGCCGTAGGCGTCTGCGATTGACTCGCATACCTCATACCGCAATGACAGGTTGAAATGCAAGTATACCTTAATATCTTTTCGATAGTGTCTGACGGTGTGTATAAAACAGAGTAAAGTATTCAAAAATGTGGTTGCTTGTTCGAACGAGATCAAATCATCTGTCCTAGTTTCTGTCTAGTCTGTTTTAGAAGATGTTCAGTGGAGGTTCATTTACCACTTCATCCGGCAAAGGGCCCCAGTTGTTCAGTACCCCCAGTGTGATAAGATATAGATGAGTAAGTCTTTATATGAGTGTGTACACTAACCACGCTCTCCAATCTCCATTTATTCTAGGAAATGGCGAGTTGGATTTTGAAGAGTTCTGCGACTTGATGTCTCGAAATAAGAAAGAAGTAACAAGTTACAAAGCGATTGAGGAAGCATTTAAAGTGTTCGATAAAGAGAACCATGGTAACTAGTCTATCGTTTTATAATGATGTCATGGTTGATAATTGTTTATCAGATAGATCAAAGTGAAATCAACTTGTTACAAATTAAATGATAACCAGAAGTTGTATTTTATCTCATAAACATTTTGATGATCAAATAATGTGAGTTAATTAACGCGTATTCAAACACACCATGTTTATAATAATGAGCTATAGGAAGACAATATGTTTTATTTGATTCAAATTCTAATTAAAGAATAAAGTCGTGTGTCCTAAAAAGTCGTACCAGTTACCGTATTCAATAAACTGATATCAGCTATTTGCAGATATTTTGATAGTATGATGGAATATTCTCCCATTTGTTTTAGGATCTACTTACAGTTTAAGTTTTAACGAGACATTCTTTTACGCAAACACATATGCGTATATGTGTCTTAAAGTGTTCTCATTGCTTGAAGTAATTGCAAAGCACATTTAGTTAAAATGTCTAGCCATAAATAGATATGTCACGTAGTGGATCAGTCGTACATACTCGGCCAATTCCGTCATCATAATCGGCGAGGTGTTCCGAATGATGGTGGGTTAGGTTTCTTATGAATTAATTGTATTATAGGTCTAATAACGAAGTAATACCCCTGAGATGATATTCTGTATTTGGTCTTGCTTTAAGTAGTAATAATTTTAGTGTGAATTTTGTTTTTGATATTTAGGTAGCATACCACGTGAGTATTTTCGCCATATAATGACAACAATGGGTGAGCGATTGACAGATGAAGAAGTTGACGAGATGCTAGACGAGGCGGATGCAGATGGAGATGGAGAAATAGACTATTTAGGTATCTCCTTCTTTTTCTTCGTTTACTTCCTTTACTCCCAGCAGGCAATGAACTGATTATTACAGGAATATTTGTTTCCGAGAGAAATCGTTCCCGAGGGATATTTACGGGCATCACTGATTAACATTGAAGTACAGTGAGAAGGTTCTATGACAAAACATTCTATTTTCAGTCGATGTGCGTCTTCTTGTGTAGTTATGTCGTTCTTTCGCCCAGCTAGGACGATAGGGCGATGAACGAAGACATTTTTCAAAGCAACGGTGCGACAGAATACATTTTAGATGCGTTGTTCTTTGCGCCTTCTGAGTGCCATCCTGTCAAGTTGTCGTACTTTCGTGCACTGTTCTGTTCTGTTTTTGTTTCATATTCAAACGTCACAAAGCCCTGCCTCACATCTTATTTGGTATTTATTAACCTTTCAGTCACAAAAGGTGTTTATGTAACTAGTTTAAAGATATTCTAGCTGCTAATTAATCAGTTGCAGTTTTCAATCATTTTGCATGTACATTTAAATCAGTTCGTTCAATTTGAATCAATGAATCGTGTTTTGCAATTTGCAGTTGAAGCATATACTCATATAGAACTCGCTTTCGTTGATATACCCATTTGTTACACAATTCATGATAGAACTATTTTTTTACCTTATAGTTGATGCCAATTATTACTTATATTTCAGAATTTACTCAGATGATATCCCAGTCATAATGGAGGACACGTTATCAAATATAACCTAACACGTGTGTTCAATCAGTGCATACTAGCAATTTTACTCTTTTACATTGAAAACTCGTGTTTATAAAATTACAAGAGAAAAGCGAATGCTTAAATATCGTCAGTATTCCTTTGTCATAATCGTTATCGATCATAGTCAAATTAAAAATATTGCAGGGTGAACATTGGAAGTATTAAATATCATCACATTGAATATCGCCACACTGTAATTATCGTCACAGAGTATCGTTACATTGAAAATCGCCATATAGCGATTATCATCATAGAGTATCGTCACCTTGAATATCGCCACTAAACGATTATCGTCTCAGAGCATCGTCGTATTGAAGTAGTAACAGTACGTTCACGGTATCTATTTTTCGTTATAATGAATATAAGCAGAGCTACCGTATTGTGTAATGGTATTGAATGGCAGTTATGGAGGCTAAATAGTGTCATCTCTAATATCATTTAAATGAGTATCAACATTGTGACAGTTCTCACAGTGTGTATCACCGCATGTGCATCGCATCAGTGCTAATCACAGGTCAAATCGTCAAAACGCTTTTATCCTCGGAGCTGCATATCGCCACAGTAACATTGTCAAAAAGTATATATCGTTACAGGGATTATCGCCAGTTGTCAAAACTATAACGTGGAAGGTATATATCGTCACAGCGATTATCGCTACAGTCCGGCAAAGTTTCAAAACTTGAATCATCGCAAGTATATATCGCCACAGTGATTATCCTCAAAGTCATATTGTACAAAACCAGTACCGTCGAAGATGCATATCGAGGGAGTATCGCCATGTTCATTTTATCACTACTACCTTCAGAGATGCAGAATGCGGTTATCGCCACAGTCAAATTATCAAAGATATTACTGTCAGAGATACATAACGGCAAAGTGAAAATATCGCCATAGTCGTAGTGTTAAAGCTATTCCTGTCTCATATATAACCAGTGATTGCCATCATAGCGAGCATATCATCGTAGAGGATTTCACCAGTCAACATCGTCAAAGTTATAACTGATACAAGTGCATAAAATAACGGAAGAATCTTATTGTCACATTGAAAATGCGTCGAAATGTACATCAGGAAAATCACTAGTATGATAAAACGATAAAAATTCAAAATCGTATAGCATTCATGAGAAATTACATTCAAATGGATTACAAATTCTCAACTTCAACCCGCAAGAAAGGAGCAGGGAATTTAATAAACATGGACGTACATTTCCCAAGCACAACTGCTAAGATATGCGTCTACCATTTATTAATTCATATGTAATGGTTTTTATTCTACATGTGTATTTAACTTTTCCAATCCAGGGGTCGTTAGTTCGCATCCCCGCCCGGTCACAGTCTCTGTGGTAATTGGTCATGACCTTTGTTCATGTTATGGCCATGAGTCTCCCGCCGCTAAATGTGTGGGGAGGTAGTCAGTGATTTACAGAGATGAGATGTGTTAAGTTCTGGTGTTAACGGCCTAGCGAATCCCAGGCACGACGAGCAGGTGCAATAACCACCGTTAGATAACTATAATAGTGCTGAAAAAGGCCGTAAAACCCAAGTAAAAAAAACATTTAGATTTTCCTTCCGGACTTTTTTCAGGATTTTTTAAACTTAAATTGTCTTTTACAATCAATATCGTCAAATAGATTATAGTTCCCGTGTGTCATATACATTTCAGTATGACACAGCATTAGTTGTTCTCTGTCAGCTTCCCATGCATACTGAATGTCTCATTGCTCAATATCAGTTCTACATACGAGAGAATACAAGCCATGCATTACCAACATGCTTAACAAATGGACTGCAGATAAGCTTACAAGTTAATACGTGCTCCGGGTTTTGTATAGTTTCTAACGAGAATTCTGTGTAATTTATTGTTTTATTTCTACTTTGAATTAAATGCGTTTGTGAAACAAGCAATGAACATTCAAATGAATGTTTTAGCCTTTATGGTGTTTGAATGATAAACAAGTAGATCGAAATCGCAATATACTAAAGGGAGACACAGTGACTCTAATACTGTAAAACTCTTTTAATTAGCGGGAATTTTATTCGCTATTTTACGCGAGTTTCAATCATCATGAATTCAAAGATTTCGCTAAAAAGGCGATCATGTTCACTGCTCGAATGTTTACAATATCGTCATACATTTTTGGCAGTTTCACTTTTTTAACGTAGCGAATTCAAAATTTCGCGAATAACTAAAAAATAGGACAAATCGGAGCAAATTCGCGAAATAAAGTTCACGCCAATTTAAAATGTTTTACAGTACATGTTCACATAACTCTATTTCTGAAAATGATGCATCTTCATGATATAAATATGAAATATGTATGATGCGGCAATTGTTGGTTATATTTGAACCAATTTCAGCCTCGTTCTTGTTTTTCTCATGAATATTCAATCATGAGATACTATTAAGAAGGCTCTATTGTCGCATCTTAACGATTAATATGATAGAGATTGTTTTCAATACCGGATCGTCTTGTCTAGTGACAAAGAGAGTCTTGCATGAGTGCTCATTTGTTATTGAATTTATTAAACGAATTGCCAAAAATTTATTATGCGAGGCTTTGTCGCGCAATATGGCCTAAATACTTTTTTTTGCCAACGAGTTTAATAAATTGAATATTAAATGAGCACAAACGTAAGATTCGTTTTATCATATAACTCGGGAAACTGGTACATTTATTCAAAATATATAAGGCCCGACAATATATATATTATAGTTTCCGTCAGTCATTTTATGACGTGACGTCTCAAAATATCTCCATTTTACCATGACAAACCGTCAATTATACATATTTCTGTATTTGACATTTTACTGATGAGCGCTGAGTAACAATTAGAACACCGAGCGATGAATAATCGGAAGTGATATTACACTAGGTTAATATGAAAAATACAACACGGGGTTATTATATTCATGCATTGTAAATTATGTGGGATTCGTTGAATGTGTACAATTGTGTTAAGCTTTAATAGTAGAGCCTGAAGATGTTTTTATGTTTTTTGTTAACTCGTTACGTATATTACTATGTTTATTTTAAGTCATGATATTATTGTCATTTAGATAAATGAATAAATATTCATATAAATAAATACGTAAAATAAATATGTATTTATTAATTTATTGTTCACTTTTACATTACGTACCAGAAAATAATGACGTTTTAGGGAATGTAGAAACAATACAAGTCCGATGCATGGGTAGGGCAAGTACCGGGTGCGTTTGTCAGGAAATCGGGGCGGAGCCATGGTGTCGGCGACTGCTTTACGTTAGTTGTCAATACCCGGTCTTTTGCACCGCTGCTTGGCTTAACTACGGTGTCCAGTTTGGGATCATCGCGGCCTATTTTATCTAATTAAGAAAAACTGAAAAATCAATGGTGAACAGTCAAACTACGATGGAGTCAAACAACGGTGCTGAAAAGTCAAACTACGATGGTGAAAAGGTGAAATAATTTCGAGTTTCACTTTCTACCTTCGTAGTTTCACTGTTTTATTGTTTCGACTTTACATAAAATCGTAAATATGCCGCGATGACCCCAACGGGACAATGTACTTATGGACGATTTCTATAGTTGTTCATGCGCATCAATTTCGCGCACAAAGGGAAGCAACTTTGTCGGACCAACCAGTGTCGCTACATACTATTATACTACAACTTACTCTATTTCGGACAGCACACTCATTTATGGGTACCCTTGAAATTGGTCTCTTATATTGTGTTAAATATAATAGATATGCATACTGGTATAAAATAATTATTTTTAGCAATTAAACCTGAACAAATATGCCCATTTAGTATAAAAACGTTTATTTTGAAACTCTAATTTATTTGTTTGTCATACTTAAAGAACTATTAATTCTCAAATTACGCGGTAAAGTGTGTTTTTTATTTTTTTTGATTGTCATTAGAATAGGTATCAGACAGTATATTGTGAGGTTTTAAACAAAAATTTATCCATACACTATATCAAAATATTAAAAAAACGCTATACTTTTATTGCAAAAAGGAAGCAAGAAGACGTAAACTTATTTTAATTTTTATTTTATCATAATAAAGTTTATATTTTTAACTAAATGACTAGATGTTGTAATAGGTTGGCAATTTAATAATGAAATAGTTATAACGATAAAATTAAATTTCTCTTATATGTTTATATGTAAACCAAATATCACGGTTTAGCCAGGCAAATAATGAAAACGGCCGATATCAAGGGGGGAAACTTCTTTCGATAAGCCAGTGGGATGTCTGAAATAGTCCCACATGAAAATTGAAAAGTACACTCCGCCGAAATGATTTTGTTTTAAATAAACAACAAATAGTTAAATTGAAGCTTATAATTACCATTCCCATGACAATTATTATTATATGCATGCATCTTTGTTTATAATTAAATACTAGACGTAATTTTTTTTAATAAATCACATTTCTTGTAAAAGCTACATATTTTCGCTAAATTTCAAAGACGGGTATCGTTTTGAGGAGGTAATACCAAATAAATATGTACGGTAACATGTGTGTGTGTTTTTTATTTCTGATATTACATTAAACTTAAATACTAGGAAGTCTCATAAAATTCTATCTATAGAAAAAAATGACAAAAAATATAGAAATCGTCATTGACGCCTTATAGGATATGTTAAATAGGTATTAGCTTACGTTTTTTAAATTGCCTTTGACAAGTCTCGATCGTCTACCAATAACTTTCAGTCTGGTCACACCATATACACATTCTGAAAGGGTAATTATACCGCCGTGAAATCGAGTCTCTCTTTTGTATGTATACTCATGTACATTACACTTTATAAAAAAATACGGTAATTAACGCCGTGGTATTGTTTAACCTTACAAAAGTCATTTATAGTATTTATAATCTGGTACATGTGTATATATATAGTGTTATTTTAACTTACGTTAGAATGGTGTAGGAATTTTGGAATATTCTATGAAAAAAATTGTGATTAATTATTTTTTTAAAAATGGTAATATAAATTATTTTTTATACAAACGTCCTTGTCGATGTAAATCAATACCATATTTAATTGTATACTGATTTATTTAACTCGATTGCGAAAAAAGCTCAGACCTCGTATGAACCGCTGTCTAGTTCAGTTTTTCTTGTTTAGAATCAGTACTGAGTGTTGATTTTTGAGAGGAATGTGGTCGCGCTGGGAATCGAACTCACAACCTCTATCGTTAGCTGCAAACGCTCTATCTACAACATACATGTAACCGCAAATACAATATTACGCACGTGCAATGGAACTATAAGCTAGCTATTGTATTTGAAACATGACCACCGCTTTGGTGCATTTAAATACTCAATAGCAATGTTCCTTATTCCACTGCCGCCATATTGGACAGTCTGTGACGATATCAAGAATCAAGAAAAACGTAAAACTAAACCGCAAACCCGACATAACACCCACTTATCCCCACCCCGACACAACAAACACACGAATGCAACCCTACCATACGACGTGTATATAATGGTTAGGAGTTAAATGTGCAAAGTCGTGTAAGTTTGGACATTTAATTGACCAAGCTCCTGTTTCACCGACATATACTTAAATACTTAAAATCTGAAACCTAAGAAAAGCAGCCATGTGAGCATGTTTTAGACTGGTTCTAGTAAAACTGAAATTGGTTATATAATAGATAAATAAGCAGTCAAAATAAATGTATTTTTAAGTACAATGTATACTGTTTGTGAAATAGAAGACAGACTCCTGTTTCACCGACATATACTTAAATATTTAGAATCCCAAACTTAAGTAAAGCAGCCAGGTGATCCTGATTTCAGACGGGTTCCAGTAAAACTGCATATGGTTTTATTGATAGTGATTATAATATATATAAATTTTAAGTCAACATTAAGATAAATATTTAAGTAAAATGTTTAAGAAAATTGTTGATGAAACAGAAGACAGGTTCCTTTCTCACCGACATATACTTAAATATCAAACATGAGTAAAGGCTCCAGTTAAACTGCAAATGATTTCAGTGATATTGATTATATAATAGATCAATATTCAGTCAAAATTGAGTTCAATTTTTAAATATTTAGTAAAATGTCGGTGAAACAGAAGCCAGTCTCCTGTTTCAGCGACATCTTAGAATCTCAAACTTAATAAAGCAGCCAGGTGATCATGATTTTAGACTGGTTCCAATTACACTGCATATGGTTTCATTGATATTGAATATATAATAGAACAAACAAATCAACATTAAGTTCAGTTTTTAAGTATATAGTAAAATGTTGGTGAAACATAAGTCAGATAATAATCATTCTAACAGGAACAGCAAATGTGCAGCCAGAGTGTGGAACAAAGTGAAGAACCGCCGAAGATGAATGACGCCGAAATAAAAGGTATACATTACTTGCATTTTACAATTGTCGTAATAATATATCTGGTAGATAGTCAACATTTACTACACTCAAGAGTTATGAATGAATGAATGAATGAATGAATGAATGAATGAATGAATGAATGAATGAATGAGTGAGTGAGTGAGTGAGTGAGTGAGTGAGTGAGTGAGTGAGTGAGTGAGTGAGTGAGTGAGTGATTGAATGAATGTGAATGAATGAATGAATGAATGAATGAATGAATGAACGGCGTACCAACACATTATGTTATTCGACGTCAACTTGAAGATTCCAGGTCCATTCTACATGTTAAAAAAACAACAAAATAACATACAGATATAAAAAAAAATCAACAAGTGTATATACAGATGAACTTGGAACCTAAATACCTGCAGAACTGCAGAGTTTCAGCAAGTTCATATCTTATCGTCATATCTTTTCGAGTGGCAACTGTCAGTCTTTTTTAGTAACGACTGTGTCATATGGAATTGCGACTGTCTGTCTTATCTAGCGGCGACTGTCCGTCTTATCTAGTGGCAACTGTCCGTCTTATCTAGTGGCGACTGTCCGTCTTATTGAGTGACGACTATCCGTCTTATCGAGTGGCGACATTCTGTCATATCGAGTGGCGACTGTCAGTCTTTTTGAGTGATGACTGCGTCATATTAAATGGCGACTGTCTGTCATATCGAATGACAACTATCCGTCTTATCGAGTGGTGACTGTGTCATATTGAGTGGCGACTGTCTGATATATCGAGTGGCGACTTTCTGTCATATCGATTGACGACTTTCTGTCATATCAAGTGTTGACTTTCTGTCATATCGAGTGACGACTGTGTCATATCGAGTGATGGCTTCCTGTCATATCAAGTGGCGACTTTCTGCCATATTGAGTGACGACTTTCTGTCATATCGAGTAGCGCATGTGTCATATCAAGTGAAAACTTTCTGTCATGTCGAGTGGCGACTGTGTCATATTTAGTGACCACTTTCTGTCATATCGAGTGGCGACTTTCTGTCATATCGAGTGGTGACTGTGTCATATCGAGTGATGACTTTCTGTCATATTGAGTGGCGACTTTCTGTCATACCAAATGGCGACTGTGTCATATTGAGTGGCAACTTACTGTCATATCGAGTGACGACTGTCCGTCATATCGAGTGACGACTGTCCGTCATATCGATTGACGACTGTTTGTCATATAGAGTGACGATTGTCCGTCTTATCGAGTGGCAACTGTGTCATATCGAATGACGACTGTTTGTCATATCGAGTGGCGACTGTATGTCATATCAAGTGGCAACTGTCTATCATATCGAGTGACGACTGTATGTCATATCGAGTGACGACTGTATGTCATATCAAGTGGCAACTGTCTGTCATATCGAGTGACGACTGTATGTCATATCAAGTGGCGATTGTCCATCATATCAAGTGGCGACTGTCCATCATATCGAGTTGCAACTGTATGTCATATCGAGTGAATCGCAAAATGATGATTCGCGAGATCGTTCGGCGATTGTGAGCGATATTGCGTGCCATTTCGGTATAGTTTAAACTGATTGACTTTACTTCTGTTGTGAAATATGTTATTTCACTTGTAAAAATCACGTTTCAAGGGTTCCTGGGTATAACCTGTACTAAGCATATGCGGAAAAGGTGTCTTGATCAAGGAAACCACTCATAGCCATGGGGAGGATCGAACCCCGAACCCTCCGATCATGGGTTAAGTGCTCATAGTGACCCTTGGTATATATTGTATACACTGAATTGAAGTGTAAGTTGCATTCTTTAACACGAAGTACGCCTGTAACTATACACGTCCTTTGTTTCACGTAACTATATACAGTGTATGCTTTTTTGATGGGTGTATCATTCTCTGATGCTGTAACATATGTTACCTGAGATTGTAAATAAAAGTGTTGTTGTTGTTGTTGATGCTGTTGCTGTTGCTGCTGTTGCAGTTGCTGTTGCTGTTGCTGTTGTTGTTGTTGTTGTTGTTGTTGTTGTTGTTGTTGTTGTTGTTGTTGTTGTTGTTGTTGTTGTTGTTGTTGTTGTTGTTGTTGTTGTTGTTGTTGTTGTTGTTGTTAGCGTCGTTGTTGTACACTATTCCGATGTCAAACAAGTGCAAACATGATTGCCATATAAACCAAAAGGCCACACAGCAATGAAACCATACGTCTGAGGAGTGAATCAGGTATCTTTATATTTCATACATAATCATTCTGTATTTATCACAAAAGAAGTTTAACTTAAATGTGTTCGTCTATTTAAGAATTTAGGGAGGCGTTCGATTTGTTCGACAAGGACGGCAGCGGTACAATAACCACAGAAGAGCTTGGTTGTGTGATGCGATCCCTTGGCCAGAACCCGTCAGGTCAGGAGCTCAAGGACATGGTGAATGAAGTCGACGTTGATGGTAGGTTTGGCTTTAAAGAGACACTCTCTGATAATATTAAAGTTACTGATGCGACTCGTCACTCTATACGTAGTTCAAAAAAATTAATAAAGATTTCATCGTACAAAACATAAACATATTTCTATAACCGACAAATGGTTTCACCCACACCCTGTATGTTGCCTCAAATCCTAAAGCTTTATAATTGCACACAACAGTTATTTAATGTACAGCATATTTTGTTTATTTACTTTCCTTCCTACTTGTATTATATATAGTTTAATTAATAAATGCTTAAATAAAGAATGTATATCGATCCACCTCATGTGTTAATTAAAAAAAAAAATAAGAGAAATTCTATAAGCATTTTGTTTCCGTTTTAAACCTTTAATGGTATTGTTTATATTAGATATGAATGATTGTGTGCTACTTTTAAAATAAAATATGTTTAAACCAAAGGGACACACGGACATGTTGAAATCAAACTATACTTATGTTCTCGAATCAAACTTTCCACGTATGTTTTTTTTATATTTAGAGTCATTTTTATGCTATCGAGGGCTAACAGATTATTTGTTCACTAAATTACTATTTCCTGGGATCATGAGAGGCTAACCAGTACTCATACACAACCAATTCCGCATGTAACCGATAACTTTCCCACTTGATTTTTAACGAGTTTTAACGCTGTTTTAAACACATTTGAGGTTATATATGGCATATCCAGTTTTTACTGGTGGAGGAAGACCTCAGACTGAGTAGAACACCGTCCTTCCGCAAGTAACTGGTAAACTTTCTCACATGAAGTTTTTGGAGCAAGCGGGACCTTAGTTATGAGAGGTACGTGATCTTGAGACGGCCCCTTAGTAAACTCGGTCACGGACGACCATTTTCCCACTTGAATCAAAGGTGAGGGATGTATGCCAGTGAGATGCAATGTAGGCCTATGACCATATAAAACAGTAATCACCAAGTACATGTAATACTACCTTAAACTTTATATTAACAGTAATATTCATATTTTTTATAAAATTAGTGAGTAATTTATATAATACGTCATTTGATCCTTTTGAAAATAAAAGTGAATATTTTTTAAAAACACTCATCTATATTTGTTTAAATTGGCTTTGAATATTTTTTCCAATAATATCATGCCTTTATATATAGCCAATGACCCCGTATTGCCAAAAGGTTATCTATTTAAACATGCGAAAATAATAAATTGAAAATTCATTTCCTAACTTTGGCTTCGCGTCTAGGTTAGACTTCAATAGATTTCCCGTATAATATTGCAACCTATTTTGCGCTTATTATATAAGTTACTTGATTGAATTTTGATTTCAATTTGATCCTTATTATGTACAGGTTTACACGTAGTAAGTACTGTTTCATCTTAGAAAGCGTCCGAATAACGATGCAACGGTCGCCAAGCAGTATCTAAGTGCAGTCTATTTTTAGAATGGGGATTTCATTCAAGTTTACCACTCCAATTTCAATATCAAGTTTCGGATATAATTTATTAATGATAATGAGATGCCTTTTATCCGTTTTAAAAATTATTTTATTAAGACATTTTATAACGATTTTTTCCTGAGAAAGGATTTACAGAAATTGAGAATTTTTAGTTGAGGAAAGTTGGCTAGTAAAATAAAAGTTATATTTTTTTTTAATCAGTTAAAACATATTTTCTATTATATAGGATTAAAATCATTTTTTCTGTTTTTAAACATGTGTAAAGAATCACGTACAAATCAAATTAAGTCCAAAGGACTTTATGTCACGCGCTCCACGAAAATGATTCTTAGACAAAATCGGCTAAAAATAATTCTTCAGCTTAATATGTGTGCACGTACTACTTTTTAAGTTGGCTAACGTTGTAAGCTTCAATATTTACATTCCCGCTGCAATCGGCCTGAATAGATTCACTGCATTTCATTTCCCAATGAAAAATACTTGCAGCTGGGCGGATATAAAAAGTACCAGTTTGCATTTCATTGGTTGCACGATTTTGTTTTGCTGGTGAGACGTCAAGTTGCCGTAAGTTTCACGTGACGTTTGCCGTAAGTTGTCACTTATTCAGTATGTTCACAACGTCGCCGTTACCTTCATGACCTCATTGGCTTTGCGATTTAATGCGTATTATTTGCTTTTTAAATATAAAAATGACAAAAATAACGTAATAGTTTTATCTAAAATAGCTGGAGAGTATAATGTAAATATAAAGGATTAAAAGCCGAATTTTGAGTTTTCACCGGGTGGTGAAAAACATTAGGCTAGTTAAATGTTGCCGAGAAGCCCTTCGGGTTTCACGAACATTAAACGGGCCAAATGTTTTTCATCAACGAATGCAAACTCAAAATTCGGCTTTTAATCCTTGAATAAAGAAGGACAAACCAACTTGTTGATTAACAAAAACCAAGAACTGATGCTATAAACACTGGTTAGTGTGTTTCTACTTCCAGGCAATGGGGAAATAGATTTCTCTGAATTCATAACCATGATGTCAAGAAAACCAACCTGTAACGCCGAAGACGAGCTAAAAGAGGCATTTAAGGTAAGCATAAAATAATGAAGCAAAAAAGATAGGAAGGCTTGCGGTAAAACAGAACTCAGCCAAATAAAAGGAAAACGGAAAAGCATTTCGCAAGCATTATGACTCGCCGTATCGACAATAAATTTACGTTTTGAAGTAAAGGTTTTTTAGACTGCGTTCAGTTTTTCGGCGATTGCTTATGAAGTAAATTGCAGAAATAGTCCAGATCGTACTGGTGCGTAGCTCAACATTAAATAAAAATAAATTATTGTAGCTAGCGACGTTATATCGGGTAAACGTACTGCTGACACTACTTTTTCAAAAATAAAACCGTACAATTGGCAAGCACCTATATATCATACATATGTTTAACTTCTTTATTTTACATCGATTGCGAAACAATTTCTTACACATTGTCAAATCACGTTCGAAATCTTCCTGGATAGAACCAGTACTAAGCGTGTTTGGATATTTAGTGTCTTTCCAACGGACACTATACACAGTCATGGCGGAGGATCGAACCCACGACTCTCCGATCCTGCGGAGGATCAACCCACGACTCTCTGATCCTGGGTTCGATGCTCTACCTCTGGACTCTGTGCTCCTTATATTTTCTTCTTCTTCTCGTGTAAGGTGTTCGACAAGGATGGTGATGGGTTTATCAGCGCCACGGAATTGAGGATCGTCATGACAAACCTGGGCGAGAAACTTACAGATAAAGAAGTTGACGAAATGTTGAGAGAAGCTGATATTGACGGGGATGGCAAAATAGATTATTTTGGTATGTAGATTGAACACACATTATATAATTGTATACTAGTATACTGTGTGTCATGATGAAATGGATTTTTTCACAGACATTTGATTAATTGACTGATTGATTGACTGACCGACCGGCCGACCGACCGACCGACTCACTGAATATTTAGCGTCATTTTATGCCATCGAGGGCTGACAAATGTTTTAACAGACAAATCCTGCAAATACTATTAAAGAGAACAGATTAGATACTACGAAAGTATGCATGAATGAACTGTATACTTATACAGTTAACATACAAGTAATTTACATGTATAAAGAAATAGCATCATGGTTAGAATATAATGCAATTATAACCTGTATCTTTTCTTCAGAGTTTTGCAGCATGATGAACTAGACGCTTACTATTGGAAATGAGGCATTGAAGTGAAGAATTATGAAAAATAGTTTTAATATGCTAAAGCATCTTATGTTATATCGTGTTTCTTCAAAGCCTTAATCTCACATACGCAATATAAATTAACCAATCGGAACATCGCTCGGCCATTTCCGTAAACGTTCCAAATAACTAATAATTACTCCGAACGGAAATGGCCGACCGATGTTCCGATTGTTAAATTAACACGAATCATCGGTTTCCTTTAAGAATGACTACTGGGGCTCTTTGTGTTAATGAAAAGGGCAAAGTTCATTTAAAAATACGTTGGTTATGGCTAGAAGGATATTCAAACTTGTAAATAATACGATTATGATTAAGCACTGTGTTATAGAGTGAAAGTGTGCAAACATATTCAAAAGATATGATCTATCCACGTGAACATATGCATATGAGTACCCATATAGTTTTGTTGAACTATACATAAGCTTATTTTACATCGCCACCGATTTCCCATATGGACGATGGCCCAATAAAAGTGTTTGAATGAGTCCGCGTCAGGCCAAATTAACTAGAAACCTTTGCAACGCTGAGCAGAATAAATATTTCAATAACATATATTATATTAATTATACTAATTGGTTATTGCTCATTTGCTAAACAAGCCCAGATAATATAAATATGAAACGCTCTCAAGTCGGGTTCAATCCCCAGGTCCTCCAACTAAAAAAAATACTTATCACTCTTTCGGTTAAGACTTTAACAAAAATCGAGGTTCCATGTATCGATGCTTTACACCCGGGCATGTAAAAGAATCAGGGACGCTACAAAAGGATATTGTTTGTCGGTAATATCCTCCAAAAATCTAAAATTACTAATACTCTGCTAGAGGCGACGCCCATATGGGAAACCGGTGGCGACGATAAATAAAATTATCATCATCATTATCCGTCTCTGGATAGAACCAGTACTGAATGTTGTTTAAGAAGGGCCATCGGGTCGAACCTGGGATTGTACCCGTGGCCTGTGACATGAGCGATCAATACTCTATCCACTGTGCCACCAACCTGTTCCCATTATTACTGTGTACATATTATTTATAA
This sequence comes from Panopea generosa, assembly GCA_029582155.1. Taxonomy (NCBI): domain Eukaryota; kingdom Metazoa; phylum Mollusca; class Bivalvia; order Adapedonta; family Hiatellidae; genus Panopea; species Panopea generosa. The sequence continues at coordinate 25,703,726 of CM055897.1, read as the reverse complement.
CCACTTTCAAGTTGCTAGTATACAATTTTGCATACTTTGTATAAATACACTTGTAAATGTTTTGTAAAATATATTATTCTACAATAAAACACAGTCTTCTTAGTTCTACAATAAAGTACAGCCTTGTTAATTCTACAATAGAGTACAGCCATGTTAATTCTACAATAGAGTACAGCCTTGTTAATTCTACAATAAAGTACAGCCTTGCTTATTCTACAATAGAGTACAGCCTCGTTAATTCATTAAAAATAATGTAACTGTTTTTCGTTCATTAATTTTAAATTTGGAACAAAAGGCCAAAAAAATACCATCTAGAAATGCAGCTAATATCTATCTTCTGTTTTCTGACAGAATATATTGAGGTATTGATTTCAGGTTACATATGATGATATATCACATATAAACTGAATTGCCTTGAAATAGTATTAAATCGTATTAAAAATCAGTTTTAGTGGTGGAGGAAGAAATAAGAAATAAATAAGAAGAACCACTGTCCTTCCACAAGTTTCTTCGCAATTTTTGGACCAAGCGGTTCTCGAATATACGACCTAAGCAGTATTTCTATTTTAATCATATGCAACCCCTATATGACCCCAAGGTTTTGGGTCATTTTTCAAACTCAGAGACATTAATTGTATAAATCTGACCAAGATCTATATTTGTGTTTCTAATTAGTTTCCAAAACCTGTTAAGCAGTATTTGAGATTAGGTCTTTTTAAGGTTTTATTACTAGTTTTAATTATGGTAGACAATCTTGAATTCTGGATCTAGAAAAAAATCTTCCATCTCACGTATATGAGAAACATCCATGTGAAGTTTAAAATAACTGGCCTAGTGGTTTCAGCGATGCCGAATCATTGCCTGGAACTACATTTTCCGAGTTTTGTTTAATATTTGTTGTTCAAGAACTTGTCCGAGATATTGTGGTAATATAACCACTGTGCAAGTTTAGTTAAGATTCAATGGGAAAAGGGGGTGCTGTTGCGTCTACAACATGCAATCAAAATTTTTATTAAGAACCCGTAGGCCTCAATAATCATGCTTACCATTTTCAAAGCCATTTTTGACACATTTCAGGCTATATATGGCATACCCGGTTTTATTGGTGGATGAAGACGGTCGGAATGAATCCGCGTAGAACCACCGCCCTTCCGCAAGTCAATGTCAAATTTTCTGATATTTTTGGTGCAAGCGCAACTTGATCCTACGATTTAAGCTTGGTCGATATAAACAAACATAGGCTTGATTATTAAATAAAAAAGTTTATTTACTATATGTGTATAAAACATTATGAAAATTTACGTATATCATACTTTAACATGTTTCACAATATCACATTTATTAAGATTATTCATAAACAAATTTCAATAACAATGCAACATGCATGTTCACATATAGGTCACATGCATTCTGTTGACCACCATGTCAAACATTTTCAAATACAGGTATTTTACACGCCATATTAAAAAAGACTTGACTATTTTGTCCTTTCTAAACAAATATCCTAAAGGCAGTATTGTCTCACTGAGTGACTGTGGACATGTAGGTGTAATATATAGGACATTTTTTTTTAAATTCTGAAATTTTTTTATGCAAATATATTTCTTATAGGTAGCTTTATAAGATTACTTTTGTTCCAATCCTTTTGATATTTCTAACTTAATGTTATGCAATTTGTAACATACAGGTAAAAATATCAACACAGTATCTTTATGCTAACAGTGTTTAATAATGCATGTTTTGCACAAATTTGTTATGGTTTAATTGCTACCATTAATCATGCTGTGACGTAATTGACCCGACGCAAGAATAACGGTCAATCAGCCCGCTGGCCATGTGACATTGTTTTTCCAAGTAAATACAATGCAGTGTTTGCTGAGACACTGTTATTGTCTGAGGTAAATGATGGGCGTAGCAATCAATATCGTTCGCCGATTGGATTATCGACTCCTTTGACAGCTCGTGTCAGGTCATTTAAAGCTTTGTTGCAATTTCTCGATTAAAACTGACGTACATTTTAATAACTGTATATGTGTAGATACCTGCATAGAAGAGTATTTGAGTAATATAATGGACATATGGATAACAATGGATAACAGATTACATTGAATTTATATATTAAGGTACATTTTAACAGTTATATTTAAATAGTTATGTCATACATGTATATCACAAGGACAGAATTGCTGGACAAAATTTAAAAGAAAGTTAAATGAAGAAAGAAGAACAGACATAAAACAATAAACTTCATCTAATCATCATTTTTTAAAAACAAAACTGATTGCACTTATTGCACTTATAGCTTTAATGGTGAGGAATGAAGTTGGATGTTTTGTTTGGAGTATGGAAGGTCATGAACTCAAACAGCAGCTTCATTGGGGTGGGGGCGGGGGGGGGGGGGGGGGGGGGGGGTGCGATATGAAAGATTAAAGTTTCGACAAACATACACCTCCCGAAAATTAAACTACCACACAAGCATAATAAGAAATGGAGTTGTGTGTTCAATTTGGATCATGGAAGGATACAAGTACAAACAACAGCCCTAGTGAAGGATGAGGTGATAGATTAAACAACAGCCTCAGTGAAGGATGAGGTGATAGATAAACAACAGCCTCAGTGAAGGATGAGGTTATAGATTAAACAACAGCCTCAGTGAAGGATGAGGTGATAGATTAAACAACAGCCTCAGTGAAGGATGAGGTTATAGATTAAACAACAGCCTCAGTGAAGGATGAGGTTATAGATAAAACAACAGCCTCAGTGAAGGATGAGGTTATAGATTAAACAACAGCCTCAGTGAAGGATGAGGTTATAGATAAAACAACAGCCTCAGTGAAGGATGAGGTGATAGATTAAACAACAGCCTCAGTGAAGGATGAGGTGATAGATTAAACAACAGCCTCAGTGAAGGATGAGGTGATAGATTAAAGTTGCAACAAACGCCCGAGAATCAAACGTAATAATTACAGATAGCTCTGTATGTCAGAGCACGAACACTTCCAAAAGTAACTCAAGACTTGTTATTCACCTGCCTGATCAGTTAAAATCAAGAACTACAGTACATATACTGTAAAATAAAATGAAAATTAATCCAATTACTCTAGATAGCAACAGTATTTCATTTATTTAATGGTGGTCAGCACATCTAATCATCACTCCTGGTATCTGCTAGGTAGTTAACCAGTATTAGATACACTTCATCTCTGCAAATCACCATCTACTTCCCCACGTATCCAAAGTTGGAAGAGTAATGGCCATAGAACAAGATTCATGATCAATCATCATAGAGATTGGCTGGGCAGAGTTTCAAACCCATGACCTCATAACTGACAGTCAGACATATTATCAACTGAGACAGAGAGTAAACAAATGCATGGATCATTACTCATTTTTGACAATTGACTGTTATATACAGAATTTGTTTTTTTACTGGTGGGGACAGAAAGACAGAATGAATATAAGAAGAACAACAATCCTACAGCAACTAAGTTTCAAACAGTCTCATATAAAGTCTTTGGACCTGGGTGGGACCAATCCAAGAACCATGAAAGTCAGGGATCCTTAGACACCGACTATGACCACTGATCTGCAGAGTATGTAGTGAAAACCGTGAACAAGTTACAGTATGGAGTAATTAAGTAATAAAAGTAAAATGATCAACTTATCATTTCATGGTTGGGCACAAATGAGGAATGAAACCCGACACTTCTGTCGGAAATCCAACCCATTGCAAGTATGACAATGAACGTTTACTTGACTGCTAACACAACCGTCTTGGGAGGATTTTTTACCTTTTTATATCATAATGGGATGGTATGTTGTCATGGTTACTGAAACATAAACCATATGCCACTCATACTCAAGCTCCGCCTTGTTTTAGGGTGATCGGCCCACAGCATGTGTTGTAGTACGTCAGTTCATGTGTAAACATATAATAAATATACAACCTTGTCTCTTCTGTTTGTGATTAAATAATATCATTTAATGCTCATAACAAAGAACATTACATGGTAACAGAAGTGGGATTCGAGCCTAGTTATTTCAGAGAAAAAGAATGATGACCTATGACTGGTGTCATTTAGAACTACATTGTATGCACCAACAAAGAACATAACATACATTGATTCCTTATGGCAACATTCACATATACATGTACCATATTGTGTATTGTAAAGTACATATTAAACATGTACATTAACTACATGCAGATTGACTTTAACCCTTTACTCAAAAGATACATGTTTTCCCGCACTAATCACAGAAGGCCTTTGAAAACAGTGCAGGAAGAGTTCAGATTAACGAGCAATCTGAACACTTCCTGTACTGTTTTCCACTCAGCAAATAATACCCTTCCGACACATCCAGTACAGACACATTCCCTTTCAGTACAGCATTAATTTTATGTTAAAGTAAACATAGTACTGAACATTTGTTCTTCTGTGTTGTAAAAAACACATATTGCAATTGGTTGTGAGCTGATAAAGGCACAGTCAATACAATACTAAGAAGCTTATTGCAATAAACCAATATTTCAATATATTGCAACAGCCCTAGTAATAAAAGACAGGTCATAGCTAAAGTTGAGAAAACTTACTGACTAGACCCATCTGCCTATAATCAGGTATGTGGACAAAAATTGATGAACTATGTTTAAAATATGCCAATAATCTAAAGTATCACAGGTTTTCAATTAAACATGTACAGTAATCAAATCATAACATTTTCTCTTGAATGAATACATGTTTTTAATGTCTGTAAATGAAATGATTTTTATAACATGTTTGTGTTTATACTGGATTTCAACAAGTATTTTTATACAGTATGCCTGTTAGATTATAAACTAAAAATATGACTACGAATGTGGTAGAAAAACATTACACATCTTTGTATAAAGATTAGTTCATAAAAGGTCAAACCCTTGATAATCACAAGGAATTATATAGAGAAGGAAAGGCAACTGATTGACATTGTGTAAATGCTTGCTTATTATCGCAATATTTTGTTTTTAATTGTCTTTGCTTCCATTCATCTCAGGAACATAAATCAAAATTCTTACACTGCAGTATGAAATTGTTATCAAAACAATGCCATTTCCAGAAATTTGTGTCTAAAATTGTTGAAGTACATTTGATTACAGCTATAATAACAACAAATTACGATAAATTTTCCTTTAAACCTCATCATCTTTAATTCAAGAGCATTTTGCATGATCGGAACATGTTTAAACATCTAAAATAACATACAATGTACATTTTATGTACAAGAAATCAGTTGCCTTTGAATTATGAATGATTAATTTGCAAATAATGAATCCTTCATGTGCTGTTTCATCAACATTTAGATGCAAGATGCAAGTTTCATATCCTTCTATACAAGTCCTTGATAATCACAAGGTAAGTTTCCACATTTCATACTGTTGATGATCCAGAACACACTGAGCAGTTTACATTGAAATGATAAATAAATCAATAAATATGACCATCACACCAGATTTCCAGTCATCATAACTTGGCGTTAACTACAACTGTTTTTGTTTCTATGTTCAGTGTTGTCACAGGCAATGGTGGCACATCTATGAACTTGCCTAAAAAAAATACAACAACAAAATTAGACATTTTATATTTGAACTAAGTTTGGATCAAACAGCGAGTTTTTATTGGATTCCTTTTAGCACCATGTTTGTGGCTTAATATATTGTATATTTAAGGATAGCTACACGTTATGCAAATATGGTTTCTGGCATTTTCATTTTAATTGTGTTAATCATATATAAATGTACAGACCAGATTATGGCGAGCACACCTAGCTACAATGAAACCAAAAGACCCCAAGAACATACCATTAATCAACTCAATAGAATTTGTGTCAACTATGACTTATATACTATGGTTTTATATGCAACACATCTGGACTGGACAGACAATTTACTTACATGCACTGATAACTTGATTAAAAAGGATCTAATTAAAGATTCATGGCTTCTCACATGCGATATAAAGAACAGACAGAAATTGGTTCAATCATGAAGATAAAGTGAAATCATATGTATTTATTTCATAAAAGGAATTGAAATCACAACAATCATGAACATACTTAAGTCTTCTGTGACCTTGGACAGCAGCACCAGATTTGGATACATGTATGTGCCTCCCTCTCTGAAACAACAGGTAAATATAGTCAAGTTAACAACATGGTATTTATACATAACATGTATATTCTAAAGTTTAGGTATCCTTTTTATCAATTGTACATGTATATAGATGTATATATTTTATGTCAATTGGTTTTATATCGATAGTCTCTTGTAATTCTAATTTTGAATGGCTATGTACGTTGTATATGTTATTGTATGTTTTATTTATATGTTTGGACATAGATGAAACTTTAATAAAGATATATACAGTATGTTATGAAACAAAAATAAAACAACACTTCTTGAGGTTTATATTTGGCTTAAATAGAACAATGTCATTAAAAACATACATGTAATTACAAAAATTAATTTTCAAAAATATATATGGAAATACAACTACATACATGTATACCTGACCGACACATAACATTGAACAGTAATAGCACCTTAATAGGAAAGTAATGATTTGTGTTTGAAATATTTAACATCATTTTTATGCCATCAAGGGCTAACAAAGGATCAGTTAACCAAACCACTCTTTCCTGGGATCCTGGAAGGTAAACCAGTACTCGAGCACACCAATCTCTGCAAGTAACTGATAACTTTCTTACTTGAATCAGAGGTAAGAGATGAATGACAATAGGACCTAATGTTGTATAGTTATAAATCATTGCGAAGACTGGCCTGGCGGGGATTCAAACTCACAAACCCTGGATTGGTCATGGAATGCCTTACTGACTGAGATAACTGGACGCAGTCTTGTGCTAATGAATGTTTATGAGCCCACTCTGCTAGTAAGCCAATGAGACATAATTCCAGACTGTTGTTCAAAAATGGTAAATGAGAGCCATGAGGTGTTTTTAGTTATATTTATTAAGACAGATGCGGTATATCCTGGGTTATATAATTTCCTTCAACATCAATATCATGTTATTGCCCATAGTGTATGCCACGGAGGATGATTGGTATAAACTGACCAGTTTGCTTTATAATCAATACTAAATAAACTATACTTTATACTGATATCCCTATCATGTTTCAACAAAATCCGATGAACAGCTTTTAACAGGAGATCTGCAGACAAAATTATTTGCCTGACAGATGAAAAGAATAAAAGCAATATGTCTCCCTGTATGGGGGAGACGTACATGTACGTACATCTCATTAAATATTTACATGCACTATAAAACACTTTAAATTTGCTTGGACTTTATCTGAATTGTCCCATTTTATTTATTTGCAAAATATTTAATTTGAGACGTGCGAAAAATAAAACCGGAAATGATTTTTTATTCTTAAATGCGTTTTCGTTGGACTGAAATGATTTCCGACATTATAAACATCAGGACAGTGAACGTGATTACAATTTTAGTAAAACCTTTGAATTCGTGAGTGCTGAAACTCGTGAATAATAGCGAAAATAAAGTTCTCGCTAATAAAAAGTGTTTTAAGGTATTTGCAATGTTATTCTATAAAAGTATTGTTCTATTTCTATGTAGCATTGTAATAATATAACAGAATAAAACATTATACAAAATACAGCACATTTTAAATTTGTCTTGTACACATACCTTTTTTCCTTATGAACGGCTCCTAGCTGATATAACGCATGTAATGAATTGTTCATCATGTCAAGACAGAGTATTTCTTTATGTTTCACATGACCGTCCCTGATTAACTGGGAACTCATCATCTGTGCTTCTCTAGCTATCACCTTCGGCAGTTTGACCAGTGGTTTTCCATGAGATCCACTTTCCATCGACAGTAAATATCTACACATTACCTGTGAAAACAAATTTTATTTATTTAATTTTCTACAGCCAGAATGTGTTAAGCAGCCACATGCACTCTGTACAATAATCCTACTGGTGACACACTATATTAACATACATTTACAACTAACCAAAAATATGGGAAATACATGTATAGGGCTGAAACAATATACGGATGTTGCTTGTGGACTAACAGATGATCAGTTATCTTAACTACTCTTTCCCCAAGATCCTGGAAGGTTCACATGTACTCGAGCAATCCCACTCAAGCACAACCATCTTTGCAAGTAACCGAAACCTTTCCCACTTGAATCATCAGTTAGAGATGAATGATAATGAGAGGCAATGGCGTATATCTATCATCACGCAGACTGTTTGGGCAAGGATTCAAACTCTTGACCCCTCATATTGATATTGTGATGTTATATATCATCATTTATGACTCACCCAGTACCCCAGCAAGAACGGTTCAAACATCTGACTGAAGAATGTTGTATATTTATTTGTGGATTTCTTGATCTGAATGTTGTCATCTTCTACAATCACGCCACAGGTGTGTGTCAAACTCGCTAATGCCATTTCAAAGTCCTGTAAATTGAAATAAATTATACAATTTTACTATAAACCATGTATTACAGCAGCTGCAGCAGTCAAGACTTTGTTTGCTGTTAACAAAATACACTCAATTAAACACAATGTCATGAAAAATATGTACTGTTAATAGCCACCACAGTAATTATTAGTGAAACAAGTTATTACACTTAAACAAATAACGCTTGAGGTCTTCCTGGGTAGAACCAGTACTAAGCATATATGGATACAATATCTTGCTCAAGGACACCACACGTAGCCATGGCTGAGAATCTTACCCACAACCCTCCTATTTTAGGTGTGATGCTCTACCACTGGACCACATGTTCCTTTGTTTGTACATGTAGGTATATAAAAATTCATGTTACTCATATCTACATCATATTGTATGCAATTCTTTTTATGCAAACACTCAAAACCTTTAATCTGCTTCACAAGAAATGCAATACGGTTAATAAAGCAATTTATGCAAAGTATCTGATCAATCGCGTAAAATCTGTGAAAGTAGTTTGTCCCACAAAAAAATAAAGTGCAAGGGAAATAACTCTGCATGGAATTTAGTCAGCATTACAAAATTTACATCACTCATATCTACGCTTGATGTCGACCATGTACGCAAAGTTTATATCAATTGCCTGATAAATGTTAAAAGTAGTCTGCTTCATAAGTTGCTGACAGATCGACTTGCAGACAGAACGAACAACCAACCAATACAGTTTCTCCTATATACCCCTCTCAAATTTCATTTGTGGGGGCATAAAAATATAATATGCCAGTAATCAACAGTCCCATACCTGGTCCGTCTGCCCAGGCATGAAGATAAACTCCCTGTTCAATAATGATTCCAACAAACTATACTTGGACTTGGCTTCAGCTGAAGAAAAAAAAACATAATAGTTATTTATGTACAAGTATTACAGCAGTGTAAATTACATGACTATAAAACATATTTGTGGTATTAAATTTAAAGAAGATCTTGACTTCTTGACATGTAACTTTCAGTAGAAATAAACAGAAGACCTTTACTCCGTGGATATGCATTTTCCTTCACCAATCACAGAAGACCTTTGAAAATCTGAATACTTCCTGCACTGTTTTCCACTCTGTAAATTAATATAAACATAATTCACTCAATAATTCAAAGCCTTCTATATAAGGTGTCCAAAGTCGTCTATATAAGAGGTGTCCAAAGGTGTCTATATGAAGTAAAGGGTTAAGACCATTTTTTTTATTAAATCAAATTATTGCTTGTATATGAAACGTAACTGATTGTTTTAGTTTTATATATCTTTCACAATAAGTCAGGCCTAGTTAGTCTGAGTATTAATCCAGGGGTCATAAGTTTGATTCCCAACCTGACTACAGTCTTCATGATGATTGATATAGGACATTGTGTCTCATTGTCAGCCGCCACTGATTCTCAAGAAAAGAAAAAGTTGTTGTGTTAATTGATCATCTATTAGCCCTCAATGGCATAGAAACGGTTATAAATATTCAATATTCAAACACAAATTATTTCACTAAAAACAATCAAGTCAGGTACTTGATTTTTTTCAATGCTATTTGATCTACAAAAGACTTTTACTGAAGACTATTAGTATTATAAGCTTGAATATTTAGCATCATTTTTATGCTATCCTGATAATCAGATAACCTAACCACTTTTTCCTGGAATCCCAGAGGTCAACCAGTACTCGAGCACACCCCATCTCCACAAGTAACTGATAACTTTCCAACTTGAAACAATGGTGAGATAAATGACAATGAGACGCAATGTCGTTTATCAGACATCACTGAGACTGTAGTTGGGCGGGAATTCAAACTTACGCCAACTGCACTAATAGACATGCTAATATATTAGCTAACAAGGCCTGGCTTTAATCTTTGTAGGAATGATATAATCCAGTACTCACCTATTGAGAAACTATCATGAACACATGAGTTTATGGATATTGCTATTAACGCCACTCGCACAAACAAGTTTAACAGCTGATTCCTGTACAGGCAGACCATCATCTCTTGTGCCGCTGATGTCATCAAGCTATCTTGATTCTGATTGGCTGTCACATCTTCCACAACAAGTTCTACAATGTCGTTTTTCGTCACATGAGCAATGTTCTTATGTGTGAAAATATTTGAGCGTAAAACAGCCTCTGCAGATTCATTCACTGAAAAAAAAACACAACAACGATGGATAGACAGAATTGCATATGATGTCAATTTAGTGATTTTCTTCAACAGCCAAACAAATTAAGTGAAACTGTCCAAATTGAAACAAGAGCACTATTTAGTTTATGATAATTTATTTTAACTCAGTTGCGATTAAACCTCAGAGCTTATAACTGCTCCAGAGCTCGCTTCCTTGGTAAAACCAGTACCGAGTGTTGTTTTATGAGAGATATTGGGTCAAGCTGAGGATCGAAACTAGCAACCTCTAGCTTGAGCAGCCAACACTATCTATTACACTACCGTTCACTTTCTAATAAGATACCACTAATAAGATATACACTGAATGACTAAATAAACATATTTACTCTGTGCGTGGGTGGGGGTGAGGAGGGATCCTAATAGTTAAGAAGTGTTTTCATTCCATAACGGTTACACAATCACCTGTACCTATGACACATATTGTTTTCACATCAAGTGCATGAGCACCAATTAGGCTAAATAAATTAATTCATGAACATTTAAACGCATCATTTCAAATTTTAACCTTTTAACTTAGTGATGTAGTCCAACAGCAAAATCCACAATATTACATGTATTTACACAGATTTTCATTGATAATACAAATATATATGATTATATAATGTACCAACCTGGCCAGTCAATATAAGCACCGAGATTTGAAGCCTGCCTTTTTAACCATTCAACCTCCTTCAGCAATTGTTTTAATGGAATTCCCTCCAAGTTTTGTAACAAGACAGCAGCGATGATTGACCAAGGTGATATGGCCATGTTATGTAGATGTTGCAAGGTGACATCATAACTAAGTCTCTGTATTAATGCCTGTTCTTGGAATGTGAGACTCGCTATAAACCTGTACATGAACAAAAGTCATCTTAATATAAGAGGACAGTAACTCTGACAATAAAATCCCACGAGAACACTCTCCTATAATGTGGTATAAAATTGTTCAGCTGAGTTAACCTGTTTTGGGTTGTTGTTTTTTTTTCCAACAGTATTTAAATTTTCAATGATGGACCAAGCATCTAATTTTCCTTACAAGGATCTGCTTGGCAGTTAACCAGTACTAGACACACTTTATCTCTGCTTTTTATGTCACTGAACCAATATGGTACTTAATATTGTGCAAACACCTCAAAGGTTTATTTCAATTTTCAATGTCCTCTCTTACATGTACAATTATTATGCTTACAAGCTTCATAATAATTTATTAGGAGTAGCAATTAAAAGTAAATACTAACTTTTTGTATAAATTTAAAATTAAGTATATAATACATGTAAGTTTCTTTTCTTTTCTTTCGGATAAGAGAGTTAATTTCAGAATACAAGAATAGCAAAAAATCCAAGTATTTGGACCTCTTTTGTATTTGATACATGATAGGCATGTTTAATTGTCTACTGATCGAATGCACTTAATCATTCCTGGGAAGTGCTATGAAGTTAAACCAGTATTAGACATAATAAATCTAACCTCTGCAAATCACTGACTACTCCCCCCTCTCGCTCCCCCCTCTGCTGATCAATTATCACAGAGACTCAGGCCAGGTGGAGATTTGAACTCAAGACCACTTGATTAATATTCAGGTGCGTTACTTACTAACCTAACCTAGCCTTGCTTTCATGAAAAAAATATTTATATAAAAAACAGCATCAATGGAAAAACACTGGGCCAATTCAGTTATTGGCACATTACCATTTTTCTATATATTTGTTAAGAATTCAATGTTTTACTAAAGTAACACATTTTGCATTATCTTTAAAATATTTTTAAAACTCAGGTCATTTCTTGGTGCTATATATCAATTCTATTTTACAATATCGATAATCTTGCTAACCATTGAGAGTGCCTGTTGATATGAATATAGTCTATATAATTTCAATATCAAATCTCTTAAGAAAACACACTTAATTAAATATCATTTTTTGACATATAATAAACATGTGCATTTAAATTTTATACAATCCAAATAATTAGTTTCAGCAGCTTTTATACATTATGTAGACTGACAACACATTCACCAATTTAAATCCTTAGACCTCAAAGATAGATGTTGAAATTAAACATTTACTATATATTTACTACCAATTATCAAACGCAAGATATGTTCATTGTAAATGGTTTTTTTTTAATGAGGTTTAACTCCATTTCAACACATTTCAGTATATATATATGGCATATCCACTTTTACTGGTGGGAGAAGTCCTCAGACTGAGTAGAACCACCGTCCTTCTGCAAGTAACTGGAAACTTTCTCACATAAAGTTTTTGGAGCAAGCGGGACTCGAACCTACGACCTTAGCGGTGAGGTAAGTGATCTTAAGATGGCGCCTTAGACCACTCAGCCATGGAAGATATTTACCCTGGTGATTTACATTACAAAAGATATTTCCCTGTCATAAACAAGTGAGTCTCAACCGTAGTTTTATTCAAAGTATACAAACCTCGGGAAGATACTGTGGACTGTTCTGTCCACCTGGTCTACAGAGTAATTTCTTATTGACATAGGTTCCCCAAAATGCATGTGGACATTACCAAAGTCTTCTGCTAGAATACTTCTGGCTTTAAACAAAGCCTGTAATCAGATACAAACAGGAACATGCACATGTGGTCTCAATCATCATTTGTTTTGAAAAAATAAATGACAATACTAGTTTTTACATTTTTCTTTTAAAATATCAGAAAATACAAAGGTAATCTGTATATGTGTACGCCACATGCAAGTGACTAAACTGGATCTCTTCTGAGTCAAATGAATCTTGTATCAAATAACAATCATAATTTACGGTGCAGGAGTGTAATAAACCCACAACGTACATTTTATAATAACCTAGTGTAATATCACTTCTGATTCATCGCTTGGTGTTTTCCGTATAACTCTGCGTACGTAAATTGCCGAAGTACTTACTGATTTCGTGAATATACATGTATAAATAATGTTGATTTGTCATGGTTTAATGACATTATTTCAAGACAATGCATCATAAGATTACTCACAAAAATTAATATGCCCGAATATTTCTCATTTCTTACAGATGTGATCCTTTCAATGAATGGTAAAAGTAAACTTTTTATTACCTGATAAAATGAATCTTACATTCCTGCTCATTATTGAATTTATAAATGATATAAGCTTGGCAGAACTCATTTAAAAAATTCAATAATAAATAAGCACTCCTGCAAGATCCTCTATTTATTATTTATATGTATTTAACAAACCCATTTTCTACAGTGTGATACGATGTTCTGTATCACCTACTGAGGTTTTATGTATCATGCATATTCAATAATATTCATGACATCACGCGCTATGCCCAGCTTTCAAATGGCGTGCTTCCTCAGTTGACAAAGGTTCACTGTCAATGTATTTTAGCGACTTGACATACGCACCTTACATGTACTTTATATTGCAAACATTTATTCTGCTAAAAGATTAAAATTAAATCAAAAGTTAACGCCATCTAATTTCGGATGATGTTATGTATGTTGATTTTGTGTCTCAATGAAATAATACTAAGACCCACTTAAAAAAATTGCTTGCTTGCTACGACCCATATCATTTTTATTTTTAAATTTTTGGTTATCAATCAGAGAATATGTTTATCTTTTAAAGCTTGTAGCTATTGAGGTATGAGCTTGCTGAAATAATCAACAAAGTCACCAATGCGAATGAGTGAATAATAGCTCCCACTTTGATTAAAAATTGAATTACATGTATATACATGTATTGCTTGCTTGTTTGTTAGAAAATTGTTGTCGCTTTGAACAATTTTTCATTCATATCGCGACCTTGCCTACTTGAGACGGTATTCTGAGTGCTGACACACTAGAGTATCATGCCGCAGACACATGGTATGATACCCCACCCAGTCACATTATACTTTCACCGGGCCGACAAGACCTAGAACTCTCCTCTAAATGCTGAGCATCAAGCGAGGAAGCTTCTAGTACCATTTTTAAAGTCTTTGGTATGACCCGGCCGGGGATCGAACCCACGACCTTCCGCCTGTGAGGCGGACGCTCTACCACTAGACCACGCCGGGGTCTTGTTAGAAACCCAACTGTACATACCGATGCAGATTCCTTGGGTTTGGGGACTCCAAGTAGCTCATAGGCATAGAGCTTCTCTTCAAGAACTCTGTCGTACGATATACTGACGGGAATCACCATGATGTCAGGAACTTGGGCCTTAAAGTAGGGCTCTAGGGCTGCAGACATCATACCTACATAGAGAGTAACAAAAATAAATATGGAGTATATACCACCTACATGTAATATATTTGACTTGGAATATACAAAATGTACATGTAACAGTTACCTCTGTAGTATATTCAGTTATTTAAGAACATCATTCCAGAAACAGGACTTAAGCTTGTCCAAAACTATTAACTATATTATGTTTTTTGTGTGTTTTTTTTAATGGGGTTTAACACCATTTTCAACACATTTCAGGTTACATATGGCATATCCAGTTGTACTGGTGGAGGAAGACCTCAGACTGAGTAGAACCACCATCCTTCCACAAGTAACTGGAAACTTTCTCACATAAATTTTTTAATGAGAGCGGGACTAGAAATTACGACCTTAGTGGTGAGAGGTAAGTGATCTTTAGACAGCGTCTTAGACAACTCGGACACAGGAGGACCCTCGTAATTATATTGTAAATGAGTCAACTGTGAGGTTTGAGCCAGCCGCTCAGAAACTGCTAGGTGTTTACCATTATTATAATTACCAGTATCATAATTTGTTTTCCATTTGGTTTCTGTGAAATTCTGCACCTTTTTCAAAAGTTATATGACAGTGGTCACCATACCTAGTAACTTTTCCTGGAATCTACTAAGCAGTTTAGGTTTTTTTCTAGAGCGGAATGAAAGGGCGTAGCGCCCTGCCCCTTTTATACTCCGCCCTTCTGCTCTAAAAAAGCCGCCCTTCTTTGTTTAAATGCAGCCTGCTGCCCCAATTACAAGATGTATAAACAAATCAACTGTCAATAACATACATGTGTTAAACATTTGCCGATAGTTTACTGATATGACACTCTTAGCACGAATACACAGGTAATCGCCAGTACTTCTCTTGCTAAATAATGTAACAATCAGGTAATCAGGTCCTTGTCGGGTGTGGAGACAGCAAATGACATTGTGAACACTCAAGTCACTTTTAAAGTTAGTTTAAGAGTCAAATATCATGTTTTTTTCTGATGCGTATATTGCGGAAACTAAATGAATATTATTCATTTATTTTCGTAAGTTGTTACAAACCTGTTTACTAAGAATAAGGGTTTATGCTTAAAAACTATATGACTTTGAAACATAAATTATAGAGGAATTCAAAGTCCAAACTAGTGAAAATGTCGTCATATTCAACTTTTAGACTTCGCTCTGACAGTCTGATACAAGATAATATTATGCAGATTTGTCTTAATTTTAGGTATACTGTTTACATAATTCGCTAAAGGTCACACTGTATTAGCTTGCAAGTTTGATCCCTATGTCCTGTAAACAATCAACTAATACATCGATTATCGGATTAATCGGAATCAAGCTTTTTACCTCTGGTCAAAATCAGCCGAGATTTGATCTTAAAATAGGTGATGACGTGATTGGCGGGTATCTCTTAAAGTTTAAAAAGGAAATAACTCGCTTGGTTTCAGCAATAAAAATATTATCTCCCTTGCCAAAATGGTGGCAATTTCTAAAATCTGATATGCTTCTGCGGAGAATTCGCAATAAACCGCTATTTGTATAATGACAGCATTAGGTTCTGGTAATTTTATGAATATTTTGCAGATTTACAATAATTTCAATTTTGGAACTGCATGTATGTAAATTTTCTTCTGTGAAAAAGTGAACGTTGATATTAAGATCGAGTTAAAGGTAAAGGAAATGTGGGTGGGGTACTATAGTAATTTAATAAACTTATTGCTTATGGTTGTGTATATTCAGCGAATAATTTTTTTTTGACAGTCATATCATGATTTAAATCAACATAAATTATGTGGGCTTTTTTAAATATTTGTAATAAAGTTGACTAGTTACAGTTTTCTAGATAGTTCAGGGCTATCAAAACTTGCATTTATTTATCATATTGCAAAGTTATCTTGGATGGATTGAATAGCTTTGGAGGCTTGACATTGTCATTAAAGTATGTTATGACAGTAAGCAATCATTAAAAAGAAAAGGGCAATGTTTAAGATAAAGTTTTAAACTAACTTCTGTGATTCAAAAGAAGACTAAATACAACATAATAAGTTGGTCATACTAATAGAGAAATATTCACTTCTCCCTGAATTTCTTATTCAAACTCTAATACTTGTGATTTTACACATGCATAATGTAAAGGGGAATAACCCTACATTTAAAAGACCACCAAAGAAAAAGTCTGACAATGAATATGCCAATCCCACGCAAACTTTGCTCCCTGTCCCTTTTTCTTGCTCCCTGCCCCTTTTCCTGGTCTAGAAAAAACACTACAGTTAATAAGTACTAAACATCCTTTGTCTCTGCTAATCATTGACTACTTCCCCACATATTCCAAGGTAGGTTATTCATCACAGTGGAAAGAAGATCTTGTCCAATCATCACAGAGATTGGCTGGGCAGGGGATGATTCAAAATGACTATCCCAGGATGTAGTCAGACACCTTACAGACTAGGTTATCCAGTCCCATACCATTAGTTTAAATATATGTAGCCTACTTACAATGATAGATATAGTTTATGCAGTATAAAACAGGAGTTACTGTATCCATACATATATGGTACTTATTTCGATATCTTTCTTAGGTAAATGCCCCAATTCAAATTTGTTGTTCCATTTAGGCACAATACACCATTTGGATGTGCTTGCATATATTACAATACTTACACATTTTGTATATTGGACCCAATTTTATATTGGACCATGTCTGGCCCATATGCTAATACATATATACTGACTGATAAAAGCATTTGGAACAAAGAAAGAAATGTAAAAATGAGGTATAATGTATATATATTGTAAGATTTCAGTACTGAAGAAAAATTAAAGAAGACCTACCAAACTTGGGTGCAAGTGATTTTTGGGTTCTGCTTCTGGTCCCCTCTACGTAAAACTCGACAGGGGAGTCCCCATTACAGATGTGCGTCTGTACGTACTCAGTGAACACAGCCCAATATAACTGGTCATCACCAAAACTTCGACGAATGTAGAAGGCACCCGAGTTTCTCAAAAGCCAGCCGAAGAATTTCATACCCATAAAATCTGAAAGTTATAAAGTTTAACCATTTATATTTAGAGTATAAACACTAACTTTTTTCAGCCAGCAAAATTATAACAAAAGAGCAGTTATATACATTTCCAGGAGAATTTTACCACTTTCCATATCTTTAACAAGAGCCATGCTGGACATAGCCAATCCCCCTGCCAAATTCTTGTACTGTCCACTTCTTGCCAATGCTCTCTATCATTGTATGCATAATTCTCTTGACCACTTTTTAAGTTATATTCCAGACAAGAATAATAAAATATAACAAAGGAAGATATTAAAAAATGAGCAAGGTAAGGGTGTCTAAGTCAAAAAAGGACCATAACTGTGCCAGAATGCAATCCAGAGTTATGGTTCTTGTCTGTGTGTGTTCCGTTGATGATCGAGAACACACAAACGAAGTTTCATTCACATCCAATGAGTGGTTGCATAGATTTCTTAAACTTAAAACGCAAAAGTTTAACCTGGGTGTCTACAGACGACGATGACGCCAGGGTCATGGCAATAGCTCTCCTTGGACTTCGTCCCGGCGAACTAAAAAAGATACTTGTGTTGCAATGAATATTACAAAACAATAATTGTGCATTGCAATATACTTTAAATTATTTTTTATATAATGGCAACACAGTTCAAAGTATACTTTTTCACCCGTAATAATAATACAGAAATATTACCCATAGCTGCTGCGATGACTGGTAATGGAAGATCATAATGGAAAAATGTGTAAGACATCAACAAAAAGTCCAGATAACTTCTATGGCTTGGCATCAGCAAAACAGGATACTCCTTTAACATTGTCCGTACCTAATCAAGCCAATATTTAATAAAACTTAAAAAGTACATATTTATGGTATGGTACAAATATGTTTTAAATTGTAAATTCTTCTAGAAAGTCTATGGTAAACTGTTTCAAATAATGGTACCTGTTTTGAATCATGGAACATGAAATATAAAACGTACAGGCCGTACTCCATTAAGTACACAAAAATAAATTTATACAATTTGTATCTAAAAGTTAAAATTTCCAATAATAAACATTAATTTGTTAATGTAGTTTGAAATGCATTTGTGACTGGACAGGGTATCATACCATGTGTTTGCAGCATGATACTTCAGTGTGTCAGCGCTCAGATACCGTTGTAATATGACACGCAATAACAACAACTGCCTCTGTAGGAAGTTTTAATACATATGTACTAACCTTTTGGATCTGTTCTTCATTAACATATATCCTCTGAAACAATTGCTTCATAGCTTTAACCAGAAAGACAGCAAAACCTCTGATAACTCCTGTACGCAGATTGTGGGCCATCTCATCAACAATAGATGAAGCTTCTGTCATGATTTCGGTGACTGGTGTACCAGTAGCTTCTGATATCTGCAATATAGGAAGAATAAAATAAAAGTATTTTAACCTACAGTTACAGTTGAATATAGCTAAGTATACACTTTATAATAAATGTCAGACTGTTGCAGGGGTGGGCAATGGTGACAAGCAAAACTGATACAAAAATAGAAGCAATGATATTCATAATTGTATGAGGTTTTACAGTTTTTTTACCCAAAATACTCGACGAAATTCTCCCCCCCCCCCCCTTCAAAATAGTATGTTTTCCTCCTAATGTCAGAAAAATTCCCCTATTTTTTTTTATATAAATATATATATATAATAAAACCCCATTTAAAAAAACCCATATATATATATATATTTCAAATGGGGTTTAATGCCAGTTTAACAGTTTAAAAAATGAAAAGCAGGGATGTTGACTGGTTAACTGCTTTAAACATAATTATATACTTACAATTTCTTTATTTTATTTTATTTTACTGCCTAGTATTAGAACTCCCTGAAGCTGTAATTACACTCATTTTTGCCCCTCCTAAAGGCACTGACCCATTTCTTATAAAGTTAAAAAAAAACCACACTATTTTATACTAAGTACTATAACCATTTAAAGTACATATATAATATAACTGTTCAAAGTATCCACAAAATTGTAAATTCTGTTGTGAATTTAATTATCTCCCTTTATGAAATTAAATATATATGAATTCACTGTATCTTTATGATCCTACAGGTTTATAAATCAGTCCTTTATATAGCATGTGAGTAGTCATGAATCCTTAACTGGATCCTACTCATATAAAGCTATCAGTTCATGTATGTAAATTTGTCCACCCTGTCCAAATGTGTTGCATGTAATTCCATAGTATATAAATCATGGTCGACACCAAATTTATTGGTTTGGCAGAGGCCTTGATATTGTATCTATGGTTTGCATTGTAGCTAGGCGCACTCGCTAGTCTGGTCTGTACATTTATGTTTTGCTTATTCACAAATAATTATCTCCATATCTATATATATACAGTCAAAACTCGTTATTGGAGGGACTGCCAAAAAAATTCGAGATATCCGAATATCGACATAGATTTTGTCTCAAAATCAATATTTATTTTCATCACATGGGCTGTGGTCAGCACGGTTAAACATGTTTACTTTGTTTATAAATGCAAACGGTGAGTTAACGAACGAAAAGTAAACGGAAATCGGTCTACTCGGCATTGTCCCTTCACTTCCCATTAAGTCACGTGATTAAACACGCGCAAACAGCTCCCGAAGGTGTTTAATCTGTCAGCTAACGAAAAAAGGGAACATGTCGTTCAGTTCACTTCTGTAATCTGTAATCAAATGTTTACAAACAAATTAACACAGCCCTTATAAGTGTCGCATGTCAATTGTACTTTCATATTAAGGTCCGTGCAGTAGAATTACACTGTCGTGATAAAATCAGGGTCCTTCTTCGAGTGAGATATAGGTTTAGGCTGATCATTGAATCAAATGATATTTAAACTACCATGCAATCACCCAATTCGATAACACAATGTTTGCAATGTTCTGTAAGTCATTAAAACTGACACCTTTGTCATTGACCGGTAATTAGTGTTGCGTCATAAACAAACTGAAAAATGGCACGCAGCGTGGAAAAACACACAGTATTTTGTCAACAATAAATATATCGAGACAAACAATCAATTAAAGGAGTTAAATGATCAATTGGGGACTAAAACTGGGATCGTGATATTTGGAGTATTGACAGAGACAATATTGAGTTAAAAGGAGTTTATTTATATAAACAAAGAAAAGGAAAAGTTGGGACTGGCAAAAAATATTGACATTACCGGAATATCGATTCAAGCGATATCGAGATAACGAGTTTCGACTGTATATACTTTGAACGGTTATAATACTAAAGCATATATAAAATACATTGGTAAATGAGACAAAAAGTACAATAATCAGAGTACCCAGTCACATTATACAGACACTGGGCGGGCCAGTCATATATATTTGACTATCTTCTAAATATTGAGTGTAAAGTCCACCTGCAACCTTCTGCATGAGAGACAGAACACTATCATTTGACCCTTACTGCAATATGCATCGTTGAAATGGAATGATTACTGAGAATAATCTTTTTTCATTTGATTCTTTGACCTTCTCATAAAACTTTCCATTTCTATATTGACAAATTGCAATTAACTGAAATAAAAGAAACTTAAAAGGCTCATTAAACTTCCAAAACGGTTGTATTTAGTTTTAATCTAAGTCAGTTTGATAGAAGACATGTTTATTTGATCACTGAGAGACATTGCAAACGAAAAAAATAAATATAAAGCACATTATTACTAGTACATAATTAAGAATGGGTTTTGTTTACAAATTAATGTTCGTCTCTTTCTGATAAACACCTTCGGCAGAAAAAAGAGCTTGTTCGGAAAGGCGCCAGTTGGTACATGTATGTAATTTATGATCAATTCACTTCACATGTAGTATTGGGAACTGTAGGGGATGTAGTTAAAAATTAAATAACCGCTGGCAGTGTTTTTAAGAACACCCCCTTTATTCCCCCAGTGTATAAATGAACTGGAACACACAAGCTAATTTATTACACTTAAGTGACGGATCGTTCATATAAAATTGAAAATAAAATTACTTTTTAATAACATTATTAAACAAACCACCCTTGGTAGCCTCTCAATACTGTCTGCGATAAAGTGATTTGTGACGTAATAGCACATGCGATAGTATCACGTGTATATTCAAGGGAGGATCCTAAGCAAGAGTTACAAGACCAAACTAGTTTTCTGTACTCATTGTGTTTCAGTGCGTATCAATATTAAAATGCGTACTACGCTAAGTACAGTTTCATTGCAGACATCAATATATTTTTAAAACAATGAAACCCAATAATGATACAATCATAATATAAGTGAAGCCATAACTTTTCTAATCTTGTAAATGAACCCTTATCTAATGGTCTTAATCACTAACACTGCAGTATTCATTTGTGTACTTCTGAACACAGGTGGAGGTACAGCTTGAAAGCGACTGAGTCATCATGGAATTACAAAAATGTTGTTGTTGTATGGTGTTCAGCGTCGCTTTCAACATTTTTTCAGTCATATCGCGACTGTGTCTACTTGAGACAGTATTCTAAGCGCTGTCACACTGGAGTATCATGCCGCAGATACATGGTATAATACCCCACCCAGTCACATTATACTGACACCGAGCCGACCAGACCTAGAACTCTCCTTTAAATGCTGAGCGTCAAGCAAGGAAGCTTTTAGTACCATTTTTAAAGTCTTTGGTATGACCCGGCCGAGGATTGAACCCAAGAACTTCCGCATGCGAGGCGGATGCTCTACCACTAGACCACGCCACGGTCCTACAAAAATGTAAACAAAATTATAAAGCTTGGTCCGTTCATCTAAGAAATACACATTTCGATTGAAGTTATTTATATTCTCGCTTTTTTAAAAATAGTCACAAAGGGGTCTACAGAAATAGTTTTAGCAATACTTGAAACACATAAAAAACCTTTAGTAATACCTGTTCCACAGCATATTTGACTCTGTCACTTTTTAAAACATGTTCTTTTAAGTCAGACGATGATCTGGGTTTGTTGTACTTATATGCAGGAACTTCCTGTTGCCGCATCGCCCAGCTGACATCACTTGTATTTCTACGATCATCTAAGATATCCACAAAAAAATCCTTCTGACGAGCAGAGACCAATCTGGGATCATCTGTTGATATATTAATCACAAATGTTTAATATTTTTTGTACATTAATTTGTGGACTATCAAAGGGGCATAACTCTGGAAATATTTTGCGACTAGTAGCCTAAATGGCAAGTGATTCAGATACTTTTAGGAAGTTATTTTTCTATGTATATAATCATTTTAATATATAAAATGTATAGACGATTTGAACACTATCCGTGAGGCCATAAATTGGTAAATCAACTGAGTTTTTGTATCACGTTGTGAAGTAGCGCATGTATGGGGTAGATCAATTGATAATATTTATATTCAAAACTGTTGTAGATGCACACATGTCTATCAACCTAAACCATTATTTGGAGGCAATTGAATTACTGATTAACATAGAAATTCAGTGAAACCAGGGCTGCATTCAGTTCACTTAAACGTTTAGTTAGCCAACATATTTTGTTAAATTTGTGCAGTTTGCGATAATTTTAAAGAACCAGACATTAAAATCATGTTTGCTGTTTAATGGTGCTGAACGCAGCCCTGTTTATGTACTTTCTGACTATATCACCAGATTCACAAATGAAACAGTTGATATATATTATCTAATTAAGACAATGACTTTATCAGCAACTGTTTTTCTACAGGTTCAGAATTGCACACTAGAATGCGTGCGTTGCATTAAAGGTTTTTGTGTAGACAATCAGTGAAAAAGATAAGTCAATGACGAGAAGCATTTCATACATAAATGCAACCACATTACAGCATAGATCTACATTGCATGTCGACGCAGTCACACTTGACTATTACATGACAGCATGCCCGATACATGCATCTGGGCGACATTATTGAAATATTACTAACATATCTGGGATGTATTACACAATTAGCATATATATATAAAACAGGAGTTAACACTAAATCAAATACAGAATGAATATCAGGATGTAGCATTTTGAGATCAGAACGTGCATCAAACCTTTCAATATCCACGCATTTCTTGATTGTTCTGTCATTTTGCTCTGTGCAAATGCTGAATGATGAACTTGTCTCAGGTTAGATACTAAATTAGGCCAAGTCAATGGTACGTCATGATTCAAAGTGCACGATAAACCGGGTACACAAAAAATTGTTTTGAGACAACAAGGTGCTCCGTGCTGATTGGCCAACTTCCGTCGAAAGACGTGTGCCGCAAATGAACAAAACGACATTAAAATATAAAAAATGTCAATATTCCATATTAACTGATCGTCTTGTATTCAGTGTCGTTCGAATGGTATTAAAAATATTCTAATACGTGACCTTCACCTTATTCCACCCTTTTCAATAGAAATAAAGGTTCAAGGTTATTGTCGCAAAAAGCTCTCCGATTTTAAGGGAATAAAGTGCTCCAAGTATTTCCCGGAAAATTTCGACACGTATTTCATAAAATAAACCGAAATGTTTCATAAAAGTTGTTTGTCAGCTGTAATCATTGCAATGTTTGCATTTGATTTAGTCTTTATGAAATCTTCTGATAATCAAGTAAGATAAACATTTTACTGAAGACGTCTAATATGGTTACCTTTATCTGCAATTGGTTTTCGCGATATACACAATTTTATTCTAACTGGTCAGCTACCACCATTGCGTTTTCCATAGACTTACATTATAACGTTTGACCAAATTTTCACATTTTCTAACATTGGCGGACCAAAAAGTCCTATATCATATTAAAGTACTGTCCTAGACTCAAATAAAAATGTCCCCAAAATGGGGTCAAAAGTACCACTTTTTACCACTTTTTGCCCCCTGAAGTTGGGTACCCCCACTTTCAGCATGAAAAAAAGTAAATTTCACCAATTTTACTTTCCATGCAGTTTCCTTGATAAAATGAATTAAGACAGTCACAGAAACATAATTCTAATTTTTTATTGACACAAACATAATAAACTTATATTTTATTGTGATCATTTGCCAGTTTCACATTTTCATCCAACCACAATTAAGCTTACTATAAAAATATATGCCCTGAACATCCCTATACTTTTTTCAGCCAATCAGAGAGCTCGTCTCAATGGTGGTAGCTGACCTAAAGGGGCATTTAATTTCGCTTTTTTATTATTCCACTGATGCAAATTCATAGAATAAATATTTCTGAACAAAATGATACCATTTTTATTTTTCTGCTACATAATTTGATGAAAATGTGGCCTTTTCCAGGCACAAAAAAGTATACATAATTTTACCAAATTCCCAATGACAAAACTGTACTTCAGTTCAAATTTACTTAGACACTTGACCTACAATATTTGATCTAATCATTCTTGTTTTTTTTATATAATTATGGAAACAGGTATATAAACATGTAATAATAGCTTTGCATATCAACTTTTAAGATTCCTTTGCATAAAAAATGTGTATACATGATAATTTCATACCCCACCCACTAAAATTATATGAAAAAAGGCTAAATTGACCATTTGCTCTAATTTCATAATAAATGTGTTGATATTTTAATAAAGAAGTTGTCGAATGCATTTGATCGAATAAAATTAACAACGGAATGATAAATTAAACCATTTCGTAAAATTTCATTGTCGCTTCGGTTAAAGGATTACATTTGGATTACACACTTTCCGGTAGAAAGAGAGCCTTTCGGAACATCGGTTACCAAGATAGAAGAAATGTCATATTTATTTAGTGGTTTAATATTTCTTTTATCCAGTGGAATGGGTATACATCCTTTTCTATGTCTTATATTAAAAAATATGTAAAGATGACAGAAATTATATCAAAATCAGTCAAGCATGAAAATTCATAATTTTTAGTAGTAAATCACAATTATTACCATTTCTAGGGAATTTGGGGCACAAAACCCACAATTTTCTTGCACTACAACATTCTATTTACAAATTATCCTTCAAATGTTACATTTAAGTAAAAAAAATGTCAGACAAGATAGGGCAAAATGGAAAATATTTCCAAAATTATATAACTCAAGTATTTCTTGAATGTAATATGTTTAGATTGTGAAGTGATTTAGCAACATTGAAGTGCAATAGATACAACCAGGCACCCATTATTGCAACTATTCAACTGGCTCTACTTATAACTGCACAATAAAAGAGGTTAAATGTGAAAAATTGCTATATAATATGGCATGGCATGCTGGTTCTGAGTGGATAAAAATGAAAAAAATGTCAAAAGTGGGCCATTTTCAGCTCAAAATCCAAATTCAGTACCTAAGTACATATATTTTGAGCTTGGAATTCAAAATCAGTTCTTAAACCTACTATTTCATGTGTATTTTTGTTTCCCAATGCAATTAAGATCATTTCTAGTGTTTTCAATGGTTCTTGAGTGTGCGATTTCAGCGGACAAGGCGCAAGTTATCGCGACAAACTGAACCTGGTATTTTAACCAAATTTTCCTAAAATGGCCTTATACGGTACCTTAAAATAAAATAAAACAGTATATTTTGTCAAAATTTAACATATCTATCATCATTCCGCTGTATTTCACTTAAATGCACTTAAAATTCTGAGTAGAACATTCTGTGGGCTATTTAAAGCCATATGGCCCTTATTTTTAATAAAAACCTCTAAAAAAAAAAGAAAAAATGGCGAAAATTGATCAACCTGCGGAATTTTTTTTTATTTTATTGCCATTTCCCTACAAGCACCCCAGTTGCACTATTTACAGAAAAAAAGAAGCTAATGCGATGAAAATTTAGAAAATGTTGTCGCGGTTGTTTAGGTCAGCTACCACCATTGCGTTTTCCATAGACTTACATTATAACGTTTGACCAAATTTTCACATTTTCTAACATTGGCGGACCAAAAAGTCCTATATCATATTAAAGTACTGTCCTAGACTCAAATAAAAATGTCCCCAAAATGGGGTCAAAAGTACCACTTTTTACCACTTTTTGCCCCCTGAAGTTGGGTACCCCCACTTTCAGCATGAAAAAAAGTAAATTTCACCAATTTTACTTTCCATGCAGTTTCCTTGATAAAATGAATTAAGACAGTCACAGAAACATAATTCTAATTTTTTATTGACACAAACATAATAAACTTATATTTTATTGTGATCATTTGCCAGTTTCACATTTTCATCCAACCACAATTAAGCTTACTATAAAAATATATGCCCTGAACATCCCTATACTTTTTTCAGCCAATCAGAGAGCTCGTCTCAATGGTGGTAGCTGACCAACTGTTAACCAATTTAACAACAATATCTGTGTGTACCATTTCTTCTCTTGCAATTGTTGCTTTTATGGGTCATTTCACTTATCACCGTACGACGAATTAATCTTGACAATTGCACACACACTCCTCTTTCTGCAAGCTGCAACTTGTCTGACATATGTCGGTTCAAAAGCACATGTAGAGCTTAATGTTATTTATTTATCGTCTTGTCGACTTAAAATTAAATGTACTTACTTATGATACCTTTACCAAAGAAGATCCATTTAAGTGAAGCGGTATATTGGATAGAGTGTTGGCTGCTCGCGCCAGAGGTAGCCTGATTAAATAAGGCATAATTTGACAGCTTTTTTATTATTTGGATATCAGATCTGCTGTCCATAATGCCGGCCTGAGAGATGCAAAATAAAAATCTTTAAAATTCTCCGTAGAGACATGCAATATGTCGCACTAACACCAGAGGTTGTGGGTTCTATCCCCAGCCTTTCAAAAAACAACACTTTGTACTGGATCTACCCAGGAACCGGACTCAAGATATATATATTTAAAAGCTGTGGGCTTTCATCGCAATTGAGCAAAAATAAATTTGTATGCACATTTTTATATGAGATTCAGTTTTATCATTTGGCTCCCACAGACAGTTTTAAAATGGGTCTAAAGTCTTCAGTGAAAGTTCAGATCTGACTGCTTGAATAATAAACAGAAAGGCAGACTTCATGCCCTCCTGTTTTGATAATGTGCTGTTGCAGATTTTCCAGTTGGTTTCACTTCAAGTTTCCAAATTGTTCACTTGATGAAATTTCAATTACAAAACATTTTGAATTGACTCCGGATTGATTTTTGATCTATGTAGCTTTAAAATTTGTATATTATTTTGCTTTCATTTTTCACTTAAAAGTTTGCCAGCACCATACCTCTGCTATATTGATTGAATTTAAATTTAACTTTAGGCCATTATAAATTAATTGCTAGATTATCATCCAAATTTTTCTCAAAAACGGGGAGGGCAGGAGGATTTTATTTTTTATAAATTCTTAAAATTTTTGATGTTTTCTTTAATAAAAAAAATATATACCCAGTATATATTTTTTTATTTTTTATTTTTTAATGACAATAAAAAAGGGTCAGGCGGCATGAAGATAAGGGGGCGGGCGGGGATGATAATTTAGCAATCAATTTATTATGGCCTTATGTTGAAGAGTTTCTAGATTGAGTCCTTGATTAGAGTTCCTGTAAACGTTATAAGCAACACATCCACACGTTTATCAGGTCTTTGTAAATTCACATTTTTCCATTCTTTTGTGAATTTTTTTTATTCAATATGTGATCTTAAACATAGCAAATACATTTTAGTCAAATAAGATGGATTAAATTTTCATAAGGGGCCAGGTATGGATACCAATTTAGTAATTTAGTAATTTCCAGTCTTCTTCTCATAAACTTTTAAATTTTGAAAACTAATTTCAGAGTGAATTTCTTGAAAAGCAAAGGAAGAAATTAACAGAAAAAGGATCGAAATGTACATTAAAGAAGTTAAACATAAGGAATTTGGATCACCTGCGGCTCACTTCAAAGGTAATAATACATTGTATTAAGACACACAATGTAGTCAATGGCTGTAATACTGTGTTTACCAATATCCTCAAGTATCCAACTAATGTGAAATTGATGAATCTGAGATTTTCCCATATTTAATATTAACAATATTTTATTCACATAAGTACATACATTTAGCATATATTTAACAATAAAGCATAATGTCATACGTTTAACGAATTATATGGAAAGGATACAGAAAAAAAGCTTTAGAAGAGTGTAAATCTGTTTCCATAACAGTTATTTTACATTTCATATAGACTTTATCATATTGTTCTGTATTAATTTCAATTTGGCCAAATGTGCAAAAATTGATAAAAGAAATAATGGTTTATTAAGAGTATTTCAAATAAAAAAGAGAGTATTGGTTGAAGAAACTCCACTGATTTTATCTTCTTCTATCGGTTCATTCTGATACAGGGGATAAGTGTTTAGCAAGTTTATGTTTATCAAATCAGTCCATTCATTTATCATTGTTTTTTTCTATCTAAGATCAAATAGAGATGTGTGGTCATAATTAAGTCAGTAGAGATAGCACCAAACATGACAAGTCATTATCTATTTAGTTGTTTTCCATATATATATATACATATATATATATTCCACTTTATTGTACTTACATACATATGTGTATCAAGTCAATTTTTGCTGAACAAAACTATACTAGGGCCTAAGTTAGAATATTGTTTGTTAGTCCTTTACCTACCAATCATTTTCTTCTTGGGTAGGTAATTTATTATAATTATCATATTTCACATTTTGTATTTTGTTTGACATAGTGCCTATTAATCAACCTTTCCTTGCACAGTATCTCTTTGAAGCATCACAAACAGTTACTAAAGATGTTTATTTTACATAGAAATGAACAACATCTTTATGAATGACAATCATTTTTGTGAATTTTAATTGCCTTCTATTGAAATTTTTCTGTTGGAACCTAATATTATGGATATGAGAGACAGTTTATGGAGCAACGTAAGAAAAAAATAATGTTGTTTTGCCAGGGAAATAAACAAAAAAGGTATAATTCTTGTCACCGGATTCAAACTTAAAGATATATCAGAAATATCAGTTATTATTCAAAATTTTGGCAATGACAAACAGTAAAAAATAATCTTTTTTGTGGAAATTCTATAAAATAATTAGAGATGGGGCAACGTTGTTGGGTAGGTTGGTAAAGGACAAACAATGTTTCATTTTAGGCCTAGTTGAAGTAACAGTTTATATCTGTGCATGCCATACAGATAGCCTAAAGAGTTACTGAGTAATATATTACAGTATCCTGACATGACTCTCTATACAATGTTATAAGATTTGGGCCCCGATTAGCTCAGTCAGTTACTCATCTGATTATCAATCCAGGGGTCGTGAGTTTGAAATGCATTAAAAATGGCGTTAAACCCCATTGGAAAAAGGCTGAAAATGTGATGAACTTCATTTAAAAAATGATAATTCTGATTAACCAATAGCATTGTTCTATTTCAGTTTACCATTATATATAATTAGCATGATATATAATATCTTCATTGCTTTCTTGTTTAAGGATACAAAAGCAGCCATCCTTTGCATCTTGGAAGCCATGAAAGAAAAAGAGCAACGGTCTTCTGGAATCCTATGGACCACATTGGGCACACTGTACAACAGGGTAGCACAGAAAACGCAGTCTACAACTTGTTTTAAACAAGCTGCAAAGTTGGCGGGAAAGATATCAACTTACGTAAATGAGTGGTCATTTTTAGGTCCATTTGTTATAGGCAAGATGGAAGTGGATGGGGACCCTGTCGAATCTTTTGGTGGGATAGTGAATGTCTCACTGACAAGATATAAGAAAAATGTTAAGTATTTCTCAGAGCTAGTACACGGTGGAGAAATACAATGGTCACATATAAAACAGGCCTCGGCGGACAAGGCAGTCGCGATTAAAACAGCAGTAAACTGGAACGAGTTGGTGAACTCACTAGGGTCTATGGCAATAACAGAATGGCAAGGATGGGTGGTTGGAGAATTTGCAGTTAATGAAAATGATCACAATATACAGGTCCAGTGTCTCGGAGTTCATACAGTGTTTATTGATAATGTCCCGATAACTGGAGATGTATATCATCGAAACAGGTACTGGTACGGTGTGAATCTAAATCAAGGTCTGCATACTGTATACATTAAATTAAGGACAAAGGTACATGGTCAATTTTTATGCAAGTTTCAAATCGCCCAAAACAGTTTTGAATTTCTGGCACCTAATTACCTCCCAGATTTGTTAGATGGATATCTTTTTAGCAACCATATAGCAGTTCCTGTGGCTAACTTTCATCATTCGAATTTCCTAAAAATATCAAAAGTGATATTGACAAATATGAAATCCAAATCAGCTGAAATCCTGAATAATCTAGATGTATTATTAGAGAATCCTGGAGAGTTGGTAGCTCCTGGACAAGTTTCTACAATTATTCTTAAATTGAAATCGCGATCCAGTGAGTCAAATATCATTGCTGATTGTTCGAAACCAGAGTCATCATGGGATATAGAGTTTCAGTTGAAGTTCACAACTTCAGCAGGAGTTTCAAGTTTACCTGTGTCGATTAGATGTCGCCATTCAAGACAATCTTTCCTCTTCACATTTTTAGACCATGATGGTTCAGTACAACATGCAGCAGCCATACAACCTAGAGAGGTAACGTTTATTGTTCAAAGAGGTAACATTTATTGTACAAAGAGGAAACATTTGTTGTATAAAGAGGAAATGTTTATTGTACAAAGAAGTAATGTCTATTGTACAAAGAGGTTACATTTATTGTATAAAGAGGTAGTGTTTATTGTACAAAGAGGTAGTGTTTGTTGTACAAAGAGGGAGTGTTTATTGTACCAAAAGGTAGTGTTTATTGTACAAAGAGGCAATGTTTATTGTACAAAGAGGTAGTGTTTATTGTACAAAGAGGTTACATTTGTTGTACAAAGAGGAAATGTTTATTGTACAGAGAGGTAACGTTTAATGTACAAAGAGGTAATATTTATTGTACAAAGAGGTAGTGTTTATTGTACAAAGAGGTAACATTTATTGTACAAAGAGGTAATGTTTGTTGTTAAAAGAGGTAATGTTTATTGTACAAAGAGGTAACATTTATTGTATAAAGAGGTAACATTTGTTGTTAAAAGAGATAACGTTTATTGTACAAAGAGGTAACATTTATTGTACAAAGAGGTAATGTTTATTGTACAAAGAGGTAACGTTTATTATATAAAGAGATATCGTTTATTGTACAAAGAGGTAATGTTTATTGTACAAAAAGGTAACATGTGTTGAACAAAGAGGTAATGTTTATTATACAAAGAGGTAACATTAATTGTACAAAGAGGTAACATTTGTTGTAAAAAGAGGTAATGTTTATTGTACAAAGAGGTAACATTTATTGTACAAAGAGGTTACATTTGTTGTACAAAGAGGTAATGTTTATTGTACAAAGAGGTAACATTTATTGTACAAAGAGGTAATATTTATTGTACACAGAGGTAACTATTATTGCACAAAGAGATTACATTTGTTGTACAAAGAGGAAATCTTTATTGATAAAATAGGTAACATTTATTTTACAAAGAGGTAATGTTTGATGTACAAAGAGGTAATGTTTGTTGTACAAAGAGGAAGCATTTATTGAACAAAGAGGTAATGTTTATTGTACAAAGAGGTAGTGTTTGTTGTACTAGAGGTAGTGTTTGTTGTACAAAGAGGGAGTGTTTATTGTACCAAAAGGTAGTGTTTATTGTACAAAGAGGCAATGTTTATTGTACAAAGAGGTAGTGTTTATTGTACAAAGAGGTTACATTTGTTGTACAAAGAGGAAATGTTTATTGTACAAAGAGGTAACATTTAATGTACAAAGAGGTAATATTTATTGTACAAAGAGGTAGTGTTTATTGTACAAAGAGGTAACATTTATTGTACAAAGAGGTAATGTTTGTTGTTAAAAGAGGTAATGTTTATTGTACAAAGAGGTAACATTTATTGTATAAAGAGGTAACATTTGTTGTTAAAAGAGATAACATTTATTGTACAAAGATTTAACGTTTATTGTACAAAGAGGTAACGTTTGTTGAACAAAGAGGTAATTATGTTTATTGTAGAAAGAGGTAACATTTAATGTACAAATAGGTAATATTTATTGTACAAAGAGGTAGTGTTTATTGTACAAAGAGGTAATGTTTATTGTACAAAGAGGTAGTGTTTATTGTGCAAAGAGGTAATGTTTATTGTTCAAAGGGGTAGTGTTCATGTTACAAATGGATTACCTTGACTTTTTTTCTGTGTGTTGCTTAAATATTTTATAATGACAGCAAACACAGAGGTGCCAAATGTTTGTGACTACTTTTAAATAATAGCCATAATTGCACAATTTTAACCCCCCCCCAGAGTTGAACTCCATTTAAAGATTATAATTTTTTGCATATTAAAGTAATATTTTGTTGACCTTTTTTATTGAAATCATAGTTTAAACAATTTATATATAACAAAAATAATTAAGTTTTGTATTAAAACATGGCAATATTAGAAAAACTACAGGTACATGTATTACATTATTGTCATCACAGGGATGTGCCATGGGAAGTTGCCCCACCCTAATGTCCCTCCATGGTACAAGTATTTCACCACAGAATCAGGCAGATGGTTACAAGTATATGGCACAGGGAGAGTCTGACTTCCAGTTTGGTTTCAAAAATGTGTGGACATTAGCTCCCACAAGGTAACTTAGTAATAATTAGTGTTCATTAAGTAGAATTTAACAATTAAGAATGGTAAATTTTTATTTAATGAACACTAAATGGCTTAATGTTAAACGTTGTTTGACTGGCAGTTTGACATCATTTGACTGACTCTGGGCGGGAGCTACATTGAAAGCTGAGATGATTGATGTTTGAAAGATGATGTTTGCTATTTAAGGCTGTTTCTAAGACTTGTTCAGAATTGAATCAAGGGTGGAGTCTGTGCAATGTCATTCAGGTGTTCCTAGTGTACAGTGATCAAGAACTTCTTAATAATTAAGAATGAACAAAGTTATTTTGTAGGCTGTTTTAACAAAAAAGAGGGAAACAATTTTGAAAATTGAAGAGATTCCATTGGTTGCCAAATGAAGTTAAACACTAAATAATATCAGAAGAGCAAGGGATACAGTTATCTACAGTTTTACATGCATGCTTACAATGATAACTGATTGCCAACTTGATAATTTGCAAAATATGGCCTGCTTTATATTAACAGGACATAATTGTCAAGGCTTATAAAGTACATATTTGTGTTAATTGTGATTAATTTTTAGCTCTACTGGCTAAAGGCCAGAAGGCCTATGCGATGGTGCGTTGTCCATCTTCTGTCGTCCGTCGTCCGTTAGCAGCAGTTTTTTCGAAACCACTCAGCCAATTAAACTCAAATTTCACATGGATGTTTCTATTGCATAGGAGACTATACATATATGTAGGAGACCCCTGGGGTTAAAAATGACCCCACCTGGGTTCAATTAGGGGACACATGTCATTATAATTAACATTAATTTTTTTTTAATTTGTTTTTTAAAAAGGAACTGATTTTGCATATATTTTCACAGAAGCATTGTTTGGTCAAGGAGGTTCAACATCTTAAGGGATCAGGAGGGACCCCAAAAGGGTAACAATTGGGAATTACAAAAATCGTTTTCTTAAGAACTGTTAAATCAGATTTGTTCATATTTGGCATAAATAATGCCAATGTGTAGGGGTTTGATTGCAGATAAGAATTTAGGGGCTAATATTTATAGGGACCCAGTAATGGGACATAGAATTTTACATAGGGATACTATGGGAAACAGAATATTCTCATATTTTCATCTATTTAGGCAAAATTATCATTCAATTTGAATTCTGAAGTATCATCTAGTCATAGTAAATAAGATTTGGTTCAATAAAGAGAATTGACTTTCCATAAGGGGCCAGGGTGGGTCAAAAAAGGGTTAAAATAGAAAATTTTCAAAAATCTTCCTCTCAACAACCGGTCAGTCAAATTTGTTCATATTTGATATAGATTAAATCCCAGTGAGTATGGGTTTAACGTTTGTATAAATCAAGGGTCTTGTATTTATAGGGGCCTTGTAAGAGGGCTTTGAGTTTTATATAGGAATACTATTGGAAAACGGAAAATTCTCTTTCTTTTCATTCATTTATGACTTTTTTAATTCAGTTTGAGTTTTGAAGCATCTTCTAGTCATAACAAATAAGATTTTGTTCAATAGGAAGGATTGACTTTCTAAAAGGGGCCAGGTGGGGTGACAAAATGGTTAAAATTGAACATTGCCATGAATTTTATTCTCAACAACCAGTCAGTCAAATTTGTTCATATTTGATATAAATTATCCCTATGATTAAGAATTCTAAGTTTGTACAAATCAAAGGTCACTGGGATGTATAGAGACCCTGGAAGAGGTCTTTGAGTCTTACATAGGAATACTATGGGAAAATGGAAAATTCTCATTTTTTCTTCCATTTGTGTAAATATGTTGTTCAATTTGAGATCTAAAGCATTGTCTAGTAACAATAAATTTGATTTTGTTCAATAAAGAGGATTGGATTTCCATAAGGAGCCAAGGGAATAAGGGCAATAAGGTTAAAATCGTGAATTTTCACAAAGTTTCCTCTAAAAGACCTTTCAGTCAAACTAGTTCATATTTAATATAAATTATCCTTACATAAGCAAGGATTGAAGATTCTGCATATCAAGGGGCTGGGATAAATTGGGGCCCTGTAACGTGACTTTTACTTTTACATAGGAATAATATAGGAAAACTGACTTTTTCTTTTTCGCATCCATGTGTACAAAAAAACTTCATTTTAAAATCTAAGCGTTTCTGCTCATAACAAATTCCTAAGAGTCGGTGATTGAAGTTCTGACAAATCAGGGGGCTGGGTTATATAAGGGTTCTGTATGGG
Organism: Panopea generosa; assembly: GCA_029582155.1. NCBI lineage: Eukaryota > Metazoa > Mollusca > Bivalvia > Adapedonta > Hiatellidae > Panopea > Panopea generosa. The sequence continues at coordinate 25,668,008 of CM055897.1, read as the reverse complement.
GACTTTATTTGTTTTACAGATGAATGATGTGGGAATATAAAGTATTTCCTTTTCATAGCATTAAATTTTTTTGTTAAATATAGGTGTGGTGGGAGTATTTATCCATCAGTTGTTTAAAGGACCCCCAAAGAGGGTAAATATTGTGAAATTTCAAAAAGTGCTATGACCACTACGAGTCAATAGAACATACTCAGGCCCTCTTGGGCCTCTTGTTATTAATTATTGTGAATAGAACACAAATTAAACAAATAAATTTTAAAAAATTTGCTCAGATTACCTGTAAACAATCGTACATATATTCCTGGAGCTGTTGGCTCAATGTTAAACCACAAACGATCTAAAGTAATTAATAGTACAATTGTTTTTAAATATCCAGTTTCATTGGTGGAGGAAGACTTCAGAATGAATCTGAGTAGAACCACCAGCCGCAAGTAACTGGTAAACTCGCACATAAATGTTTTGAAGTGAGCTGGACTCTAACCTATGACCTTAGCGGTGAGAAGTAAGTAATCTTGAGACGGTGCCTCAGACCAATGGACTGTAGATGACCCCTCAGTTAAATATACTGAATCATGAGATTTACTATACTATCACTTTAAGTGTATGAATGTAATTGCCTACAGAGGAAGATACTGACAGTTGTCGACACATGCTGATATTCATTAATACTTGCCCTTTCTTTGAAATATGTTGGTTGATATGTACTTTTTGTTTAGATTATATATACTGTAAGGATTTCAAGTGACAATTACTCGGGTATTGACAGGAGTTATATCTAATTGACCCATTTTTGATGCGTGGAAATTATGACCTAAACTCAGCAATTTAGCTGAAATTTCAGTTTGGGAAGAGCATTATCAAAACACACGTGTAATATTGACAGCCAATTGTACACTGTGTTTACAAATCTACTTTTACTATTATTTACTGAGCAAAAAGTGATATGAAAATGTTATTTTAGATATTGTTTTAAGAAAGTGTAAATATGGTACTAGTATTCATATCTTTCATTTTTAGCTCGAGTATTTGGAGAATTAAGAGAGCTATTCCACTCACCTTGGCGTCGGCGTCCCACTTTGGTTAAAGTTTTGCATGCAAGTCCCTATCTCGGTAACCATTGCATGTATCGACTTGCATGCAAGTACTATCAAGTCCATATCTCACCAACCACTTAATGTATTTGATTGAAACTTCACACAAAACTTCCCAGTTATCAAACCTATTACAATGACTAAGTTAAATAACTCTTGCTTGAATATAATGCAAAATTATTGCCCTTTTTAGCTCGCTGGGACGAAGTCCAAGGAGAGCTAATGTCATGACCCCGGCGTCGTCAGCGTCGTCGTCGTCTTTAGACACCCAGGTTTAACTTTTGCGTACAAGTTTTAGATATCTATGCAACCACTCATTGTATATAAATGAAACTTTGCATGTGTGTTTACCATCATCAGTGGAACACACAGAGATAAGAACCATAATTTTGGATTGCATTTTAGCACAGTTATGGCCCTTTTTCGACTTAGACACCCAGAGGCGAGCTTTGTTGGTCTTCTGACAACTCTTGTTTTACTTAGAAGTTCTGGTTAAAGTTTTGCCTGCAAGTACTCTCAAGTCCATATCTCACCAACCACTCAATGTATTATAATGAAACTTTACACAAGCCTTCCCAGTCATCAACCCTACTACAGTTAGTAAGTTGCATGAATATAATGCAAATTATTGCCATTGTTTGACTAAGAAAATCAGGTTAAAGTTTAACATGCAAGTCCGTATCTCAGTAACTACTTTATGTGTTGACTTGAAACTTTACACATGACTTCCCAGTCATCAAGCTTAGCTACAATGAGTAAGTTAGATAACTCTTGCATGAATATAATGTAAATTATTGCCCTTGTTTGAATTAAAAATTCCGGTGAAAGTGAAAGCCTGCAAGTACCATCAAGTCCATTTCTCACCAACCACTCACTTATTTGCTTGGATTTGTCATCAGTCTATCAAATTAGTACTTTTTGACAAATACATGTATTTGAATAGTTGAGCGCGCTGTTCCTCCCGACAGCTCTTGTTTCTATTGTCTTTTTGTTTGTTTACAAATTAATTCAACTGGTGGAGTTCAATGGGTTCTGACCACTGGTGACTGCAGGTCCTTAGCTTCAGATACAGCAAGATTGTTTCAAATGGTCACATTACTATATTAATTTTATAACAATAATATAGCTTGTATCAAATGAGGAGTCGTCCATCTACAGACATGGTGCTCACAACTGGGAAGGTCCAGGATTACTGACAGCTGTCACTGCCCTAGACTCTCTTGGAGTACTCACACTGAAGGCAGAATGGATCACAAATGTTGCTGACCCTAAACATGTGGTGTTTGCAGGTAGGTCTGTCACGTTAACAGATTTCAGTAAACGTGGTTTACTTGTCATTTGAGTAAAAGGATTCATTACCTAGTAACCAATCGATCTAGATAATAATTATGATGGCAAACTATTTATAAGCACATTTTGTGATATGTATTTCACTCAAGTACAAGAATTGCATTTTCCCCTTATTACTAATTGTATTGAGGCCAGATGGAATTTGGTCATACATGTATGTGAATCTTGAACTACTGAATGCAAAGTGCATGGCAAAGCCTGACATCCATAGGTTGTTGGTTCAATACACCAACCTGAAACTATTTAACCCAGTTTGGTATATTGGCGTCATATAGCTACATGGGCCTAATTGAGCAAATCGTGAATAATACAGATTTTAGTATTACTTCCCTTATTTTCTTCATCAATTAGAAGAAAATTTGCAGATGTACAAGTAGCAGATTCTAGTTAATTTTGTCTTGTGCTGGTTACCAAGTCTTGAAAAGTCTTATTGGTGGAGGAAGACCTCAGACTGAGTAGAACACTATCCTTCTGCAAGTAATTGGTAAACTTTCTCACAAAGTTTTTGGAGTGAGCAGGACTCAAACCTACCACCTAAGCGGTGAGAGGTAAGTGATCTTGAGATGGCGCCTTAGACCACTTAGCCACGGAGGACCCTGTCCAAGGACTAAATATATAGAAGTATAGGAAATTTGCATCTCCTGATAAATAGTAAATAGTCATTCATAATTTACAGGCAACTGATTTCTTTACATAAAATGTAAGTTGTATGTAATCTTAGATGATTTAAAATTGTTTAGATCACAAAAAATTATCTTGAATTAAAGATAATGCGGTTTGAAGTAAAAATTCTCGTAATTTGTTGTTATTTTAGCTGCAGTTTTCAAATTTTGAAATCAGAAGTACTTCAACAATTTTAAAAACAAATTACTGGAAATGGTCTTGTTTTGATGAAAATACCATTTTGCAATGTATTAATTTTGAATTGTGTTCCTGAGATGAACAGAAGTTAAGATAATTGAAAACGAGATATTGCTGAAATGGCTCTCATATTAAGCAGAATTGTCTACTGCCTACTGCCTTTTAACAGAGATAATTTTAAATATTTTGTAAACTTTTTTCATGATGACTCAATTTTTTTCTGATTGAGGCATTAATAATTTTTCATATAACATATTGTAACGTAGTGATATAATTTCATAAAATATATTTGATTTAAAAGTGTTATACAGCTGTTGTGGTCTCACTTACCAATTACCTCCCCTTAGTGATGGTAGCAAGATTATTGTGCCCAAGAAATTAGAGCTGTGTAAATCGGTTGGGCATATTTTTTTTTTAAAATGCTTAAAATGATCATATTTTTTTTATATAATTGAGAATTGAGAACATTGGAACATTTTTATGAGTTCTGTCAAGTTTGGATGACATTGGGTACAATTGGATGAAGGTATAACAGTTTAAAGATGGGCAGAATTGTCAAAAATGAAAGGGTATCATCATACAATAATCGAAATTGTGAAATAGCGATCTGGTACATTTCTCTATATGTCAAGCAGTATAAAAATAATTTGTGAGGCGTTGTCATTGCATGTCATGTGTCTTGTTTTCAGGACATTCAATGGGAGGTCATGGAGCATGGCATGTTGCCGCCCATTACCCTGACCGCTCTCTTGCCCTTGTGTCTCTGGCAGGCTGGATCAAGAAGGAAGATTATGGTGACAGCAATATGTTTTTCAGGTTAGCATAACCTTAAAATGCATCTTAGATATAACCGTCAGGCGGAGTTAGACTTTGTTGCACATTTTTATGTCAATTCATTTTAAGGTTGTAAGCAATACATTTGACAATAATAGAATTGTATGGTTTATAATTGTCTTGAACAAAATCAGCACAATTGAACATAACATATAAATAAAGGGAAATATGTCGTATTTTGATGTTATGATGTTATGTTCAAAGGACACGGCCACCATGACAGCATTACCATAATACAGTCAAATCTGTGTAAGCGGTCACCTCTTTTAAGCAGCTACCTGTCTTAAGCAGCCACATTAGCTATTTCCCATTTCTATGTTTTCAGAGCAAATTCACCTGTATTAAGCAATAACCTGTCTTAAAAGGTCACTCTTGCTCATTCCCTTGACTGGCTGCTTAAAACAGGTTTGACTGAACTGTACTGTTGATGTTGTTTCAGACATGACATTGCCACCAGTCATGTTGAGCCAGCAGTGAAGTCAGTTCTCGAGTCGTGTATAGTCGAGAACGATGCAGATCAACATGTGACCAATCTGCAGGGTGTTCCTGTGGTGACCAGAATTGGTGCTCTAGACCGAACCGTGCATCCATGGTTTGTAAGGAGGATGTACAGACTGTTGAAGGAAGATGGCATAGAGGTCAATTACACAGAGGTCAAGGACAAAGACCACTGGTGGTGGGATACAGTGTAAGTGTTATACTGTAGCGTATGTGTTTATATTAATTTTAGTGACACTTTTATGTGCTTATTATTGGTATGCGCTTACAGTGAACCACTTTTGATATGCGCTTATACATAAGCCCTATGTGCCTAAAATACTAGTTCTAATTGACATTTGTTGGTGCTTCCTTTATTTATTTTGTAACTGGTTTCACAAATATGAAATTTATCAAATGTAAACAATATTGACATGAATAAGTTCATTACAGTTCAACACACTTTTTGGTCCGCATTGTCTAAACATATTTTGATCATGATTGATAAGAGATGCCAACAGGATATTGTCTTTATCACTGTCAGCCATATCAGAATATGCGTTATTGCTCCTATCTTGTGCGAACCACCAGTGTTTGATCTTTAATCCTTTAGTGGGCAATTCTAAAAATTTCTCATTTAATCTTTTCTCTATTAACAGATAGAACGCGCTTCTGCCATTACCTATTTTCCAAGCTACTTTCGGTGACTCAAGAATTCTACTCTCCAATTTCACTATTCTCATTAAGTTTTAGTGTTCAATTTAAATTGTAAGTTTTATATTGGTTTCTACAGTTTTTATAAAACTCAATTAACTCCACTTTTTTTTCTCTCAAGAGTATGATTTTAAAAAGTTTTATCCATAATTAATGTACATGGAATGGCCACAAACAAACTGTTAGATATAACAACTCGAGTAATATACTAGCATCTTGTTTGTGTTTATAGTCACAAAAAAACTACTCAAACAACATGATTATCAAAAAACGATTACACTTCAATAGATGTGAACAGGTAGGAATGCTTGTCACCTTACTAGTAACAAATTATCACGGTATTGATCACAACCATTAGCAAATTTTTAGTCTAATTTGTTTCTATACTTGTAATGGGTTATGTGCCTGTTCAGAGTTTAACATGTGCTTATCATCACATATAGGTTGACAGAAAGGCCATATGCACTTAATTTTGGTATACACTTGTATTCAAGTATGCGCTTATTATAGAAATTTGTGTTTAAAAAGGTCTGTATAAGCAGATGTATTTAATATGACTGTTTTCAGTGAACCCTATTCTAGAAAAAGTCTGAACTCATTTTGCTTATTTTCTTGTTAAATAATGTCAGTCTTAACAACACTCCACCATTCCCGTATATGTTTTAAATTTTTAATGTATTTAGAAATGGCCGAGTGTTGTTCCCTGTGCAATGGGCTTCTCTGTTAATCACAGTTGTGCTTTCAATACTTGTATTTGTATTATTTTAAAAGTGGAGTATACACATGTATTCACCATATTAATGTCATGGTTGCAACAGCAACATTTTTAGCATGTTGAATAAGCATATTTTCATGGTAACTTTCATTAGATGTAGATGAAACTTGTAGCAACATGACATCACACAAGAAACTATATAGAGAAACAACACTGCAGCAGTTTTTCATTGATATATTTAGTTCATTTAGACTGATTCTAGTAAGAATATAAATATTAAGAATTAAGTTCATAAATAAACCATTTTTTGAGTTATGAAATTTGTTCTATTTCCCTATGTTTACTGTATTTTACACTTTTTCATGCAGCACATGGTCTAGTGGTAGAGCATCAGACCCAGTATTGGAGGGTCATGGGGTTTATCCTCTGACATGGCTTTGTGTGGTGTCTTTGAGCAAGACATTTTATCCAGATATGCTTAGTACTGGTTCTACCCAGAAATACCTCAAGCGTGATTTGTCTAAATTGTAAGACCTTGTTTAACAATCGAGGTAAACAAAATTATGAGTTTATGCTTATAGTAAAACTAATGATGGCGGTGCAGTGAATGACCAGTATCTACGGGACTTCACCAGCAAGTATGCGGACAACTTTGCCATGTCAGGTGAGGCAACCTGTACCGAGGATGGATGTTCCAAAAGATCACAGAACAAGATTTATTCAGAAAATGGTCGTGAGGTGTCATTCAGACTGGTTTGTTACAATCCAGCACTCGGCGAAGGCATGTATGGGGTTAGGGTATTACAGCAGATAACACCCTACAGAAGGAGTGAAATAAAGGTAATGTCAAAGCCATGATAAGTATATTTTACACATTTACACATTTGAGATGATTGATTTAAAGACCATTAATACACTTATTTATTTCCAGTGAACTAGATATTGTTATTCTATAATCTTTTCAAACCTGTTTGCTCTGAGCCAGATTTGGTTGTCATGATGATTTGATATGTGAGCGAACATTCATCCGTTCATCCAATCTTGTCCAGGTCGTAATCGGGTCATAATGATATGACATGTCACATGCTACACTCAGGTTCATAGCTCTAAGGTCAAGATCATACTTAGAGGTTTAGGTTCAGAAATAGGTACAATATTTATGTCTGCAGACAGATTTTGAAATAACATGGCACAAATGTTTAACATAATCAGATGTCATGTTGGGCTTAAGACCCAGGTCTGTAGAGTAAAGGTCAAGGTCCCAGAGGTTCAAGGTCAGATATGGGTACAATATTCTATGTCTGCTCCACTTATCATTATTTTGTTAACCACCAATCTCATTAAAATCATATCCTTAAGAACATTACGCTATGGGATCGGACGGCGATGCATAAAAGGTTATGACTTGTCCGCCAGACAATCAGAGGTTTTGAAAGTGAAAGTAGAAATCTCTTTTAAACAAAGAAAATCTATATTTAGCTGAGATTCAAATTATGTATGTGATTATCATGCATTAATAATTGTTACGACAAAAATTCCGTAATGACTGCGCCCATGTTTTTATAATATTGTAAATGATTTTCATGAGTTTTAGAAATCAGGAAAAATACCAGGACTTACAAAGGTCACTATGGCCAAATCCATACCCATATTGAAGGTGATGCCGAACGGCTGTTAAAACAAGCACTTTGATTGGTTTAAATAAAAATAGCTTAAAATAGTGATATTGGAAATCCAGTTAGTCTAGAAGAAGAATTTGAATAGTTTGTCATCGGATCCTACATTAAGGAAGATTGTGTACTTTAGTCAGACTGGTAAACCACTGGACAGATTTAGAAATAACACAAAATTAATGTTAACCATAATCAGATGACTTGCCATGTGCACGACTCAGTTCTGTAGCTCAAAGTATAAGGTCGCACTTAAAGGTTCACAGTTAGAAATAGTTCCAATATTTGGTGTCCATTCCATATCTTGCAAAACACTTGAGAGATTTTCAAACTACATGCCACAAAATAATATTTACCAGAAATAGATGTTTACATACCTGACTGGCTCGATATTGTGGCCATTAAAATGAATCTTACTGTATTCTCCTGACATGGTCTTCTTACAACAGTAAGTTTTGAATTTGACAGTAGTGCTGCCCTACAGAGTATTATATCACAGTTTCCTGACGTGACTTCCTCATACATGTTATAAGATCCGGGTCCTATTAGCTCAGTTGGTCAAGCATCTGAATATCAATCCAGGGGCTGCGAATTTGAATCTCTGCCTGACCACAGTTTTTATGATTGCTACATGACATTGCATATCATTATTATTTGTGTCTCATCACTGGTTTAAGTGGGAAAGCTATCAGTTACTCACAGGCCAAATTTGGTTAACCTTCCAGGATACCAGGAAAGAGTAGTTAGGTTAAATGATCATCTGTTAGCCATCAATGGCAGATAAATGTCACCAGATATTCAGTCAATCAATCAATCCATCAATCAATTGATTCGAGGAATGCATTTAGATAGATTTGTATAAATCTATTTCACAATTCATAGTTAAAAAGCTTCTTAAATCATTTGCAAGTAACTGGTTTTCCAGTTTATATCTTTTTTAGACATTATTTTTTGCAGGGGGAGCTAAAGGATGATGAGATAAAATTGAGCACCAGAAATGTTCTACGATTGTCCCTGTCTGCCTCGCCAAACAGAAACATTGACTGGGAAGAACACACTGTTACGGTAATATCATTAAACATATTTGTTTTATTGTGACAGTTTGAAGCCTCTTGTTTGTTTCTTCAGTTCACAAAGAACTTAATTATTGAAACACAATTCAATGTGTTTGATACAGAGCTTGACATGAGCTGTCAGATATTTGTCTTACCATAATGTTGTCTTTCTGTAAGAGTTTTATTTGTTCTTTCTATTAATATTGCTCTATTTATTTAAATTTTATTCTGATCATCTTGGCTGCATTGTTTCAAAGAAATGTATGTGAGGTTGAACTCTGTACAATGGTATTGATTTAATATCTTCTTATTGTTGACACTGAGTCTTAAAATTGCATTGTAGTGCTTGCAATAAACCAAGGATGTACCAGTCCAGACCCCCCATCCCCTACTCCATGCCTGCATAGTACCTTTCCTAAATAGGATACTGGGAGAGTTTAAAAAACAGTCAAACCTGTCTTAAGCAGTCAGTTAAGGGAAGGAGCAAAAGTGGCCTTTTAAGACTGATGGTTGCTTAATACAGGTTAATTTGCTCTGAAAACATAGAAATGGGAAATAGCAAATGTGGCTGCTTAAGACAAGTGGCACTTCATACAGGTGACCACTTACACAGGTTTGACTGTATATCAGCATTAAGTATCTTAACATGTCCAATCTTTTAACAATGAATTGTCTGTTGTATGCAGAATCTTGTTTTCTCTGTTTTATAGATTGATGATACTGAAGGAATCTTGGTTGAATTGAAACAAAATGGACAGATTAGCCTTTGTCTTAAAAGTGGTAGGTAGTAATTTGTGTATCTTTATAACCGCATGTACAATTTATTCTACCTTTACGTCAACATACTGCTACGCAGTTGAACCACATATCATGATATGTATTTGATTATCATATGGGTAGGAAAAGTCCACTTGTTCGCTTGCAAGGACAAGAAAACATTGACCCGGATGTGTAAGATTTAGGAAACTAACCTTAATATTCATTTGATTTTAAGCATTCGAAAAACGTATCTGGGAAGGTTATAATGATAACTAGCTTTAAATTTTGTATAAAAAAACCCAAAACAACAAAAATCCCAAATTGAACATCTTGCATGATGGACTTTGACTTAAACTGAAGTTACATGTAACTTCACCTCAAAATGGCAATATATCTGTAACATACTTTTGACGATCAAGAGTAAATTAAGTTAAAAAGTATCCACATAGAGACATATTGAGCACTTTTTGTCTCGCCGCGACGAAGGAACGAAAGCAAGATTAAGGTGTTGCTTTTCCGTCGACGGCAACTGCAGCAGCAGTGTCAAACATTTATATTTAGCTCCAACGTTAAGTTTTCGTTTTTACACTATATCTCAACAAGTACAAGTGCTAGGACAGTCATACTTGGATCATAGTTACAACTAACACCCTGCATCACATTATATACTGCAGATGCTGAGTGTGACCTACATTTCATGGTCCATTGACATTGATTGATGTTGAATTTTACATTTACCTCCAACGTTAAGTTTTCATTTTTACACTATTTCTCAATAGATACTAGTGCTAGGACACTCATACTTGGATCATAGTTACAACTAACACCCGGCATTACATAATTTTTTTTTTTAAATATGTTTTACTTAGAAATACTGGTTAAAGTTATTTCTTTTAACATATGTTTTACTTAGAAATACTGGTTAAAGTTTTGTGTGCAACTACCATCAAGTTCATATCTCAAAAATCACTTAATGTATTTGATCGAAACTTCACACAATACTTCCTACAATATTTCTTAGTCATTAAACCTACTACATTAACCAAGTTAGATAACTCTGGCATGAATATAATGAAAATTCTTGTGTCATATTTTTACAAATCGTGGCTGTTTTTTAATTCATCAAATCAAATAACTATGGTAAATTACCACTCTTTAATTTATTATGGAAGTTGTTATGTCATTTCTCTGTAACAACTGGATTAAAACAATAATTTTTTAGCTTTACAGATACATACAGCTATTTTTGTCATTGTAATTTAATTTTTTTTTCTCTCCCATACATGTATGTGTATTAACGGTCAAAGCGGACATGGCGAGACATATCATTCCGCAGAATTCTTGTAATATTATAATATCAATATTTAATTGATAAATTTATATGCTATATAGAAATATTCCCACCAGTTTGATTCACCATATTGAACTTGCATATAATATACATACTAGTTGCTTCGCAATACAGGAGGCTGGTCTGTTTGTAACGAGGAGATTAACACTTTAACTGCTAGAGGACCTCTGACACTTGGCCCAGCCAGAAGAATCGCAGAAAGTCCATTTAGAATCATCATAGGTAGGGAGAACCAGCATATATAAATGTGTTTATGTGATATTTATATTTCTTCACAGTAAATACAAGTAAATTGTGATGCAAAGCATCATTTCACCGCAACGATTTTGGTCAAGGACTTGAGAGTGTTAGAGCTGATTAATGAACTCCATCCCATGTTCATGTTTACCCGGTACCTCTAAATATGTTGCATTCACTCCAATCTTAATTATAATGTGTATTTTTCCTTCTGAAAATGTAGTTGTTAATTTAAAGTATGCATTAAATTCAAACTTAATTATAATGTGTATGGTCATATGATTTCAAGCATGTTTGAGGGCCAGAAGTCAAGCATACACACACCACAAAAAGATGAAATATTGAAAGAAAATTCAGCGAAAATTTGTACAGAAACTAAAGCTGTCAGCAATTAAGCACATTAAATTTTTTACAGTCTTATTGAAGTCAATGTAATAACTAATGTGACATATAAGAATACAAGTTTACACATGTAAATAAAAAATAAACAATCTGATTTAGGAGACATTTAGTTGAGTCTAGCAATATAGGGAGAAGTTATTAGTAACAATTAATTAATTTATTTATTAATCATATTGATTAAAATATCTCTAAGTACAGTGCAATTTTTCAGGGTACAAAGCATATTTTTTAAACCTTTACTCCATAGATACATGTTTTCCCGCACCAATCACAGAAGGCCTTTTAAAACAGTGCTCGAAGAGTTCAGATTGCTCGTAACGAGAAGTCTGAACACTTCCTGCACTGTTTTCCACTCTGTCAGTTAATATAAACATAATTCACCCAATAATTCAAAAGCCTTCTATATTAGGTGTCCAAAGGTGTTTATATTAGGTGTCCAAAGGTGTCTATATTAGAGGTGTCCAAAGGCATGAAGTAAAGGGTTAATTGACAATTTTTAGATTGTTGAATTAATAATAAAAACTGAAGAAAATCAGCATTAGAAATATATGTGTCGCCTCCTGGTGGCAAATAATGAATACATGTATGCAACTTTTGGTTTCTCTGTGATCAATTGGTCTAGAGCACTGTCTCAAGATTCAAGACCATTTTGGCCAAGCAAGTTTTTATGAAAAGATTTTCCAGTTACATGTTATAGGAGATTGCTTGGTTCCTACCAAGATTCGTAAAAACAGGTTAATATACTTCTACCTAGGGATTTCCTCCACCAATGAAAAATGCATGCCAGTTACATGTATATCTTACAAATGTCTCGAAACACCACCACATGCAGATAATAAAAGCTAACATGACTTTGTACCCCGTTCTGAGTGGTGTTTTTGAGAGGCATCGGACGTAGCTGGGGATTGAACCCGCAACCTCTGTCATGAGGGCCAACACTCCATCCACTACACTACTGCCCTGCTTAAAGAGAACTCTGAAACTCATAAAATGGGAAATAGAAAAATGGAACAATTTGACTTGGGTGGTAGCTGAACATAAGGGATTGTTAGCACAAGTTTGACTATGCATTTACCCATCTTTCTTGTAGGTACTACGGGCTCCCCAGAATCACAGCTGTACATACAGCAAGCAGCTGTGTATATTGCCAATCTCTTCTTCCTGACGGCAGATGCACATGTAGATATATTGAGAGATGTTGATATAAAGTCAGAAGAATTAGGTATGGTTTTAACTTTATTATTAAAGAAATTTCTTACAATCTTACAACCTGAGCACCAAATACAACACTTTGACATTCATTATGATATTTCTTTTTCGAGTTGTACAATGTATGTTCATTTGATATCTACATGTACATGTTTATACAATTGCAGATAGTTCAAATGTGATTATAATTGGCAGTTCTGCTGAAAATCGCCATACTGATGCTTTCTTGAAACATATTCCTGTTTCTGTATCCAAAGGTAAATACAAATTCATTTTCGTTTCTGTATACAAAGTTATGTGTTAATTCAACACATGTCAAGTGGCTATTTTTAGGTTTACATGTAGCTCTTAGCTCTTCTGGCCAAAGAGCAGACAAGCTGTCACAATAGTAAGGTGTCAATTGTAAATAATTTCTTCTAAAATTCCGAGGCAGTCCACATTCATGTTTTTGCTGTTCATTATAGAGGAGAATATACAGTAGAATTTTCTTTAGAAATATTTAAAGTACAAGTTCCTTAAAATAATATGTTATTACATGTACGTAACTTTATAATATGTAACTTCATACCTACTGTTCTCAGATATAAAAGATGTGCCATAATTTCTATATAAATTCTGTGCAATAATTAATATAATGTTCTTTGTTAAATGTTTGAGTGTTGACAAAATTCATGTTTATATACTATTATATATATATATAGATGGTGTCACTGTACAGAGTTGTAATTTTCATGATCCACGGACAGCGCTATTGTCTCTAGCACCAAATGGAAATACTCGCCTGGCCTTACTGTTGATTGGAACCAGTCGAGAAGGTCTGCAAGATCTGGTTTCCCTGGCAACACCAACCATCCCACCCATGACCAGATCTCCAGTAAGTATGATGTTAACACTGGCAAGTACAGATTCTTGTCTAATATTTGTAGATAGGATTTTGTCCCCATTGCTTGAAGTGTTGATATTTTCGATAAAATATCCTATATGACTGAATTTTTAAAGCAAATCGTTTTTCTGATTTTCTCCTAGGGTACACATATTGGGGTTGTTGGTTAATTTTTTTTTTCAAACGTTTAATCCAAAGACAAAATGCAATTCACAGAACAACATGTATGACTAAATTAAAGTGAACATATTTAAATAGTATACACTCAAAAGCTGCAGTTTCTCATTTCATGCAATATTTGATACAATAGATGTTAAAGGTCATTCACAATATCTAGTATTGCAAAAATACTAATATTAACTTTAATCCAAATGATTTGTCAGAACACATTTTTTCATGTAAAGCTATAAACATCCCATTAGCGCAATAAAGCACCAAGTGTATATGAAATAAGAAGGTACTTGGTACCCTTTTTTCACCAGTGGGTCGAAATATAGAAATCAATAAACTCTTTTTTAGGTCACCTGAGACTTTGTCTCAAGGAACCTTTTGCAATCGCCCTTCGTCCGTCGTCGTGTGGTGTGCATCCGTAAACAGTTGACATTTTCGACTTCTTCTCAAAAACCTAAGCTCAATCATAATGAAATGTTGTGTGCAGCTTTGGTACCTAAGGGTGAATCAAAATTGTGAATTGCATGGCTCCCACCCCCTGGGGCCTTGGGGGTGGGGCCAAAACAGTCAAATCTAAGGTAAACTTTAAAAATCTTCTTAATATAGGAATCACTGGGAAACAAATAGTGAGCATGATTATAGACACATATTGGACCATTATAAAAATTGTGAATTGCATGTCCCTGGGGATCATGGTTTGGCCCCGGGGACGGAGCCTAAAAAAATTTAGTGCATCTGTAATCAATTGACATTTTAGACTTCTTCCAAAAAAAAACGTAAGCTCAATTTTAACAAAATATTGTATGCAGCTTTGGTACCTAAGGGTGAATCAAAATAGTGAATTGCATGGTCCCCACCCCACTGGGACCTTGGGGGCGGGGTCAAACAGTCAAATTCAAGGTAAACTTTAAAAATCTTCTTAATATAGGAAGCACTTGGAAACAAATTGGGAGCATGATTATGGACACATGGGTCGTTTATAAAAATTATGAATTGCATGTTCCGAAGTCGTGCGGTTTGACCCTGATGGTGGGGCTTTAAAATTTTAGTGTATTTGTAAACAATTACATGTAACATTTTCTACTTTTTCTTAAAATCTGTAAGCTCTATTATAACAAAATGTTATATGCAGCTTTGGTATCTAAGGGTAAAACAAAATTGTAAATTGCATGCCCCCCACCCCCCTGTGGCCTTTGGGGCAGGGCTAAAACAGTCAAATTCAAGGTAAATTTTAAAAATCTTCTACTTACTATCTTAAGCACTGGGAAACAAATTGTGAGCATGATTATGAACACATATGGGTCCCTTATAGAAATTGTGATTTTGCATGTCCCTTGGTCTCACGATCCGGCCCTGGGGGTGGGGCCTAAAAAATTTAAAGGTAACTTTTAAAAACTTATTATCATTATACAAATGTAATAAGCACTCAGAAACAAATTGTGAGCATGATTATTGACGCCTATGAGTCCTTTACAAAATTTGTGAATTTCATGCCCCTGAGTCTCATGATATGTAATTCTATAAATAAAGAAGTCAAAAAGCTTTTTATTTTCTTGTAAAGCTATTCTCTAATTTTTCTTTTCAGTTTTCTAACTTAGTACCCGACTTTGTGATTACTGGTCCAGAGTTTGGTCGTAAAGGTCCTGGGGGCTACTTATGTGCTGGTTTCTATGGTAACCACTGGGAATATAGGCCAGATTTATCATCATGTGTTTGTGTGTGAAGTATAACGAAGATGTGAGAAGATTTTAAAACTAATATTATTTTAGTTTCATAGCAACGCAAAATGTTGAACACTTGTATTAGATTTCTGAAATGAGTTTGTTCAATGTTACATTCCACGAAGAGTAAATTAAAACCAAATGAACATAAAGGCTATCGAAAGTAAACATACATAAACTGAAAATACTATGCAGTTTGTATCTATCATTTTTGGCCATGAGTGACACGCATCAAAACAATTCATCTCATGGCCAAACATATAAAATATAAAAGTTTTTACAAACTTTTTATGTATGACACATATATATATATCAATGTCTATATTAAACTCCATTTTGTAAAGCTTAACTAAATAACTGACAGGAAATGACGTAACGTCAAAACATTAAAAAGGTTTTGATGTGACGCTAGCAACTTCAATTTCTGACGTTGCTAGCGTCACGTCATTTCCTTTTTAATGTTTTGACGTTACGTCATTTCCTGTCAGTTATTTAGTTAAGCTTTACAAAATGGATGTAACAAAGTGCTTAAAAGACTGTGATTTTCCTGAAAAAGGCGGAAGCGGAAAATTTGTGAAAAAAAGAGTTTCATATAGACATTGATATATTTTCTTCCCTTCGGAAGATTGATAGTAAATTATATATATTTATTATTAAGCTTACAATTTGATAAATGAAAATTCTGGTTGATTTCTTATAATCATCAACATGTACCTATTCTTCCGTGATCTAGTGGTTAAGGCATCCACCTTGAAAAAGGGAGGTCGTAGGTTCAAATCCCAGTGGAAGCACTGGTTTTTAGCTTGCCGGGACGAAGTCCAAGGAGAGCTATTGTCATGACCCCGGCATCGTCGGCAGCGGCGTCTGTAGACGCCCAGGTTAAACTTTTGCATTTAAGTTTCATTTATCTATGCAACCACTCATTGGATGTCAATGAAACTTTGCATGTGTGTTTGCCATTATCAATGGAACACAGAGAGGTAAGAACCATAACTTTGGATTGCTTTTTAGCACAGTTATGGCCCATTTTGGACTTAGATACCCAAGTTGAAGTTCGAGTTTACTTGCGTTTAAGTTTAAGATATCTATGCAACCACTCACTGGATGTGAATGAAACTTCACATGTGTGTTCACCATCATCAATGGAACACACACAGACAAGAACCATAACTCTGGGTTGCATTTTGGCACAGTTATGGCCCTTTTTCGACTTAATTTTTCAGGTTCAAGTTTTTTATCAGGTAAAATATCTATGCAACCACTCATTGGATATGAATGAAACTTTGCATGTGTGTTCACCATTATCATTGAAACCTAGTCTGTAGACACCCAGGTTAAACTTTTGCGTTTAGATGTGTTTAAGTTTTGGTGTTTGCCGCCAATCTCAATCTTTGCATTGTTAGTGAGTTTTATCCCGTCGGCGAGCTTTGTTGTCTTCAGACAACTCTTGTTTGACCTAATTTTTCAGGTTAAAGTTTTTTATCACGTAAGATATCTATGCAACCACTCATTGGATATGAATGAAACTGCATGTGTATTCACCATCATCATTGAAACACAGAGAGACAAGGACCATAACTCTGGGTTGCATTTTGGCAGTTATGGCCCTTTAAGTCTTAGTTTTTCATCTGTAGACACCCAGGTTAAACTTTTGCGTTTAGATGTCATCGGCAAGCTTTGTTGTCTTCCGACAATTTTTGATTTCTGATGTGGCTGGTTGCCAACAGCAAGTTAATCTGAGGGGTACCGAAGAATATTTAACAGCCTGACAGCCTGGCAAGGTTAGTTTTCAGGAAGTAACTGCGTACAACATAAAGGTGTCGCATAAGCCCACTGTGACTGGTCCTTTCAATAGAGGTGGCACTATAATAACACTTTATTTTATTCTCACAGCATTTTAAGTGGAATATCTTTTCCAGGAGTACTGTTGCTTTTCTATAGCAATTTATTGCATCTTAACTTTGTCAGACTTAATCTCAAAAGCAGCTAAATTAAGATTAAGGGATTATTGTCAACATAATTTAGAAATGTGCATGTTGTCTTGGCATGCTAATCGTTTTTTTTCCCAAGAAATAATGTCTGTTTTGAATTTGATCTTTTTTGGTGAGGGAATTGAATTCAACATTTATATTTAACCCTTTACTTCATATAGACTACTTTGGACACCTCTAATATAGAAAGCATTATTTCACCACGTTTCAGCTATGGATGAATTATGTTTATATTAACTGAGTGGAAAACAGTGCAGGAAGTGTTCAGATTGCTCGTTATGAGCAATCTGAACTTTTCCTGCACTGTTTTCAAAGGCCTTCTGTGATTGGTGCGGGAAAATGCGTATCTATGGAGTAAAGGGTTAATGTAATTATGTACTTTTTATTATTCTAATGGTACTGGTTATAGTGATATTCATATGCTCATGACATTTTAAAACTAGATTGTTTACATAGCTGTTGTTCTGTATATAAATTGTTGTTGTGGGAAAGGGCATTTTTTTTTTTTTCAGTATTTACTTTATGTTATAAATCCTCCAAAACTTTAAATAATCAAAACTGTACGTATATTTAAATTTTGTCATTATCACATATTACATGTGGCTCTTAATTAACTGTCGCTTAACAATACAATACATAGTAAGAGTTATTTACATAGGGGCAAGTTTTCAGTTTTGTTCCAAATAGACCAGTTAGGCTAAATCCTTTCGTCTTTTCCATTATATATAAACTTCTCTTCTTGTATATCCAATTTAATTTAATTTTTATTTTTTAAAGAATTTAAATGTGATTTGAATACATTGTATATAATCCTTAGCTCTGAAGTTTGAAAATATTTATTTCAATTGTAACCAGCACAGCAATAACATGTAAGTGCCCTTAAATTATATAAAATACCACTTCTTTGTTTATAAATTTTTATCAAACTTCGTTATGATATATGAATTTGTAAGGCAAGTTTGAGAACAAGTCAATTTTGTCATGGACTTTCCATGAAAATTATCCATTACAAGTTCTTTAATTTTGATGGGTTATGTAGCATGTAACCCCTAGATGTCGGATGAATTTGGAAAACACAAGCTGGTTCATATTGTCTTGACAAGAGCAGTTCTTTTAAAATATCAAAAACATATCTTTTTATCTTATCTAATTGAAATTCTTTTTCTATTTTATATCAAAGTTAACGTATCATGCCAAATTTTGGTTATTTTTAACTAAATTATAGTAATATTTTAATAATCACTGGCCATTCTTAAAGCCCTTTGTTGTCCCCCCAAAACCCGAACTGTGGCAACATCAGGATGCTTGTAGATCAGGCATACCCCCCCCCACCACACACACACACAAACCTGACCTGTGGCAACATCAGGATGCTTGTAGATCAGGCATATTATATTTATCAATGTCAAAGCAATACAATATGTTGGAATACTAGAATTTGCTCAAGATTTTCAGGTATTTATAGTACTGATGTCTTGCTTGTTGCCTGGGGTCCTCCATGGTCATAGTTGCCAACATGTACCTCTCACTGCTAAGGTCGTTGGTTCAAGTCCCACTGGTTCCAAAAATTGTCTGAAAGTTTGCAGTCTCTTTACCTGGGATTGGACTGTATATTGCCCTAGGGCCGAGATAAAATTCTCACGCTGTGATGTTGAAACCATCTAGATAACAGAACATTTAAAATATATGATGTAAATCGTGTGATTTAACGTATTAAAAGTGACTAATAAAATTTATAATGATCTGTTAAGCTAAAATAAGTATTCAATATGTTTGGTATGCATGACATTTTCAGTTCGGTTAGAAAATTCCATCCCTTGGGATAACTGTTTTCCAGGGAACATGGCAGAGTCTCGTTCTCTCATTCCTGACAAAACAGTAATCCCTCGTACAGAATTTTCTATCAAAACCTCAAACCTATATAAGATTCTTATATTATGCGACCTCTGGATAACATGGCAACTTCTATGCATGCCAATTGAGTCAGGTTAGCGCAGTCGGTTGCATGTCTGACTACCAATCCAGGGCTCATGCAGGAGTTTGACCCAGTCTCTGTGATCATTCATATGACATTGCATCTTATTATTACCTGCAGGTATGGTTACCCTCGAGTATTAGTTAATTTTCCAGGATCCCAGGAAAAAGAGGTTATGTTGGCCAATAGTCTTTTAACCTTTGATGGCATAAAATGACGCGAACCATTCAAAACAATCAAATACCTCATGCAATCATTGGTTAACATTGGGCACACATTTCTGCACTGTCACTGATCTTTTTTATTTTCAGTTTTTGAATAAAAAACTTATTTTATTGGGTACCATTTTATGAATAAATTTTATAACACTATCCTGTGTTTGTGTTGATTAACTTTCCACAATGTCTTCACTTCTATTCAGTTCTCAAATAAATCAGAGGTTAATCAAACTATAGTGGACCAAATTAATTATTAAACTAAATAAATGACTCGGCGCAACACTGTTGTGCCTACAAATATATAAACAAATAAGGAAGTGTTACATTTAATGTTCTGTCATTGGAATTCACAAGAAGTAAACAAACGAAAAGCATGATTGTTTACCTTTCATTTAATGCTTGTTTATCTGTAATAAATAACTTAATGCCATAAAGTATTTAACATGTATATTTATTAATTATAATAAAAAAACTGAAAGAATACAAACAGAATTACAACAAGAATGGGTTAATAAATAGGTCATGGATGCCCCCAATATATTATTTTACCCGAATAATTAAGCTGGAAATGGGCCGTAACTCTGGTAAAATTTGATTGACACTCACAAGTATTGAACTTTATCTGTATTTGATAATTATACAGATGTGCACCAAATATTAGTTTATAATAAATAGACCCTTTCAGAAGATTTTCACCGGAAACCAGTTTAATGTAAAGACTGGGGTACCAGTTGATGCATCTTAACCATTCTGCTAATGGCAGGGGCACAACAAAAATGCTTTCATCAATTATTTATTGTAAAGAAATTGTGAACATCACATAATATAGTAGGCAAATGAAAGTGTTGTTTTTTTGAAGATAAGTGTAGTGCACTGCTAGCTGAAGCTACAATAAACCTCTACATTAAAGGAAGTATATCAGGAAAAAATGCTATAAATGTCTTAAAAAAAAAATTATTTTTAAAATAGATAAAAAGCATCTCATTAGCATTAAGATATAGAATCCAAATGGTTTGGTATGTCAAATAAAAAATAGCGTGACATAATCCATATTCAAACTGGAGTACAAAACTTGAAACGAAGTCCCCATTCTAAAAATAGGCAGCACTTAAATACCTTCACATCGACATTCGGTCTCTAAGATGAAATAAGTTTTTCTACATGTAAATATGTATAACAGATCATACTGAAATCAAAATGTAACCATGTGACTCATTTATTACGTCACAAACTATGTTGTGATTTTAAGCAGGAAATCTTATTTAAGTCTCAACTAGGTGCTTAGCCGAAGTTTGGAAATCCCTTTTCAATATATTATTTTTGCATATTTAAATAGATATCCTTTTGGCAATATGGGTTCAGTGAATATATACAGGCATGATATAAAAGACAATAAATATTTTTGCCAATTTTAATATTTTGAAAAATCCTGATAAATCCCTTTAATGCTAAGTTGAGTTTTACCATTAGGTGTGTATGAACTCTGCCATGTATTATGATCACTAGAAAAAAAACAGAATTACAACACAAATCTTTGCAACAGCTGTAATGAACTTCTGAATGTTAAAGAATACAGTAAGTGAATTTATTTACTTTTTAAATCGGTACAGTTTTAGTACACTGCCTTTTGAAGTTACATGTACAATGAACTTCTTCACAAGCTATAGAATTATTATGTACATGGCATGAGTTTTTCTGCCAAGTGTGTACTGGTATGTATTGCTGCTTTATATTGGAACCACTAGATCAATGTTACTATGCCCTGTTATGACAATCTTTCATTTACACAAATGTATTTTAACTTGCTCAGAGCTTTTTTTTTTAAATAAGATTGGAGTCTATTTCCAGGGAGGGTCTATACTGGGTATTGTATTTTGTAAGGTACAATCCCACAACCCACGACCCAAGCAGCCAACATCCTAACCACTACACCAACATCAATGCTTAACAATCAGTCTCCTCATTTACCAGTTTGTTGTTGCTTACAGAAGAGATAGAATCTGACTGAAATTGAAGTCATCTCTTCAGAAGACTGGGTGGTATTCACCAACCATTCTTAAGAATATTCTTAAGACTTAAACTCAAGATTGATTTTTGGAAAACAAGCTTTTTGAGACCAAAATTTGCAAGCATGTAAGGACACCTTATACATAGTCAAATACAATCTCACAATTAATCTCTCTGTCTTGGTAAACTAGATATTTAAGGTTGAAATTTGGTTTTCCAAGCTCAAGTCTAAGATTATTCTCAAGGATGGTTGGTGAATACGACCCCAGCAATTTCTAATTGAGACTTTGTCAACAATAAAACTCGATATTGACGATAATAATTTTATTGATGGAGGAAGACAACAGAATGATGCAGAGTAGAACCACTGCGTTAAGAGGCTTGATAAAATCTAAAGAAGCTCAAGAATTAAAAGAAAAACAATTTAAAATAATAAAATATGAAAGAACTTTGTGGGAAATGGAATGCCTTCAGATAAACAACTTTGTGATATGTTTTTATGCAATTTCAAATTTAAATACATGAACAAGTATATGTATTTAAAAAAAAAAAAGAGAAAAATATTTAATGTTTAACATTAATATAAACAAATGGAAAGAAATAAAGAAAACAAGTGCTTCATGTAAAAGCATTGACTTCCACTGTGCCAATCTCAAATTTAAAGGAATGGTATATTATGGTTATATTAATGTCAGAATGTCTGATTTACATGTACGATCTATTTATACAAAACAATCATGTATGCCACAAAGCAATAGTTGCTTACTAACACATGTCGCATGCTTTTAATTGGCAGTTTGTTAAGTAGACACACATCATTTAGTTGCCCAGGTCATTAGGCAGTGTCAGTTATACATGTACATGTTATTAACCGATATGAAGTACTAATACACATGTAACTAAATAAGTGTATGTCATTTAGTTGTATTATTCAATACATAGGACATTCAGTAACTCAATATAAACACGAAAGCAATTAACATGTCAATAAACATACGCCAGTCGTGAACACTGGTTATGAACAAATAATGCCGTAAAGCAATACGTATGTGAGATATTTGATATTCATACATCCTAAAAATGTGATAAAGTCGTACATGTGTCACAGACAAAGCATACACATGGCATAACATTTATTACACTAGTTGTCCTATTTTTACATATGTCTCATCTAAATAGTGACTACATTAACGCATGTTAGCTGAACTACATCACAGAGGTATTTAAAATAACTGTCTTTCTCAGGTTTTCTCCTTTGGTGGTGTGTACTTGATAGATGCATGATCTGTGAGTCCCAACTCCTTGTGGCCTTCACTGGAATACAACATAAAATACAGTATATATTTTGTTTTATACAATCTAGTCTTAACCTGTACTCATTTGTACTTATTTATTTTTAGTTTCAATGCATAGTCAGGTCATAGCTTATAATATTATGAAATACTCTAAAATGTTCAGGGTAGATCCAGTGTTGAATTTGTCTTTGGCCTGGTAACAATGAATGAGGCTTTATAGCATAACAACACATCGTAGGATATTCAACACCAACAGGTTTATTATACATGTACTAAAACACCAAATTAATATATAGTCAAACCTGTTTTAAGCAGCAAGGCAAGCGGAGAATCAAAAGTGGCCTTTTAAGACAGGTTTATTTGCTCTGAAATCAGTTATGGGAAATAACAAATGCAGCTACTTAAGACAAGTGTCTGCTTAATAGAGGTGACTGCTAAGGCTGGTTTTACTGTACATGTACATTTTAAAAAAATCATATCAACAAATGAATATGCAGAATGAATCCAGAAGCCTGGTAACAAAGACATTGCCTGTAGATGTGGGTAAACAGCCCGAGATATAAAATAATACAAATGTATTTTAATGTGGAGAAAAACAAACAGTGAGTAAGATGAAATAAAATTGAGGTGAATGATAAACATTAAGACTTAGTGAAGAAACAGATGAGCAGGGTGGTAGAGTGAGTGGAACATATAAAGGCTATCATTTCCTAAAGACCTGCCCCCGTAATTATGAATTTTCATGATTGTAGGTGTTGTTACTTAATAGTTGCATATCTAGACTGAAATTCATAGTTGTAAATGAATGTAATTCATAAAAAATATGAAGGGCCTTAACTCATAAAATGCCATTAATAACATTACAGACCATATGTACATATTCAGACTGCTTAAATGCACTTGATGTACAGCAAGTTTCATTTGAATCAAGTTCAAACTGTGTGAATAATTGCGATTGCAAATGTGTAAAATTAAAGCTAAAAGATCAAAGAGGTATAACTCGGTAAAAAATAATTGAATCGGAATGGCAAGACCACAGACTCATGTTTAGGCCATGTACCATGTGTACTGAAGTTCAATTTGAATTAGCTTAGAACTATTGGAGTTGCTAGGTTGTTGCTTCAGAGTGTGACATAAAATTTAAGTTTTAAGAACAAAGGCCCATAACTTAATAAAAATCATTGAATTGGAGTGCCAAGGTTTAAATCATGTACCTGCTGCACAGCAAGTTTTACCTGAATCGGGTTAAAACTGTGGGAGGAGTTGGACCCACAACTGTTTGTACTTGTATTGCCCATTACTTTGAAACTGATAAAGGGCAAATAAGTTTGTTCACAGCAGCATAATAGCAAGAATATGTGTCCTACAAAAAGTCTGTCACTTGTTATTGAATGGGGTTTAATGCCATTTTTAACACATGAAAGGCTACATAAGGCAAATCGAGATTTTTATTGGTGGAGGAAGTCGTCAGAGTGAATCAAAGCTAAAAAAGCCTAACTGCATTACAGTAAATTTTTCAGAAGAAGGAAAATGAAAATTCCAATTTTGTTCAGATAGATTTTTTGACCATTATCTAGTGATTGTGGAATCAAAACCCCTCATTTTCTATACTCAAAATTGAATATTTAGAAATAATAGTTCAATGGAAATGTACTTAAGACCTTTTTCGCACTCGATATTTGTCAATATCTCACAAATCTGTTTAATACAATAACATCTAAGTGACCAAATAAAAGGTAAAATACAACATATTATGAGTACTGCATTTTATACTCAGTTTTTATTTCCTTGTGCAACTTTATTTCAGAGTAAGACTTTTCACAATTAATTATCAAAATGTTCTATTAAATAAAAGAGAGTACATATCAGATAAAAAAACACTATAGTTGTCTTAAAAATAAAATAAAAATTTAAAAGGGAGAAAATCCACCAAAACATGACAAATTTGGGAGTGGTAAACTTGAAATGAAATTCCCATTCTAAAAACAGACAGGACTTAAATACTGCTCGACAACTTTCACATCTTCATAATGGACTCTTTCTAAGATGAAACAATTTGAACTATGTCATAATGTGTAAACCTATATAACAGATCAAATTGAAATAAAAATGAAATTGTGTGACTCATTCAATATGTCATATATATGTTGCAATTTTAAGCGTGAAAATTTTCAAGTCTAACCTTGGTGCTTAGTCTAGTTGGGAAATCCCTTTTTAATATATTATTTTGGCATTTTTGATTAGATATCCTTTTGGCAATATGGGGTCAGTGAGCATATATACATGTAGGCATAACATATTTTGAAAAAAATATTTTAATCAATTCTAAAAATTAAGATATTTATATTCTCTTAAACAAGGCTGCGTTTCACAAAAATAAATTACGACAAAAATCAATGTACGTAAAATTGGCAATTTCTCCGTTATGTGTTCAAATTTTGATCGACATTTAAAATGAATGAACTTTCAGAAAATACTTAAATTTTTGCATGATTTGGGCCAACTTGGCTTCATTTGGATGAAAATTAAAACTATTATGAATTATTGTTGGTTTATGACGATTTTTTTGTGAAACGCACCCCAGAAATATAATTTCATTTGGCACTGAACTCAACCAACCTTTTGTTACCAACTCATCTGGCAAAGTCCTTTCTCTGTTACTTAGTGTTTTCTCATACAAGTGCACTTTTGTTGGAAAATGAGCCTCTTTTTTCTGATGTAGCAATATTTAACTGTTTAAGCCTTAAAATTCATAATTAAAAAAATATGGCTTGCAATGTGTTGAAAATGTTGTCAAACTTCCTTAAAAAGTTAATAAAAGTGAAACATGCCAAAGACAATGTGTCATTCTCTCAGACAGCTAAATGCACTTTATAAGATGGAAAAATAGAGAAAAACAATTACTACCTGAAGCATTTATGACAGTAGAGGTCTCTATCACAACCGAAACACCGGACAGTGGCATCTTCAGTACATATACAACAGTATGGAAGCTCATCTGGGTCATCCCACTGTTGATAAAAACAAACTCAAAATTCAAAAATAAACACATAGAACTTTGAGCAAAACTATAAATGTATGAATGATACAAGGCGATCTAAACTATAAATGTATGAATGACACAAGGCGATCAAAGCTATAAATGTATGAATGATACAAGGCGATCAAAACTATAAATGTATGAATGGTACAAGGCGATCAAAACTATAAATGTATGAATGATACAAGGCGATCAAAACTATAAATGTATGAATGACACAAGGCGATCAAAACTATAAATGTATGAATGACACAAGGCAATCAAAACTATAAATGTATGAATGATACAAGGCGATCAAAACTATAAATGTATGAATGACACAAGGCGAACAACGACAGTTATGATACATGAACACACATTTGTGAGTAAGGCTTTAATATTAAATACATGCATTCCAAGAATCATGGGCCAACATGTACTGAACACCAGTAAATAGGGCATCTTTCATGAGTGTTCATTTATTATTGAATTTATTAAACAAGTTGGAAAAATTGTTATGCAAGTCTGCCGAGCATTATATCATCTTTGCCTAAGCTTTGCACATTAGTTTCTGTCAGTTATCATACGACATAACTTTAATTTTTATCATGACAAATTAACTTCATTTAGTTTGCTTAGAATATCATATCTCAAGCGGACACTATCATGATATGACAGAAAAATGTGTTGAAAGTGAACCTAAACACCATATAGGACAACAAACTCATTGATATCTCGTCAGATAAAACAATCTTAAAGTAGTTTTGAAACTATCGTAATTGTGGTTTAACGCTATTTCAAAACATTTCAGGTTATATAAGGCTTAGGCAGTTTTATTGGTGGCAGAGGACCTTAAAATGAATCTAAGTAGAACCACTATCATTCCTCAAGTAACTGGCAAACTTTCTCACATAACGTTTTTGGAGCATGCAGACTTGAACCTATGACCTTAGCAGTGAGAGGTATGTGATCTTGAGACGGTGCCTTAGACCACAAGGCCCCAGATGACCCATTAATCATAATATAGCATATGAATAGAAACTAAGGTAGTCTCTTTCCTACATAAACTTTCGATAACTTGAACAAAACTTCTACAATATATAAATGTTTGTAACTGTAGAGAACTGGAAAATTTAAAACTTTTTAAACCTCGTCAGAGTCGTCAACAGCACCAGCATTTGTCTTTTTCTTGGTTGCCTTTGTAACTTCAGTATGTGTATCTATTCCATCTTTGGCTGCAGCTTCATCAAGTTTCGATTCTTCCATTGCCTGTTCAATAATGTTTTCTGCCAATTTCAAATCTGCTTCTTCATTTTCACTGTCGGAGTTGTCTATGTTTTCATCTAATATTGACAGAGAAAACAAAAAAACACAATTTTACCATTTTAGAACGAGTTAAAATAATTTAGTAAAAAGAGGTCCAAGATGTCAGACCAGATCACACTCAGCTATATATAAAGATGGTAAAGCTAGACTGATACAAAATTGTTATGAAATTGTTACAAACCTTAACACACTGTATAAATTGGTCATGATTTAATGATAAAATATCCTGTGTTTGCTCCATAATGAGTGATATACAACAATGTGTCTGATTGTCACTCAGCTCCCATCACTGATTGGAAAGTTATCAGTTATTAAGCCTGTGGAATCCCTGCCCAGCCAGTCTCCATAATGACTGATATACAACATTGTCTCTCATTATCATTCATATCTCACTGCTGATTCAAGTGGGGAAGTTATCAGATACTTGCAGAGAAGGCTGCAGAATCCCTGCCCGGATAGTCTCCATGATGATTGATATACATCATTGTGTCTCATTATCATTCATCTCTCACTGCTGATTCAAGTGGGGAAGTTATCAGTTACTTGCAGAGACTGTTTAAACTTCCAGGATTTTTGGAAAGAGTGGTTAAGTTAACTGATTATCTGTTAGCCCAAAATGGCATAAAAATGATGTTAAATATTCAAGCAAAACGGAGCATTCCATCCTTCCTTGCTAAGAGACCAAACAACTACCCTTGTTTATATCACTGGTGCTCTCCTTTCTTCTCTGTTTGACCTGCTGTAATCGTTTCATAATCTCCTTGTCCTCCTGCAGCCCCTGCAGTGCCTTCTGGGCATCCATCTCAAGCTCATGTGATGCCTCATTCAGTATACGACTGACATCTTCAGCACTTATCGCCTCATCACCGCCAGATGAACCTGATGCCTTGTTTTCATTGGCCGAGTCACTACTTGGAGGAGGAGCATTTTGAGTACATTTACTGCCAATATTTTGCGAGAATGTTTGAGAATCTCTCATAGAAGGTTTGTTGAGGTTATTTTCATCAGAGTCTGTAATTCAAAACACATGAACAAAATATATATTGTGGTGTTTAGTGTCACTTTCAAATGTTTCAGTCATATCACAGCGGGGTCTACTTGAAGCAGTATTCTAAGCGCTGCCACACTAAAGTATCATGCCGCAGATAACAAACCCAGTCACATTATACTGACATTGGGCATATTCATGCAGTTTATGCCAAATACTGAAATCAATGAGTTTTGACAGTAATTTACAAACTAGAGTTTAACTAAATACCATTTAAACACAAAAAAAATAAAACGGTTTTCTAAATAAGCTGCTTATATTCAACTCACAAAGATTTTTGTTGTTTTTTTTCCATATTGTTTTGCATGGTATTTAATACCATGTTCAAAAAATATCATGTTATATGGCATATCCAGTTTTATTTGATGATAAGACCTCAGAATGAAAGTACTTTCTGTAAGTTATTGACCTGACGTAAGACTGACTATAGCTCTGCCCACTGCCAATGTGACATTGGTTGTCAAAGTAAATACAATTTAGTATTTGTTTAGACATTGTTAGTTTGTCTAAGGAAAATGGCATTTGGTAACCAATATTGATTGCTGATTGGATAACTGACTTGTTTGATTTGTCTGCATCAGGTCAACTGGTGGTAACTTTCTCACATATTTTTTTTTTAACAAGCACAGCTTGAACACAATCACCATATAGTGTGCATATCATGTGATACCATTATACACAATCACATAAATCTCATCAGACATTAGATTTATCTACAGTGTACTTGCATTTTCATTCAAAAGAAAATAAAACACAGCAGTATACTGATGCTCACAAACTTGCCTTTTCACATGTGTGTGTGTGTTGTATGCATTTTATGTGTGCCATAAAACATCATTCACCGACACTAGTGCAATTGCTATTTGCTGCGTATCCTTGACTGTTAGTCTTGTATATACTAAAAAATATAGCCCATAAATTGAATTTTACCATCTGGGAATGCAAGTAATCTATGCAAGCCTACTGATAATATCGCAGGTGTAAATCTAACATTCAGGCTTCTCTACAGGCCAATTAAGCACTTGAATATCAGAAATCGTATTGAACAATTTATTTCTTTTTTTATTCTACCTGGCACCGTTAGCTTTGTTGGTAGTGCGTCTGACTCAATCCAGGGGTCCCGAGTTATAATCCCCACTCAGCCAAAGTCTCCATGATGGTTGATATGCAACACTGCGTCTCATTATCGTTCGTCTTTCACCGCTGATTCGAGTGGGAAAGTTATCAGTTACATGCGGAGATGAGAGTGCTGGATTACTGGTGAACCTTCCAGGATCCCAGGAAAAGAGTGGTTAGGTTAAATGATCATCTTTTAGCTCTCGGTAACATTAGAATGATTGGACAAATCTATATGACTGAAAGACTATGACAGCAAGCAGTAAAACAACAATTTAATTCATTGCTAATATAACTAGCATTTGTTTGTACCTGGTGAAGCACCATTTTGTTTATCCTGATTATCTTGACCTTTCAACCTTGCCAATCTGGCGGCAATCTCCTGTGCTGGGTCAGGGAGCCTGGAGTCTAGCTCCACCTCATTTCCTATCTCATCCAATAGATCATTCATCTGCTCCTGTTGCGTCCGTCTGTCTGGTGGTTGGTATGCCTGCAGTGTAACAGTCATTATACCATTTTACAGTATCAGTATTATAAAAAAATAAGTATTGGTCCTCTGTGGCTGACTGGTCTAAGGCTTGAGCTTGGTTAAAAAACTTGAAGTGACACATTTTGTCAATTACTTGCTGTTGTTTGATTCAGATTTATATACCATTACAACTGGATATGCCATATATAACCTGTCAGGTGTTTTAAATGTTTTAAACTTATTTATTTTACTTCGATTGTGAAACAAGTTCTTACAACTTAGACAAATCACGCTCGAAGTCTTCCTAGGTAGTACCAGTACAAAGCATATGCGGAAAAAGTGCCTTGCTCAAGGACACCACACATAGCCATAGCGGAGGATCGATCGTTTTAAATGGTGAGTTAATCCCCATTGAAAATATATAACAAATATAACCTGATATCTACAGGCGTTTAAGGTAAGTCCACATCAGACAATGATAGTATTTTTGGGTTCATGGTAACATAATATATGTAAAGATATTTCGTATTTAAGTAAAGTCCCATCATGGTTTGTTTTTTTAGGGGTTTAATGCCATTTTCAACACATTTCTTGTACTGTCCACTTCCTGTCAATGCTCTCTATCATTGTGTGCAATTTCAAAGCATTCACTTTTCAAGGTAATATGCTCAAAACAAGGGAAAATAACAAAGGGGAATAATTCTTTGAAGACAGAAGAAAGAGTTATGCTTCCAGCACACTGCACTTCCTCTCAATGTTCTCTATAATTGTGTGAAATATCAACTAAATCCCTTGAACACTTTTTTAGATATATTCAAGACAAACATAATAAAATATAATAAAGGAAGATAATTAAAAAAATAGGCAAGGTAGAGCTATAGTTCTTGGACAATGCACTTCCTCTCAATGTCCTCTATCATTGTGTGAATATGAACCAAAGCCCTTGAATTGTTCTTGAATAATCTTTATGAAAAATCCATTAAAAGTGCTAAATGGGGATAATTGAAAAATGAGACAAGGTAGAGATATGGTTCTTAGACACTGCACTTTCCCTTAATGTCCTCTGTCTTTGTATGCAGTTTGAATAAATTCAATTGAGCACTTTTAGTGTTATGGCCAGGACAAGTAAATTTAATAAAGAGAAATAATTCAACAAGAGTTGTCAGAAGACAACAAAGCTCGCCTATGGGATAAAACACACCACCCATGCAAAGATTGAGATTGGAGGCAAACACCAAAACTTAAACGCAATTAAACCCAAAAGTTTAACTTGGGTGTCTACAGACGTGGCCGAAATCGCCAGGAACATGGAAATAGCTCTCCTGGACATTCGTCCCAGCGAGCTA
Organism: Panopea generosa; assembly: GCA_029582155.1. Classification (NCBI taxonomy): domain Eukaryota; kingdom Metazoa; phylum Mollusca; class Bivalvia; order Adapedonta; family Hiatellidae; genus Panopea; species Panopea generosa. The sequence continues at coordinate 25,636,698 of CM055897.1, read as the reverse complement.
AAAAGTAAGCAAGGTATGGTTCTTGTACACTGCACTTCATCTTAATGTCCTCTGTCATTGTGTGAAGATTCAACTAAATTGCTTGAATAGTTTGGAGTTATGCTCTGGATAAAAGTGTAAATTAATACTTGGGATACATTTCAAAAAGTAAGCCAGGTAGAGTTATGGTTCTTGTACACTGTACTTCATCTCAATGTCCTATGTCACTGTGTAAAGATTCACTAAATACGCTTGAATAATTTTGTAGTTATGCTCCGGACAAAAGTGTTACAGACGGATGGACGCACGCACACAAGCACAGATGGATGGAGACTATTACTATATCCCCCTTCAATAGGGGGCTAATTATAATAGACTATATCTAAAATAATCATATCAAAACATATTTACCACACATGTATATAACATTTCTGTTTATATATTTGCATGTTTACTAGTAAACATAAATGTTTTACAAGTTTAACAACTATAAAATGTCATTGCGAATATAAAGGATACGATGAGGAAAAAAGTAAACGCTATTCAAAGCTTTAAACATTGAATATCGTTCTATATCAGATCTAGAATGAACTGATTAGCACAGACTTCTCACCACAATCTTAAAATGATTCATATATCTATTAATATGAATTGTTATATTATTTATATTCAATTGTTAAAAAATATTTCTTCTTCTCTCTAAAATCATAAAACAATATTGCATTTCTATGATCAGGCAATAATATCTATACTTAGGACTTTATAATCATGTCAACAAAGATTTTTACCTTTTATTTGATATTAGCTGAAAAGCAATTCCAATTATTGTTACTCAGCTTTTGCGAAAAAAATAGTGTAAAATTTTATCAATAATTATATAAAATTGTAAAAGGGTAAAACTGATAATTATAACCCTCTCATTGTATTGTTCAACACATTTCAGGAATTGGCATATGCAGTTTTATAGGTGACAGAAGACCTCATAGAACCACCATCCTTCCAAATGTAACTGACAAATTTTCTCAAATAAAGTATTCGGACCGAGCGTGACTGAAACCTACAACCTCAGCGGTGAAAGGTAAGTGATCTTGAGACGATGCTTCGACTAATCTGTCACGGAGGACCCTTTGGTGAGACATGACAAGAATGGCCAAACATCTCTCATAATTTCATTTTGGACACATGACATGATTAGTAAATAAGATAATCATTTACTCTCAATAGCTATGGTCTTTGATTATTGATATTAAGTAGCCAAAAATACTTTATGATAATTGCAAATAAACAGGTGTTTAAAGATCATCTTTATGTTAGGCAAACTTAGTCTAGTAAAATGAAAATTTTAAATGAAGAAAGAAATAGTTACAGGTTTTTTTGAATTGTATCTGGATGGGTCCATACCCCTCAATCTAGCTAATCTGTCATCAATCTCAGTGTTTGATACGTTTGATGCAGCAACTGAAATAAAGAAGTGAAAAGTAGTTTCTTAAATTATTTTAAACTTATTGATTTTACCTGTGAAAAAAAGTTATTACAACTTATACAAGAGCCATGCTGGACATGGCCAATCCCCCGCTTAAGCAAATTCTTGTACTGTCCACTTCCTGTCAAGGCTCTCTATCATTGTTTGCAGTTTCAAAGCATTCACTTCAGAACTTTTCAATGTATGCTCTAAACAATGGAAAAAAACAAAGGGGAATAATTCTGTGAAGACAGAAGAAAGAGTTATGCTTCCTGCACACTGTATTTCCTCTTGATGTCAAAAACACTTTTTAGTTATGTTCTGGTCATGCATACAATAAAATAAAATAAAGGGAGATAAGTCAAAAATGAGCAAGGTAGAGCTACTCACGACCCCTGGATTGATAGTCAAATGTACTACAGACTGAGCTTACCAGACCCAGCCAGCACGATGTGCCAGTATTATATCAACGAACTGGGGCATAAACCTTAAATATGTGGCAGTGCTTATAATACTGTCATTGTAGCGATATGAATTTAAAGCACATTTAAAGCATCAATGCTACCATGCCATTCTTGGTTTTGCTGTACAACAATAAACCTGGTTTTGAGGGTTGTAGGTTCAATCCAAACCATAGTCATATAATGTGTCCTTGAGCAAGATTTACCAACATACAATATATACTTAACGCTGGTTCTATCCAATAAGACAAGCAAAATTTGTATAAATTGTATGAATTTGTTCCACAATCCATGCAGAATAATTAAACTTTATCTAAATCAATATAATGTTAACAACCTGTATCATGTTGCATCTATTGTCCCACAAGTAATCTTTATAATGCTAAAAGTAGAATTATGTCAATGAACCTGCAATTTGTTGCATCTAATTTCCGACAAATGAACTTTGAAGAGCTAAAATTAAAATTATTCCCATGCAAATATTGACAATTTGTAACAGGTGCTGTTGTTGATTAAATATGTGCAACTAGACAAATATGATATTATCCTTGATGCATATTCCTTTCGTTCAAGTTCATGAACATGTTGTAGAGTACATTTTAAAATAGACTACATAGATCGATTGAATATATAGCATCGTTTTATGCCATTAAAGGCTAACAGACAATCAGCTAACCTAACAACTCTTTCCTGGGATCATGGACGGTTAACGAGTATTCTAGCACACCTTTCTCAGCATGTAACTGATGACTTTCCCACTTGAATCAATGATGATGAGATATAATTCATATATCACTCGTCCCAGAGACTGTCACCAGGCAGGGATTCCATCTCAAAACCCCTGGATTGATAGTCAGCTGTGCTACTGACTCCTGCTAATCTGGCCCATACTTTAGTTAAGTACAATTTTGCTGGAAGTCAACTATAATCTCACCTTCCTGCGGAGTCTTCTCTTTTAATTTTTCAAGTCTCTGTTGAATTTCTTTGTCAGCCTTAGATATGCCCTTAGTCTGACCCTTCACATGGGTTGTCCCACCGTGACTCCTGGGGTCAGTCCCCACCTTACCACCGGCATGGTGACCCCTTGACCCTTCACGTTCCTCTAGTGCTGCCATCCTCCTGAAAATTAATAGTAATAGTTTACCATAATAATACATAAATTATTACATTAAATTATCATGTTTATGTTATTACCAAAATTATACATAAATTATTACATTAAATTATCATGTTTATGTTATTACCATAATTATACATGAAAAATATTACAAAAAAAAAATATAACTTTTATGTTATTATTCTGGCATGATGTCACATGATTATTATCTAACTATCAATCCAGGGGTCATGGGTTGAATCCTTGAGTTAGCTAAGTCAGCAGCACATCTAACCATCAAACCAGGGTCATGAGTTGAATCCTTGAGTTAGCTAAGTCAGTAGCACATTTAACCATCAATCCTGGGGTTGCGAGTTGAATCCTTAAGTTGGCACAATCAGTGGTACATTTAACTATCAGTCCAGGGGTTTTGAGTTGAATCCTTGAGTTAGCACAGCCAGTGGTACATCTAACTATCAGTCCAGGGGTCATGAGTAGAATCCTTGAGTAGAATCCTTGAGTCAGTGGTACATCTCACTATCAGTCCAGGGGTTTTGAGTTGAATCATTGAGTTAGCTAAGTCAGTAGCACATCTAACTATCAGTCCAGGGGTTGTGAGTTGAATCCTTAAGATAGCACAGTCAGTAGCACGTCTAACTATCAGTCCAGGGGTTGTGAGAAGAATCCTTAAGTTAGCACAGTCAGTGGACCATCTAACTATCAATCCAGGGGTTGTGAGTTGAATCCTTAAGTTAGCACAGCCAGTGGTACATCAAACTATCAATCCAGGGGTCATGAGTAGAATCCTTGAGTTAGCTAAGTCAGTAGCACTTCTAGCTATCAGTCCAGGTGTTGTGAGTTGAATCCTTAAGTTAGCACAGTCAGTGGTACATCTAAGTATCAGTCCAGGGGTTGAGAGTTGAAACCTTAAGATAGCACAGTCAGTTGCACGTCTAACTATCAGTCCAGGGGTTGTGAGTAGAATCCTTGAGTTAGCTAAGTCAGTAGCATGTCTAACTATCAATCCTGGGGTTGTGAGTTGAATCCTTAAGTAAGCACAGTCAGTGGTACATCTAACTATCAATCCAGGGGTCATGAGTAGAATCCTTGAGTAAGCTAAGTCAGTAGCACGTCTAACTATCAGTCCAGGTGTTGTGAGTTGAATCCTGAAGTTAGCACAGTCAGTGGTACATCTAACTATCAATCCAGGGGTTGTGAGTTGAATCCTTAAGTTTGCACAGTCAGTGGTGCATCTTACTATCAAACTAAGGGTTGTGAGTTGAATCCTTAAGTTAGCACAGTCAGTGGTACATCTTACTATCAAACTAAGGGTTGTGAGTTGAATCCTTTAGTTAGCACAGTCAGTGGTACATCAAACTATCAATCAAGGGGTCATGAGTAGAATCCTTGAGTTAGCTATGTCAGTAGCATATCTAACTATCAATCAAGGGGTTGTGAGTTGAATCCTTAAGATAGCACAGTCAGTAGCACGTCTAACTATCATTCCAGGGGTTGTGAGTTGAATCCTGAAGTTAGCTCAGTCAGTAGCACGTCTAACTATCAATCAAGGGGTTGTGAGTTGAATCCTGAAGTAAGCTCTGTCAGTAGCATGTCTCACTATCAATCCAGGGGTTGTGAGTTGAATCCTTAAGTTAGCACAGTCAGTGGTACATCTAACTATCAGTCCAGGGGTTGTGAGTTAAATCATTGAGTTAGCTAAGTCAGTAGCATGTCGAACTATCAGTCCAGGGGTTGTGAGTTCAATCCTTAAGATAGCACAGTCAGTAGCATATCTAACTATTAGTCCAGGGGTTGTGAGTTGAATCCTTAAGTTATCACAGTCAGTGGTACATCTAACTATCAATCCAGAGGTTGTGAGTTGAATTTTTAAGTTAGCACAGTCAGTGGTACATTAAACTATCAGTCCAGGGGTCATGAGTAGAATCCTTGAGTGAGCTAAATCAGTATCACATCTGATTATCAATCCAGGGGTTGAGAGCTGAATCCTTGAGATAGCACAGTCAGGGGTACATCAAACTATCAGTCCAGGGGTCATGAGCAGAATCCTTGAGTTAGCTAAGTCAGTAGCACGTCTAACCATCAATCCAGGGGTTGTGAGTAGAATCCTGAAGTTAGCTCAGTCAGTAGCACGTCTAACTTTCAATCAATGGGTTGTGAGTTGAATCCTTAAGTTAGCACAGTCAGTGGTACATCTAACTATCAATCCAGAGGTTGTGAGTTGAATCTTTAAGTTAGCACAGTCAGTGGTACATTAAACTATCAGTCCAGGGGTCATGAGTAGAATCCTTGAGTTAGCTAAGTCAGTAGCACGTCTAACCATCAATCCAGGGGTTGTGAGTAGAATCCTGAAGTTAGCTCAGTCAGTAGCACGTCTAACTTTCAATCAAGGGGTTGTGAGTTGAATCCTGAAGTTAGCTCTGTCAGTAGCATGTCTAATTATCAATCCAGGGGTTGTGAGTTGAATCCTTAAGTTAGCACAGTCAGGGGTATATCAAACTATCAATCCAGGGGTCATGAGCAGAATCCTTGAGTTAACTAAGTCAGTAGCATGTCTAACTATCAAGCCAGGGGTTGTGAGATAAAACCTTGAATGAGCACAGTCAGTATCACATCTTATTATCAATCCAGGGGTCATGAGTAGACTCCCTGAGTTAGCTAAGTCAGTAGCATGTGTTACTATCAATCCAGGGATCATGAGTAGAATTCTTGAGTTAGCTAAGTCAGTAGCATGTCAAACTATCAATCCAGGGGTTGTCAGATGTATCCTTGAGTTAGCTAAGTCAGTTATGCATCTAACTATCAATCCAGAGGTCGTGAGTTGAATGCTTGAGTCAGCTAAATCAGTAGCATATCTATCTATCAATCCAGGGGTCATGAGCTGAATCCTTGAGTTAGCTAAGTCAGTTATGCATCTAACTATCAATCCAGGGGTCGTGAGTAGAATCCTTGAGTTAGCACAGTCTGTAGCATGTCTAACTATCAATCCAGGGGTCATGAGTTGAATCCTTGAATTAGCTAAGTCAGTTATGCATTTAACTATCAATCCAGGGGTCATGAGCAGAATCCTTGAGTTAGCTAAGTCAGTAGCATGTCTAACTATCAAGCCAGGGGTTGTGAGATGAAACCTTGAATGAGCACAGTCAGTATCACATCTTATTATCAATCCAGGGGTCATGAGTAGACTCCCTGAGTTAGCTAAGTCAGTAGCATGTGTTACTATCAATCCAGGGATCATGAGTAGAATTCTTGAGTTAGCTAAGTCAGTAGCATGTCAAACTATCAATCCAGGGGTTGTCAGATGTATCCTTGAGTTAGCTAAGTCAGTTATGCATCTAACTATCAATCCAGAGGTCGTGAGTTGAATGCTTGAGTCAGCTAAATCAGTAGCATATCTATCTATCAATCCAGGGGTCATGAGCTGAATCCTTGAGTTAGCTAAGTCAGTTATGCATCTAACTATCAATCCAGGGGTCGTGAGTAGAATCCTTGAGTTAGCACAGTCTGTAGCATGTCTAACTATCAATCCAGGGGTCATGAGTTGAATCCTTGAGTTAGCTAAGTCAGTTATGCATTTAACTATCAATCCAGGGGTCATGAGCAGAATCCTTGAGTTAGCTAAGTCAGTAGCATGTCTAACTATCAAGCCAGGGGTTGTGAGATGAAACCTTGAATGAGCACAGTCAGTATCACATCTTATTATCAATCCAGGGGTCATGAGTAGACTCCCTGAGTTAGCTAAGTCAGTAGCATGTGTTACTATCAATCCAGGGATCATGAGTAGAATTCTTGAGTTAGCTAAGTCAGTAGCATGTCAAACTATCAATCCAGGGGTTGTCAGATGTATCCTTGAGTTAGCTAAGTCAGTTATGCATCTAACTATCAATCCAGAGGTCGTGAGTTGAATGCTTGAGTCAGCTAAATCAGTAGCATATCTATCTATCAATCCAGGGGTCATGAGCTGAATCCTTGAGTTAGCTAAGTCAGTTATGCATCTAACTATCAATCCAGGGGTCGTGAGTAGAATCCTTGAGTTAGCTAAGTCAGTTATGCATTTAACTATCAATCCAGGGGTCGTGAGTTAAATGCTTGAGTTAGCTTAGTCAGTAGTGTGTTTAACTATCAATCCAGGGGTCATGAGTTGAATCCTTGAGTTAGCAGTCAGTAACATATCTAACTATCAATCCAGGGGTCGTGAGTAGAATCCTTGAGTTAGCACAGTCTGTAGCATGTCTAACTATCAATCCAGGGGTCATGAGTTGAATCCTTGAGTTAGCTAAGTCAGTTATGCATCTAACTATCAATCCAGAGGTCGTGAGTTAAATGCTTGAGTCAGCTAAATCAGTAGCATATCTATCTATCAATCCAGGGGTCATGAGCTGAATCCTTGAGTTAGCTAAGTCAGTTATGCATCTAACTATCAATCCAGGGGTCGTGAGTAGAATCCTTGAGTTAGCACAGTCTGTAGCATGTCTAACTATCAATCCAGGGGTCATGAGTTGAATCCTTGAGTTAGCTAAGTCAGTTATGCATTTAACTATCAATCCAGGGGTCGTGAGTTGAATGCTTGAGTTAGCTTAGTCAGTAGTGTGTTTAACTATCAATCCAGGGGTCATGAGTTGAATCCTTGAGTTAGCACAGTCAGTAGCACATCTAACTATCAATCCAGGGGTCGTGAGTAGAATGCTTGAGTTAGCACAGTCTGTAGCATGTCTAACTATCAATCCAGGGGTCATGAGTTGAATCCTTGAGTTAGCACAGTCAGTAGCACATCTAACTATCAATCCAGGGGTCGTGAGTAGAATCCTTGAGTTAGCACAGTCTGTAGCATGTCTAACTATCAAACCAGGGGTCATGAGTTGAATCCTTGAGTTAGCTAAGTCAGTTATGCATTTAACTATCAATCCAGGGGTCGTGAGTTGAATGCTTGAGTTAGCTTAGTCAGTAGTGTGTTTAACTATCAATCCAGGGGTCATGAGTTGAATTCTTGAATTAGCACAGTCAGTAGCACATCTAACTATCAATCCAGGGGTCGTGAGTAGAATCCTTGAGTTAGCACAGTCTGTAGCATGTCTAACTATCAATCCAGGGGTCGTGAGCTGAATACTTGAGTTAGATAAGTCAGTAGAGTGTCTAACTATCAATCCAGGGGTCATGAGTAGAATCCTTGAGTAAGCACAGTCTGTAGCATGTCTAACCACCAATCCAGGGGTAATGAGTTGAATCATTGAGTTAGCTAAGTCAGAAGCACGTCTAACTATCAATGCAGGGGTGATGAGCTAAATCCTTGGGTTAGCTAAGTCAGTAGCATGTTTAACTATCTGTCTAGGGGTCATAAGTTGAATCCTTGACTAGCTAAGTCAATAGTGTGTCTTAACTATCAATCAAGGGCTTGTGAGTTGAATCCTTGAGTGCGTCTTACTATCAAGGGGTCATGAGTTGAATCCTTGAGTTAGCTAAGTCAATAGCACGTCTAACTATCAATCAAGGGGCTGTGAGTTGAGTCCTTGAGTTATCTAAGTCAGTAGCATGTTTAACTATCCAGCTCAGGCAGTAGTGTGTCAATGTAACACTTAGTCAACTATAATGTACACATTGTAGCAACTACTCAATCTGTGTCATTAATAGGAATAGTATACAAATAGTATTGCTTAAGTGACAATTGGATGAAATATGTCAAAATATAAGTAAATTGAAATTCATTATAATACATGGGATTAGCTTGGTCAATTTAAAAGTGCAGGCTTAGAAATGTTTATCAGGGGTTCTGACATCCTCTCGCTCATTTTTTTTAAAATGTAATTATCACAAATCTATTCAAGACGCGTTACAGAGGTGATGATTGCCATTTATATGTTACTTTACAATCACACTTACACTCTAATGTAGATTTGAGTAGTGGTAACATAACACTAAACATAATTTGAATATTTATCAGGTATAAACATGTTTTCTGTCTCCTGATCCTAGTATCCAAATTTTTAAGTTAGGTAGGTAGTTATGTAGCTTAGGCACAGGAGGTAGGGAAATATCAAGTTTCATCAAAATCGGTCCATCAATAAAGATCTAAGAGGTCAGAAACCATCAGCCAATCAGAGTCCTGATCACCTATAATTAACATGTGCCAATTCCATCCATTGTTGAAATTTACCTGGGTCTTGTTGATATAAAACCAAATATAAATTTTCGTCAAAATCGGTCCATAAATAAAGACTTTACAGGTTAGAAACTATCAGCAAATTAGAGCCCCGAACACCTAATTAATATGCAGGTATTTTGACGGAAATCGAACTCGAGATGTAGTTTATAACCATACATCTTTCTACCAAAAATGAAACAAATCCATCCAATCCTTCAAGAAATATCGAGTGGAAACCAATTTCTTGACATTTGTCAATAATCTAAGTCCAAAAAGGGGCATAACTACATAAAAAATCATCAGACTAAAACAATATATGAATTGGACCTGTATTACCTGAATGTTAAGTCACACACTAAATTTGGTTTAAATCTGTACATTAAAACTAAAGATATAAGTCGAAAACCATTTTCATACATACATACCTTCCCATTGAAAGTGGCTGGGGCATAAAAATACTATCATTTATAAAAATACAATGAAATGTCAAAACCATATATTGAATTGCCTGGAATGTAATATATAAACAAGAGTCCGCCGATGGGATACAACTCACCACCCATGCAAAGATTGAGATTGGAGGCAAACACAAAAACTTAAAAGCAAATAAACGCAAAAGTTTTACCTAGGTGCAGACGAAAAATTAAATCCAAAAGGGCCATAACTGAGCCAATATGCAACCCCAAGTTACGGTTCTTGCCTCTGTGTTTTCATCGATGATGGTGAACACAAATGTGAAGTTTCATTCATATCCAAAAAGTTTTACCTAGGTGCAGACGAAAAATTAAATCCAAAAGGGCCATAACTTAGCCAATATGCAACCCCAAGTTATGGTTCTTGCCTCTGTGTTTTCATCGATGATGGTGAACACACACGTGAAGTTTCATTCATATCCAATGAGTGGTTGCATAGATATCTTACCTGATAAAAAATTTAACCTGAAAAATTTAGTTGAAAAAGGGTCATAACTATGTCATAATGCAATTCAGAGTTATGGTTCTTGTCTGTGTGAGTTCCATGAATGATGGTGATTACACATGTAAAGTTTCATTCATATCCAATGAGTGTTTGCATAGATATCTTACCTGATAAAAAACTTTTAACCTGAAAAATTAACTCGAAAAAAGGCCATAACTGTGCCAAAATGCAAGATTTCCAGAGTTATGGTTCTCATCTCTGTGTGTTCCATTAATGATGGTGAACACACATGCAAAATTTCATTCAAATCCAATGAGTGGTTGCATAGATATCTTACCTGATAAAAAACTTTCACTTGAAAAGAAAGCTTACCTCTGGGCGTTTAAGTCCAAAAATGGCCATAACTGTGCCAAAATGCAACCCAGACTATACGCAAAAGTTTAACCTAGGTGTCTACAGACAACGATGCTGACAAAGCCAATGATGGGGTCATGGCAATAGCTCTCCTTGGACTCTGTCCCGGCGAGCTAAAGATATTTCTGTAAGTAGGGAGACAGAAACAATCTGGTGATTCAATGTTAATGTTTGTATATTTTTCAATTTAACAGAAATACTTTTTGACTATACAATCATAGTGTCTACATATTTTTCCAAAGTCTTATATTTGTTCTTACTTTTTAAAATTTTCTGGAGGCGAATATCTGGCTGTGTCTTCCTTCGGTTTCACCTTCCTGGAACAAAATGACATATACATATTATTCAAATTAACATAAAAGTTTATATCTCATACACGGTTTGCCCCTGTTTTTAGCGATGGTTACAGAGTTCTTTCGCTAAAATAAAGAGTCCTACGTAATTTGGTTAAAAATATTTTCAAAATGGTTCACAGGGTCTGTGATTTCTTCTGCAGTTGATTTGAGCAAAAGCATAATTATTTATATAGTCAATACATTCTTGCTATGGAAACGTTAAAAACTTTTTTCAAGGTGGAATTTTTTTCATGATTGAAATCCTAGACCTTATTTTATATAAGGCCATTATAAATTATTGCTCGATTATCATCCAATTTTTCTTAAAAATAGGGAGGGCGGGAGGATTTTATTTTTTATTTTTATTTTTAAAATTTTTGACAATTTTTTTAATAAAAATATATATATATATATAAAATTATATATATATCATATTACAAATAATAGGGTCGGGGCAGCATGAAAATTATGGGACGGGCAAGGATGATAATCTAGCAATTAATTTATTATGGTCTAAAACAAAGAGTAAAATATAACTGTATGTTAAGACATTTAGAGAATCTCTTCTCTATGTTTGGCTAACCGATGATACCAGAAAGAAAAAAGCATATGGTGAATGTGATTAATGACAGAAAAGTCTGTCAGTCTGTTTGTCTGTCTGTCTGTCTGTCTGTCTGTCTCTATTCACTGATTTTTGCCTTCTTTAACACACTTTGGTTGAAGAAGATGTCAGACTCATGAACTGAATAGAATCAGTTTGTCAAATTTTCTCCCACAATGATTCTGTGCTGAACTGGGCTTGAATCCAAAACATGTGCAATGTCAGTTAAATGATCTTGAGTCAGAGTTATGACTACTCGACAATGGGCGATCCCATGCAGTGTTCATAAAATGTTAATTTTATACTGGTAGTCAATGTATCTATTGAATAACTGCATGAACTTTAAACAAAATTTTCAAGACCATATATTTGACATATAATAAATATAACAGCATGCTGAAGTTACAATGTATACCAAATGAATGCATTTTAGAAATTAATATCACTTACAATTTAGATTGATTGAATATTTAGCGTCATTTTTATACCATTGAGGGCTAACAGACGATCAGTTAACCTAACCACTGTTTCCTGGGATTAACCATTACTCGAGCACACCTCATCTCCGCAAGTAACTGATAACTTTCCACTTGAATCAGTCGTGAGAGACGAATGATAATGTGACACAATGTCGTATATCAATCATTACGGAGACTGTTGCCGGGCAGGGATTCCAACTCACGACCCCTGGATTGATAGTCAGACGAATAACCGACTGAGCTAATTGGGCCCGGCTTCAATTTAGACATACAGTGTTTGGAGGAGGGGGAAAGACATTTTTTTATATCAACACAGGTTATATACATGGCATATCCAATTTTTTGTGGAGGAAGAAGTTTATGTTTTGGTTTTGGGAGAATTGGGACAAGTCCTTTCACTAGACGAAAATAGCTTAGTAATGATGAAAAAGGTGAAAAAAACAAAACAATGAAAATCATAAAAACATGTTTAAAACTGTTCACAGGTCAAAATCCCTGTTCTTCATTGTTATAAACTGTTAAACTGTCATTAAAACACATTAAATCTAATAAGAATTTAAAACAACAAAAAATCTTTTTTTCTTACAGTAGCAGAAAACATGTTTTGGGGAGCCTCAGAGGGGAATGTAGCCAAATTTCGTCCCCAAAACATTAAAAAAAAACCACCCTACAACCCTGGAAAACCTTAGAATAAATTTGAATAGAACCATTGATCGTCATTAAGCAAGTAACTGGCAAGACTGAGGTAATGTAGCAGGGACATGCAGGGTGTGATGTACACAAATATAATGCCCTTCTAATAAAATGCACATGCCTAAAACATAAAGTAAAATCATAATCACCAAGTTACTCTCCATCCATCACCAGTGGGATATTAAAATAGCTTTACATCGTTTCTACCAAGCCACAATGCAACCATATGACTGATTCCTTCACGATTTCATGAAGGGAATGTTATCCAATTGCAACACTAGTTTCATGCAAACACCATTTTGATAAGGCGTTAAATTTAGCTGTATTTTGTTCTGTTCAAATAAAACGAAGCAGAGCTAGCATATTTTCCCATGGGTGATGAATGGAGAGTATCGGAATAGATTACGTGTTGGTATCCAACGATGAAATAATGCTTACCCTGTCAGTATGTTATAGCACTTTGTACACACTCTGTGTTTCTCATTGTTCAGCTTGGCAATTGGGAGCTTGTTAGGAAGACATTTCGTACAGAATGCGAATCCACAATTCTTACATCCATGCTGCAAAGTAAGACATTTATTTTAGTTTTTCATTAAACCTTTTTGGCTGTTCAGATTTCTCAGACATCTTGTAGTCTATACCAGTTTCTTATTGTCTATCCGGAGAGCATCGGATCAATGATCGGAGCAACATTGAAATATCCACTGCCACAGCTATGTGTGGTGTCCTTGAGCAGGGCACCGATTCGGCATACCATATGCTTAGTTACCCAGAAATACTTCAAACATGATTTGTATAAGTTGTAAATACTCATAAATCCAAGTTTAAACTAGTTTCTGACATCTCTCATATCAGGTCTGTTATACCCCAATGAAAAAACAGTGAATTCCTTGCCTGTTCTACATTACAAGGCACACAAGAGCATTTGGAATAATAACAATGGCTATCGAATATGTCTATTTAAGATAAATATGACTGGCATGCAGTTTTATTCCTGCATGCAACACTGTAAGAGAAATTCAGCGAAAAAAGATCAAAAGCTCACATCTATTAGGGGTTTCCTAACATTAAAGTGAAAAATCAATCAACGTGCTCCTAGCATAGATCTAGTCTGACATATTGCATGTTTAATCAGGCTACTATAGATCATGGTAGCCAATTAATCTGGGATTAGAACACAGGACCTTTTGCTTACAGGCAAATGCTGTACCGACTGAGCTAACCAGACTGCTTGAATACATTTTTTCCTAGTAGATTACGTACCCACTGTGACATTTATTTATAGAAACTTAAACGTTATATGCAAGAATTTAGAGTCAACATCAGTTTTGCATTGAAATACCATCGTCAGATCATACTGTACGATACATAGCATATAACTGTATAACACAGTGATAATAGTCACATGCAGTATTACTTTTTAAAATATTTAAACCTAAAATACAAAACTTTTATTATCTTTCTGTACATACCTCTTTTTTAAAAGCCCCAAAACCAGACCCGCATCCGTAACAAGACATTGTATGAACTTTATTGGGGTTTTTTTTCTTGTAATTTTTTGACAGCTAAGGGACGTCACTCTTAAGAAAGGACAGGTCTAATTATACGGGTGATACTAAAACCCGACCAGGCTTCGACTGACCCGGCTAAATTCCGGTTGCGTGATAGTGAGTCTCTATCTCGCGTATATGTATTTTCATTGGCATATATATAGTAAGAAACTAATATAAAAAAAATGTTTTTTATCTCTACTGGCCAAAGGCCAGCAGGTTTTATGTCATGTTAAATCGTTCGGCGACGGTGAAGTTTTTATTTGCCTCCGCACTACGAACTGGTCATGTTGGCGGGCACTTAAATTGTTCATCGTGCATTAATGTTGTTAAATGATACTTAACCAGTGACCTAGTGGAGCACATGGTCCAGTGGTAGAACACCATGATCGGAGGGTCGCGGGTTCGAACTATTGTTAATTAGTATGATATTTGTTACCATACAGCAGTTATTTCTATTAGATATAACGTTACTTTTAAGTAGCCATATCAACACTTTAACTGTCTCCATAACCTTGAGAAATTTGTGTTTACAATATCAACACAGGAAGACATTGTTCCGCACAATTTGATATTCAACTTGAAAGCGTACACTTAAACTGCAAACAATCACACTGGAATCAGAAATAGACGAATTGTAAAAAATGAAATAACATGTGTCTAGTGAATTAAACGATGCATTTTCCTTAAAACTGCTAACTGCAACAACATCATCACGTGATCGTAACGCATGACCTCGCAATTCTATTTATATATCGTCTTAATTAAGGTGAATGTCTTGCACTGCCATTTTGGACTTTAGGTTTCTTAAAATTGCCATATTTTGATTGTATAATTATAGACAATATTCAAAATTGGCCATATAAGATATATTGATGCATTTCAAGTGTAGAAGTAATGACAAGACTGCATATTTGATAAAGTGTGTGTTTTAGAAGACCCCCCCCCCCCCCACAAACATTCATCTCAACTGAACTATTACTCAAATGATATTGCTAATATGAAAACCACACACACACACACACACACACACACACACAGTGAGAAAGACTTCGTTGCGGTATTCCTGGTGATGTTACGGGGGAAATTCGATATAATATAGTTCTAATGACAACAAATCTAAGAATTCATGCGTTGGGGACACAGGCCAGTCCGTAAGCACCACCTAGTGGTAACACTAACACTATGCTTAAATATATATTAAGATGCTTGTACGTGATTGGATCATGTTGATCAAATTATCTCTGTATCCCATCATACTTTCATAATAAACTTATTATTTCCCCCAGTTCCGACTAGTTCACTCAATAACGTTACAGGTGACTGTCTATCACACAGGTCCTATCTTACTATAGCTTTTGAGTTGCCAAGGGTATATAATTTGACATGTGTTCATATTTATTGTGTAATTTTTTATATAGTCTAACCAATTTTTGGCTAATCATGCAATGGCGACATATTCAATCCGTGTCAGTAACGGATGTGTGCAGCCTTCGTAAATGTAGAAACTTGGACATCGCGGGAAAATGCATATTTTTTGCTAACTACCGTTTTCAAGGAGATCAGCATTAGTCAATCGGTTTATTATGATTTTGTCCACGGATTTAATTTAGTTTTTTCCCTTCACACCTATATATTCTTCAAACCAGATATGGTCATTTTGAATTGTCCTACCTTTCTATTATTAACTCTATATATCCAAAAACTATAGTAAGATAGGACCTGTGGTCTATCCAGGCAGTAGTCGTAAGTTCGAAGTCCTGCCCGGCCAAACTCGCTGTGAAGATTTCAAATGAAGTTTATTCTCCAATAATGAATCTACCAGCGCTAAATTTGTGTAAACAATGAATCCATTATGTTCGCATATGATGTTTTAAACATGCAACTACTTGCAAGAAGTATAACAAAATTAAAAATTACTTGCCATATACATATGAAGCCATTCAATGAGATATCACTACGCCAACTTCTAAACAATTTGCATAAAGTATAAGAGAATGACCAAAAATGACCTTTATCCTTTATGTCTCTTCTTCTGTATGTATGTATTGTACATATTATGATTAGTTTGAACATTTTCTAGGTTGTTTTGGCTTTGTCTGTACTTTGGTTATGTTTAGGCTGTTTATGTGGCTTGTCTGTACTTTGGTTATGTTTACGTCGTTTTTGTGGCTTTGTCTGTACTTTGGTTATGTTTAGGCTGTTTATGTAACTTTGTCTGTGCTTTGGTGATGTTTAGGCTGTTTATGTAACTTTGTCTGCACTTTGGTTATGTTTAGGCTGATTTTGTGGGTTTGTCTGTACTTTGGTTACGGTTAGACTGTTTTTGTGGCTTTGTTTGTTCTTTGGGTATGTTTAGACTGTTTTTGTCTGTACTTTGGTTATGTTCAGACTGTTTTTTGTGGCTTTGTCTGTACTTTGGTTACTTTTAGGCTGTTTTTGTGGCTTTGGCTATACCTTGGTTACGTTTAGGCTGTTTATGTGACTTTGTCTGTACTGTGGTTACGTTAAGGCTGTTTTTGTGGCTTTGTCTGTACTTTGGTTACGTTTAGACTGTTTTTGTGGCTTTGTACGCTGGTTACGTTTAAGCTGTTTTTGTGGCTTTGTCTGTACATTGGTTACGTTTAAGCTGTTTTTGTGGCTTTGTACACTGGTTACGTTTAAGCTGTTTGTGTGGCCTTGTCTGTACCTTGGTTACGTTTGAGCTGTTTTTGTGGCTTTGTACGCTGGTTACGTTTAAGCTGTTTTTTATGGCTTTGTCTGTACCTTGGTTATGGTTAAGCTGTTTTTGTGGCCTTGTCTGTACTTTGGTTACGTTTAAGCTGTTTAAGTAGCCTTGTCTGTACTTTGGTTACGTTTAGACTGTTTTTGTGGCTTTGTACGCTGGTTACGTTTAGGCTGTTTGTGTGGCTTTGTACGCTGGTTACGTTTAGGCTGTTTTTGTGGCTTTGTCTGTAAATTGGTTACGTTTAGGCTGATTTTGTGGCTTTGTCTGTACTTTGGTTATGTTAAAGCTGTTTTTGTATGTAATTTGGTTGTGTTTAGGCTGTTTTTTGTGGCTTTGTCTGTACATTGGTTACGTTTAAGCTGTTTTTGTGGCTTTGTCTGTACCTTAGTTACGCTTAGGCTGTTTATTTAGCATTGTCTGTACTTTGGATACGTTTAAGCTGTTTTTGTTGCTTTGTCTGTACCTTGGTTACGCTTAGGCTGTTTTGTTGCTTTATCTGTATACTGGAAACGTTTAAGCTGTTTTTGTTGCTTTGTCTGTACCTTGGTTACGTTTAAGCTGTTTTTGTGGCTTTGTCTGTACCTTGGTTACGTTTAAGCTGTTTTTTGTGGCTTTGTCTGTACCTTGGTTACGCTTAGGCTGTTTATTTAGCATTGTCTGTACTTTGGTTACGTTTAAGCTGTTTTTGTTGCTTTGTCTGTACTTTGGTTACGTTTAAGCTGTTTTTGTGGCTTTGTCTGTACCTTGGTTACGCTTAGGCTGTTTATTTAGCATTGTCTGTACTTTGGTTACGTTTAAGCTGTTTTTGTTGCTTTGTCTGTACACTGGAAACGTTTAAGCTGTTTTTATTGCTTTGTCTGTACCTTGGTTACGTTTAAGCTGTTTTTGTGGCTTTGTCTGTACCTTGGTTACGTTTAAGCTGTTTTTTGTGGCTTTGTCTGTACCTTGGTTACGTTTAAGTTGTTTTTTGTGGCCTTGTCTGTATTTTGGTTACGTTTAAGCTGTTAAAGTAGCCTTTTCTGTACTTTGGTTACGTTTTAGCTGTTTTTGTGGCTTTGTCTGTACCTTGGTTACGTTTAGGCTGTTTATTTAGCATTGTCTCTACTTTGGTTACGTTTAAGCTGTTTTTGTGGCTTTGTCTGGATATTGGTTACGTTTAAGCTGTTTTTGTGGTTTGTCTGTACATTGGTTATGTTTAGGCTGTTTTTGTCTGTACTTTGGTTGTGTTTAGGCTGTTTTTGTGGCTTTGTCTGTACTTTGGTTACGTTTAGGCTGTTTTTGTAGCTTTGTCTGTACTTTGGTTACGTTTAGGCTGTTTTTGTGACTTTGTCAGTACATTGGTTATGTTAAAGCTGTTTTTGTCTGTAATTTGGTTGTGTTTAAGCTGTTTTTGTGGCTTTGTCTGTACATTGGTTACGTTTAGGCTGTTTTTGTGGCTTTTTCTGTACATTGGTTACGTTTAAGCTGTTTTTGTGGCCTTGTCTACTTTGGTTACGTTTAAGCTGTTTAAGTAGCCTTGTCTGTACTTTGGTTACGTTTAAGTTGTTTTAGTGGCTTTGTCTGTACCTTGGTTACGTTTAGGCTGTTTATTTAGCATTATCTGTACTTTGGTTACGTTTAAGCTGTTTTTGTGGCTTTGTCTGTACACTGGTTACGTTTAAGCTGTTTTTGTGACTTTGTCTGTTCTTTGGTTACGTTTAAGCTGTTTAAGTAGCCTTGTCTGTACTTTGGTTACGTTCAAGCTGTTTTTGTGGCTTTGTCTGTATTTTGGTTATGTTTAGGCTGTTTTTGTGGCTTTGTCTGTACATTGGTTATGTTAGGTTAATTTGATGGCTGTATTCATTGTTTTAATGTTGTCATATTTCTTCTTAATTAGTTTGACATTACCAAATAAAAATATCAGAAGAGAGACTTTGTACAAGCTAGAAATAGCTTTCTCAATTCTGTTATTACGTATCGCTGTATATTGAATATATGTACGTGTAATATGTTGTTAATAAATAGATACTGTCTATCAATTGGAATCACAGTACGCTACCAAGAAAAGATAGAAGCAGTACGAGAGTGCAGACGGCGGGCAATGTACCGACAACGCACAAGTACATCTGGCCATGACCAATAGAGCTAAAATTAAACTTTCATGATGCAGCAACGTAATTGGTTATTGAACTTCAGAGCTGTTTGCCACATCACCACGTCTGTATGATCAGGTATAAATAAAGCAATTGTTGAAACTCGGATTTGTGTCTAACAGTGTTGTTACAGCTGTTGACACGTTTTCCATAAACTTGTTATCGAAATAACACTGAGCACAACTTCAACAAACATGAGACTCATCCTCAGATTTCAGGTAATAACTATACTTTATATTTTGTAATTCAACACTTAATAATGATTTTTAATTTATAGTGTAATTTATAATTCAATGGAATTTATCTTCTTACAAGATGTCCACAATGCCATACTTTCTGCAATATTAACTCGGAGCGAAGTTAATTAACTTATTTTAGATTTGTTTTAGTTGGTTCGGTTGTTTTCAGATTTTGCTGAAATTTTATTGAACATTTTGATAATTTCCATTTCCTCTATCTTGTTCATTTCTGTCAAAGATTGAATAAAACTTGTAAGATTTTTCTTGCACTGTTAATAAAATAATAAATATTTACAGTTGTACACTAGGTTTGAATGACAATTTAGCGGTAGTTATGTTTGTTTATGTTACAGTACATGATTTGAACATGTTTGAAGTGTTTGAACTTTTCGACTGTTTTGCGAGAGCGTTTATTACTGCTTTACAAAATATCACAAAAATAAATAATATATATGAAAATGGAGGCGTCTGGTACAGCATAGCAGCATAGACAATTTTTAATGGAGTATCGCCATGTTCGACTTTTCCACATAACGTTGATGCAAAGTTTCTTACATAAAGTCTTTGTAGCTAGCGGGACTCGACCCTACGACCTTAGCGGTGAGAGGTTAGTGGTCTCGATACGGCGTCTTAGACCATCCGTCCACGCTAGATATAACAATATAATCAATACAGCAGCGTCAACGTAATAGATACGTTGAAAAATCTCATAATTAAGTACAATGCAAACACTCAGTTGGCAGAAGTGGGAAATGCCACAAAGGAAATAACTCTTGTATACTATGTGTTGGCAGTAGGGAAAATCGCCACAAGAGAGATGACTCTTGTAGACTATGTGTTAGCAGTAGGGACAAAAGGTCACTAGGGAAATAACTCTTGTATACTATGTGTTGGCAGTAGGGACAAATGGCCACTAGGGAAATAACTCTTGTATACTATGTGTTGGCAGTAGGGAAAAACACTACAAGGGAGATTACTCTTGTAGACTATGTGTTGGCGGTATGGAAAAACGCCACTAGGGAAATAACTCTTGTAGACTATGTGTTGGCAGTAGGGACAAATGGCCACTAGGGAAATAACTCTTGTATACTATGTGTTGGCGGTAGGGAAAAAACGCCACTAGGGAAATAACTCTTGTAGACTACGTGTTGGCAGTAGGGACAAAAGGCCACTAGGGAAATAACTCTTGTAGACTATGTGTTGGCAATAGGGAAAACGCCACTAGGGAAAACGCCACTAGGGAAATAACTCTTGTAGACTATGTATTGGCAGTAGGGAAAAACGCCACTAGGGAAATAACTCTTGTAGACTATGTGTTGGCGGTACGGAAAAACGCAACAAGGGAAATAACTCCTGTAGACTATGTGTTGGCAGTAGGGAAAACGGCACTAGGGAAAGAACTCTTGTCGACTATGTGTTGGCAGTAGGGAAAAACGCCATAAGGGAGATGACTCTTGTAGACTAAGTGTTGGCAGTAGGGGAAAACGCCACACGGGAGATAACACTTGTAGAATATATGTTTGCAGTAGGGGAAAACGTCACTAGGGGGGTTAACTGTTGTTTATTGTATCCAACCTCGCTCTTTCCCGCGCCGTGACAACGTATAAAGTATACATTAAATATGTATCACAAAATTATCATTTAACACATGCATCATCAGTCACATTTGTATATTGTAAAACACATCTTTTTTAATATATATAACAAAATATAAAACGCGAACGCTCTAAGAGAAACGT
The DNA here is from genome assembly GCA_029582155.1 of Panopea generosa. Taxonomy (NCBI): domain Eukaryota; kingdom Metazoa; phylum Mollusca; class Bivalvia; order Adapedonta; family Hiatellidae; genus Panopea; species Panopea generosa. The sequence goes on along the minus strand of CM055897.1, from coordinate 25,615,715 downwards.
TCAGAAAACATTGATCTATTATACCGAATGATGCTTCATTATGACAGCTGCTTAACTATATTGGATAACATTTATTGTTTAAAACCGTCGTTATTCTTTTTTTCTTTTTTGTGTGTGTATGTGTGCAGGTGTGTGTGTGTGTGGGGGGGGGGGGGGGGGGGGGGTAACATTATTGTAATCATATTATCTTTACATCACTGTCAACATGTATCTATCTACGTGAAAGAAAGTAGCATACATTTCATTTATTGGGAATTTAGTGGATAATTGAAATTGATTTTAGTCCACATTTCAAATCATAAACTTTTTAATGGCTCATTGTCTGATATTATTGACTAGAACGAATAGATGCATGTTTGGTATTTTAAACCGTTTATTAATAAAAATCACACTTTCCACTTTAATAATATTGCGCAACATATAGAATGACTGGGCACTCACTGGATTTCTCCTAAAGCCAAGTTTAAATGGATCGAGGAGTTTCAAACTTGTCCGTATATCCGTTTTGTCGTACACTCAAACTATATATATTGCCTGTTACACAACAATTGCATTTGTATTTATACAATATACATGTGTATATTATGCTTCCGCATTTCGTCAGAGAATAGGTTGGCGGGGATACTTGTATTTACACTGTGTTATATTATGATATGAGACATTAGTTTGCAGAACGGACCGGCTCTCCCGATTGGGTCATTTAAATAGCAACATTGGTAAAGTACCATTTGAGCACGTTGATTGGTCAATTGCTTCAACGGAAAGTTTGAATGGCGCCACGGGTTAGTAAGCTTTCAATTGCTATGAATTGTGAGACAGGCATAGAAGTCCCTGCTTTTTTATTGGGGGAGGGTTGTAGGGGTGGGGGTGGGGGTGGGGGGTAATTAACCTGATTCGGGAGATATCATGTTCTGTGATAGTCTAAATTGCAAACCAGTTCACCAGCGGCATCTTTTGCTACTTCCCGAGCTAAGACCCCCGTTGTCACTTCTTACCTATGTATATATTTCATTAATCATAACTATTCCTAACGATGGTTGTGTCCATGCTGGTATGGTGACCGTGTCCTATTGGTTATACATTTTCTTACTTTCAATGTCTGCCGTGGCCGAGAAGCGTAAGGCGCCGTCTATCATATCATATCACGTTACCTCTCACTGCTAACGTCGTAGCTATAGGTTCGAATCCCGCTCGCTCAAAAACTGCCGAAAACGTTATGGGATACATTTTTTGAAAAAAGAATTTAACGCCATTTTTCAACACGTTTTAGGTTATATATGGCATGTCCAGTATATTCGTCAAAATATCGAGTAGCGTTATTAAAACTTGTATTTACATAGCCTAAATTATTATTATTATTATTTTTAACATTATCATTATCATTATCATTATTATTATTATTATTATTAGTATTATTATTATTATTATTATTATACCGTATTTATAGTAATAACAATAATAGAAATAATTTAGGCTATGTAAAATGTAAAATGGCGGGTTTGCTGTTCCGTTCAGAATATTTCACTGGTTAGCTTCATGTTCTGGGCTCGAGTCCCGGTCAGCTCCCTTCGATACTTTACGTTCAGCGAAAAGATGTAATACTTGTTATCCCTTTATTAAATTACTATTTGATATATACCACAAACATATTGTCTGGCGTGACGTCTCCCATACATTAACTATAATATTGTGCATAATTATTTGTATACTTTTCCTTAGATATCCATCTTGTTGATAGCAGTATTCTACATCTTGATGTCAGAGGGCCAAGGTCAGGAGCAAGGGCAGAATCAAACAGAAACAGAACCAGAAAAACAAAGCTATGCCGTAAAGCCGTGCAAACTGTATAAGGCATGCAGGAAGAGGCAGTATGTATATATTGATTATTGATTAGGCCATAATAAATTAATTGCTAGATTATCATCCCCGCCCGCCCTCTAATTTTCATACCACCCCGACCCTCTTTATTTACATTATTTTTTTTGTTGTTAAGAAAAAAATAAAAAAATATAAAAATAAAAAATAAAATCCTCCCGCCCTCCCCGTTTTTTAGAAAAAAATTGGATTATAATCTAGTAATTAATTTATAATGGCCTTACCTATAAGTTTGGTATGGCTTAATTAGAATATACACAAGCAATATGCAGTGTAAAGAAAATGCGTTCACATCAATTAAAACGTTTCGCTCCATAACTTACTTTGAACAACTAGTCATTTTTTTTTAATTTTAGCTTTAACGTTTCACATACACGACATTGTTATATTTGTGTTACACTTAGTTAAACTGAAAGTAAATAACGTAGTTCGGTTTTGCAATGAATTCAATCCGTTTTTGACAGTATAGTTTTAGCAAATTTTGGTCCTTAAATAATGAATGGTCCATTAAATATCAAATACATCAGTACATTCCCGCCCAACGAAATTTAAGACAAACCCGGATTTTGACATTTAATGTGACTTTTTAAAATTTCAAAAGTTTTATCAATACTTCATATGACATACTTTTCATCAAATATACAATTACACTAAAATGAGCTTTTAGGTACCTTATGTATAAACGTGTACAATAGACAGTTTAAGTATTTACGAATAAAGTGCACGTCTTGCACAAGAACACAACACAAACCCGTGGCGGAGGATTGAACCAACGACCCTCCGATAGTTCCGGTTCAAAATTCAATAAAGCTTTCGTTGATGTGTTAATAAATAGCACAACTGTATTATAATTGAAATATTGTTACATTTAATGCCATTTTCAATACTTAGATATATCAATGCAAATACATCAATTTAATTGTTTTCATTTTAATCTCCATCGTTATGTTCGACCCATGAGTGTATCTTATGCAAGTGAGCGATGGGTCAATTTAAACTTGTAAACCCTACTCGTGTACTTTTAAAACGTTTAATTATACCAAACTTATATTACAGACAGAAAAGGATTGCAAAGAAGTACTTGGATTTGTTTATCACAATGAAGGAATGCTGGAAAGGTGGACCCCCTTTTATACCTGCTTCCAAAATCCCTCAACCATGGAGAAAATTTTCTGAGTGCTGTCCTTCGTAAGACTTTATCTAATCAATATTTAAACACGTGTACTAAAACCAGTAAGTGACGTAGAATACTCGGCCAATTCCGCCATACTCCGATATACTTAATTAGGATAATCGGCGTGTTGGTCCGAATGCTGAGTTGTATGGACATTTTTATATATTGAATAATTACGATAAATTAAATACATATATAGATAAGGAGTGAAAACAGGGGTCACGACCTTAAAAAGGTCAGTAGCAAAAACATGACAGATATGTCTTGAAAATGAACACGTTGTTGTTTACTATTGACGATAATGGTCATTGATAAACGTGCGAAACATGAGCAGGAGATCGTGATTATACTTTGGAAATTAGTTGTTTTGAAACTGTTTTTACTTTGCTTTACTAGTACCTATCTTATCCTGTATTACTCAAAATTTCATATTGTTCAACAGCAACCAAAATAACACATTTTCACTAGTATAGTACAATACCATGCAGTACCGAGCATTAAAGCAACGAGCAAAACAGTATTAAATTTTAACCCATACTCACAGGACCCCACACACGATCGATCTCCAGACTATATCAGCAGTGTGGCAACCCTTTATTTAGCAAGTTTCAAGTTTATTGGCATATCAGCAGAACATTGCCTATGGCCATTTACACATTCAAATTAATTTAAATATGGCATAGACATACAATTATATGAAATACAAAATTATTTATTATTTATTTAGCAAAAACCCTTAGTGTAACAATTGTTAATAGTGTATTTAAATCAGTTTTTGTGTCCTAGGAGTTGACACAGCAATCCTAAGTGTAACAAAACTATTTTATTACACTAAGGGGCGATATGTGACATATTGTTGGAATATGTAACAAACTTTAGGAAATCATCTTCTCCTTATCATCTTAATATCCCTACATATTATGGCAAATTACACAATTTATCTGTTTAATACTGATACGTATTGTTTATGCAACCGCCTTGAAATTTGGGGTGGGGTTATAGTTGGTTGCTACCGATGTCCGTCCGTCGTACTGTTCGTCCATCAGTCTGTCCGTCCATTCTTCTGTACGTCACCGTTTTCAGGTCAATGTCAACGTCACTATAACTAAAAATAGAAAAATCGCTGTCAACGCTTTCCGGCATTATTTACCATCCGATACGAGGTACACCGATGTTCAGAACATTGATACATTGTACTTCGGATGCGTTAGCGTTTCACGATATTCGGGTCAAGGTCAATCTCATTAAGGGTTGCGGTTAAAATAACTCTTAGTGTAATAGAAATATACTTATCGTCGGAATACGATTTTCTCATCAAATCACATCCATTTATATATAACTTAATTTGTTACTCTAAGGGTTGCGTTTATGAGCCTATCACTTGTGTAATAAAAGAAAAAAAGCCACATAAAAGTTGTTTTCAAGTGTCCAGAAACAGCAACATTTTTTTCAACTGTATTCAACCGTATAAAAAAACTACTAACCCTAAACGCTTCGGATACTTAACTATCCATTCATGTGTGCGGACCGGCGAACAAGGGTAAGACTATATGCCTCCATTCCATAGCAGGAATAAAGTTTTTAGTTTAAAAAATTGTTACACTAAGTGAAAGTGTTTTAAAATCAAATGTTAATAGATGTACCAAACATACGCTTTGTGTAACTTTTGTTACACTAAGGGTTAACACCTCGACCCTTAGTGTACCAAAAATATGTTTTGTTACACTAAAAGTTGCGGTTTCAACCCCTAGTGTAACACAAATTGATTTTGTTACACTAAGGGTTGCGGTGTCAACCTTTATTGTAACAATAGTTAGAAAGAATCTTCTACTGCGACAACTGTTTAAATTTTTAATATTTGTCAGAGTAACTTGAGAATAAATTTAATTATTTTTTCCTCATTTATTTTTTTCTTTCTTTATTTCCTCCAAATAATATAGGAGAGCATACAAACAATGATATACATTGTTTACAAAAACAAATGAAAAATAGGTAATACTATACAGCTTATATATATATATATATAAAGTAACGATAACGTACAATTGACAAAACGATTCACATACACGGCACCAAATGAATTCTCTTCATATGAAACAACCCAATCGAAACAAAAGATAGGAACTATTAATATGAAAACAAATTCATTTGAATCCATATTGACACACATTCTCTCTATGATATAGCTACATTATCGAAACGAAATATAAGGTTAGTATAGAGAACGTTTAATATGGTTTAATAAGCCAGTATGCACAATTTCAATTAATATATTAATAGTTTTTTAACTCCTTGGGTTATTTTTTTCAATATGTGTCAGAATTACTTTTGTATGGATATAAAACTAGTGCTATGACGACTGTTTAATTTGTTATTTCAAATTTATTTATTGTGATTATGACCTTTTCGTAAATGTAAGTTTTATTACTTGTTAAAATTATAAAATATAAAATAAGTATACATGTATTACAGCAAACGATGGTGCACCACATACAAGAAACTAAAGAATGTTTTTGGCATTTGGTGTTACATCGTCGAGCTACCTAGATTGAAGTTATACCAGTTTCAACGAATTGGAGTATGTCAGTAAGTGCATGTATGATGATATGGGTAATATATATATATTTGAAATAAGGGTGTACAATTCATGTAGATCTAATTAATGTTATTACATCATGAAACCAAGAATCAATATTTAATCATGTTTAATAACTAATTTGTTATAAATAAAAAACTGATTTTTTAAAGTTCTCTTTTGCTCAAAGAATATACGCGGTTTCCACAAGGATCTTCTATGACAAGTGACATTTTTTCACATAACTCGACGAAAATCTGGAACAAAATATTTTGTGTCATCTTTTTCCTTGTCAACTGCTTGCATTTGATTTCACAGATACGAATATAGTTGATTTTGTTGTAGGAAAGCGTAAAAAGCGATATATATTAAGTGACATTAATGACGTCAATTTATAGTTTGATAATTTCTTGTTTACCTACACGTATGAGAACATTATCAAGGTCAAAGTCAAATCATATGTTGAAGAAATGTCTGAATAAAAGACAATGTGAGGGAAAAATAACCTGTGTATTTTCTAGTTCTTTAAAATGTCAATTTCTTCACATATATATAGCAGTTAAAATTTGGACGGTAGACACATTTAAAAGTATGGCATTTGGTGATGACGGCCCTTATCGCAGGGCTACATTTTGTATATTTTAACTGCGATGAATGGCTGAACAATTCAACCTGTCATCCATGTGGGATAGAAGAATCTCACACTCTGGGTCAAAATCACGTGATACTCAGCCTCGTCCTGGCATGCATTATCAACCTTCGTATTCACGCTTCTAGTGGCTGTCGAGCATGACGGACGTCTCCTGGACACGCTCCAGCCTTCAAAGTTGGTAACGGTTCCCCCACTTCTACATGGAGGGATTTTTAACATATCGTGAACGTGGCGTTAGAAAGGGTTGTTTTGATAATCAACAAGAATCAGTTTGCTTCTACAGTAATAAAACTACATCTCCAAGATTCATCTCTCAATCCGGTCGTCTCATCGTTATCTTCAAGAATCTGCTTAAAATGTACCGATCCCTCGAATAGATCCAGTGACGAGTTATTCCATCATCGGGCTAATCGTCTCAAACTCAGGAAGGTATAAAATAGCCCGAACTCGACAATTGGGTCAAGTAGGGTGATCTAATCATCACCAGCCTTCAAGACACGACTCTACAGGACGCAGCTTCGACATCTCGATAATCTACTCAGAAAATAATCGACTTATCCAGCCAGTGGCGCAGCACCGAGAGGAGTAGCGACGCTGCCAATGCTGTCCACTTGCTACTTTACCATCTTATCCTACTCGTCAAAATGACTAGTATCAAAGCGCGAGGGTAAAGAAAAACGTATATATACCCCTCGCATATCTCACACGGATACGCATTGGGGATTCTTATAATCTTGCCATACAGTCTTAAAAAATTGAACATGTGTTAATTGTGATAGTTAGAATGGTCATGACACATGCAAATGTGAAAGCTTTATTTGGGAAAATGGCATAAAAAACATATTATTCCAGTTAATATGAAATTTCGTACAACTGCCTTTAGAATATTTAATTTTATTCCAAACTTTTGTGTTATATTCGTAGTTTATAAATTACCAATTATATCAGGATCTATCAGATATTTCAACTGCTGTAAACGTTTGCCTCCTTATATATACCATTATAACTATATAATATAAAAATCAATAATAATGTTTCAGATTTAATGGTAGGTGCCGTAAGAGTAGGGAAGGCAAGGTTCGCTGCTGCACTCAGATGACTACATTTGCAAGGATGCTTGCCATTTGTCCAAGCAAGACTGGTAAAGCTAAAGCAAAAATACATCTGTTTAATATACCTTCATGTTGTGAATGCAAATAGAGTTAACAATGTCATATATGTCATTGTCTGGTGAGGGGGAGATAAAATAAAGACATCAGCATTGCAACTTGCGTTGATTTTATCTATATTACAATATCTGTATATGTTGTTATGAAAATACGGCATATTGTGCAGGTTGTCATTAAACTTTCCAGCATATCGCTAGCATTGCTTACCTAATGATCAGGCTACTTTGTTGTCTGGAATAATGTCCCTCAAGCAGTAAACTATGCTTTTGTTATATTTTTCAAATACTTAACCAACCAGCCATTAAAACGTATGGAAATAGAAGGAATACTGCTTAAAGACCGACCGAGGTTACCTAATACTAGTATTTAGCAAGAAAAAAGTGCGACCAAAATACATTAAATGTAAATGTTTTTAATTTCAACGAATTTACTAATGATAATTTCTTCTATTAACTAACAATGGAAACTCCTTACTACAAATAAAAACAGTATTGTTCATTCATTATGATGATTCTTGATGTTGTCTAATACAGAAACTCTGGAGACGTTATTAATGAGACAAAAGCTACAGAAATAAAAAAAATATGTCTCCATTGGGAACATCGGTCATAACAGCAATATTTTGTTTGTTTCACCGCTGTTGACTCCAAGAATTCAGACATTTACCCATAATGTACTATTTAAACATGATCTTAAAACAATTCAATTAATTATTTCTGTTAATATATATCATTAATAATTGTAAGTAGAACCGAGTGAGAAATTACTAAAATCTTAACGTGTGTGCTTTAATAACCTAAAGTTAAATATAATTAAACCCCTTAAGCTGATTCGATCGATGAAATGAGCTTATCGTAATTAAACGTTAAATGGAAGGAATGGAAGTAAAATATTTAAAATACCATGAAAACCTCGAAAGATTAATTGTAGTGACAAAAGACAAAATTACACAACATGAAAACAAATGGAACAAACATTTCTAATAAAATAATTTAGTCTTTAAAGCGACAGTTTAGAGTAATTAACCTCGCTTTCTCTTCTACCGTCTTTTTTCTCTTCTCTCCGAGATATTCTGTCCTAACCCTAAACTTTATTTCTGAAAATACGTTCATAAACAAATATATATGAAGAATGTAAATCGTATTGTGTAACTATGTAATTATAAATTGTATATGAATAAACTATGGAAATAAAAAAAATGAAAAACAAAAAAAGGAATATCGTTTGAACGAGCAGAACAGATCGATCGCTGTAGGTTCCCTAATGTTTAATGAAAAACGTAAATCTTTAATCTGTGCGGCTAAAATACATTAAATTTTAATAATAATTTCACTTTAAACGAGTTATGACCCTTTTACATATGATGACAGTTTTAATTAAGTTACAAAGGAACCTTTATCTCGTTTTCCTCAACTACAGATACAAAAAAGCAACAACAAAAAAGCAATTCTTGTCTCATAATTTGTTATGATGATATAATAGTGCAGTTTAAAAAAACACCAACACGTAAAGAACCGTAAGTTAAAATTTTTATGATTAAGGCGATAAGCCGAAACGTCGGTATTAAATTTTAACTAACGTTTTTTACGTGTTGGTGTTTTTTTAAACTGTATTATTATGATGATATAGAATCTCTGCAGAAGTTATAGATGAGACAAAGGCTTCAGAAATATAAATCCTTTATGTAACCACAGGATATCTCGGCTATAATAGTTATAATGTGTGTGTTCAACCCACGTGAGCTCCAAGATGCGATACTTCACACATTTACCGATTAAGTACTATTTAAACTATATCTTGATACAATTAAATGAATTGTTTCTATTTCTGTGTATCTTTAATTATTACAACTAGATCACTTGTTAAAATCTTAACGCTGCTCTGATAACCATAAATAAATTTGCACGTATACCTCGGGCAGTCGTTTCGATGTAACTACAAGCGATTGGTTTAGAGTGATTAACGAGGCAATTATAAGGTTTTAGAATACGCTTAACGCCATTCTCAAAACATTTGAGGTTATATAAGGCATGTCCATGTTGATTGCTTGAAGAAAACCTCAGAATGAATCTGAGTGGGACTACCGTCCTTCGGCAAGTAACTGTCAAACTTTATCATAAACAATTTTTGGAGCGAGCGGGACTCGAACCCTACAATAAAACTAAATGAAGTAAATGTGTATATGTACTAAGCAACCGTATAAACCTGATAGTTAATCAACATGTAAAATTATAAAGAGGGGTGTTAATGCGTTAAATAGAGTGTTGGTCGCTTTAGCCCAATTTCGTCCATTTGGCATCTCAAAGCAACACTTACTAATAGTTTTGCTCAGAACAAGTATTCTCTGGGTCTTGAAGCAAGCATGCTAACAAATAGACCCCAATTAACTTACTAACTTTCCCACACAACAATACCACAGGTTTCATACTGCTACCGCTATGTACATTTAGATGTTGTCCTTCTTTCTCAGCCAATGGAATCGCTCTGTGTTTATTTTAAAATAGAACGTCCCATGTCATATAAGAACTTCCATTTTCCATTCCATTGAAAATAGAACGTTCTGTTAAGGACCGACTGGAAATTTCTGAAGACGAATGTTACAATTGTTTTACCACGTTTGCGAATCAACGTGATCGTTTGCTAAAAATAGATGGAAAAGTGCCCGTTTCTGGTAACACTTTCTGAAGATTTCTTTCTTAAAATAAACATTTCATGAACAATCAAAATACAATATAAAGATGAACCATTGGTGCTATTAACTGGCCATGCAAAACTCACTTTTTTTGCAAAAAGTGCAACGGCGTATTTTTGTAAATTTCACCTCTCCATCTTTTCATCTGAGCAAAATACGCTCTTGCACTTTTCGTAATTAATTGAACCTTTGCATGGCCACTTTGTATAGTAAACATATTTCTTTACTTCGATTGTGAACTTGAACAAGTTACGCTCGAAGTCTTCCTGGACAGAACCGGTTCTAAGTATATGCGAAAAAAGTGTCTACCACACATAACCGTGACAGGGGATCAAACCCACGTTCCTAGATCCTAATAGCACCTCTAGGTTCATCATGATGCAGAGACGGCGTTCGTCTTTGTTTTATGAATTTTCATGAAATATGAAAAAAATGATATGCAAAAATGTTACCTGTAGCGGGCACCTTTCTTTCAATTTTTACACCACTCCATAGTATCATGTCACGTCGATTCGCTGCCGCATGCAACTACAGAATTATCGCATTCGTCCAAATTCACATTCATTTCCACCGATGAACACCCCACTAAAATCCATTTAATCCAATGAAAACTGAAGAGGAGCATGCGAAATAATTATTATCAACCAAACAGCATTTACTCGCACACCCTCGTGTTTGTGTCTGTCAATAAATTTCTGTTTCTTTCAGGGGTTTAATTCTGTAAATTAAAAATATGTAACAAGACATTGTACCAAGAACGAAAACGTAGATCAACATCTAAGCCGGTTACTGGTGTAGAAAATTCCATATAACTTCTAACCGATACGTGTACATGTATGTAGGCCTATGAACTGTAAACTTAACAAGAACAAATATTGAAGAAAAAATAAACAAGCTTTTGTTTTGGTGAAATTGGCGAAGTGTATACCTCAGTGTCAAAATTAAGCCATCATGGGATGTGAGAATGATGAAAATTCATGTTAGTGTCAATATTTCTTTGAAATGGCTTGTTGACATAAAACAAACTGAAAAGAAATGATAACCATTGCTTATTATTCGACTTCATGCAATTTACATGCATATTGTTATTTACTTGAAAAGATATATAAATACCAGGTTATACATCTTCCAAATTAAATTCTAGCTTAAAGGGAATTCATCAGGATCTTCCAAAATTTCATAATTGGCTATAAACCCTTTTTCCAATATATTATATATACCGAATGACGATTTGATTGATTGATTCTTTTATCCCCCCCCGCCCCACCCCCATTAATGTTTACAGGAGAGTATAAACATACAGACAATATTTAATAATGTACATGCACATACAGACACATATTAACATAATTACAAATGGAAAAAAAAAGAAAAAAGTTATACACATAAATAAAAGTAGAACATCCTCAGGCGTACATGTAAATTGAATGCAAGATTCTTACAAATAGTGTTTAAAACCAATTTGTCATCGTTTGTAATTTCAAAGAACGAAGAAATTCGAAGAGAATGATGTATCTTGTCGAAACGAAATGCAAGATGACAAAAAGATATGAGATAAACGAGCTGCTTGTGAAGAAATATAAATGTATTCAGTCTGAAGCATCAAGAATATGTATCTTATCGAAACGAAATACAATGTCATATAATATGAGTATCTCCTAGAGAAACACATTCATTAATCAATTAGAACAATTAACGTCAAATACACATATGACAAATTTTGGTATATTACATAAATGACTTCAGTCTGAAGCATCAAGAATATGTGCCAGGCCGAAGCGATATACGATGTCACATCTTATGAATGGCTCCAAAAAAGCACATTGATTAATTAAAATAATCGAATACACATATGATATATCGGCTATACAGGAAAACATGACTATAAAGTATGAATAAATAATGAAATTGATGTGAAAAACATATTAATTTGCTGACAGTTTGTGCTGTTGACAATACTAATTTTGTTTATGAAACAACATTTACTTAACATTCACAATACTTAAAATGTAACGACCTTTCTAAATATAGGTACGTAGAATAATTGTCATATGATGCAAATATCTAAATGTGATCTTTGAAAGTGAAATTCTTTGTCTATCTGTATTCTTAAATGAAGCATATCCTCAGATCATTTCAATAATTTGATCATAAGGACGGGGTTTCAAAATTTCAAAATTGGCTTTAAATCTTTTTTCCAAATATATTATGCCTATATATACTCACTGACCCCGTATTGCTGAAAGGATATATATATATATATATATATATATATATATATATATATATATATGTAAACATGCCAAAATAGTGTATTGATAAGGGATTTCCTAACTTGGACAAAGCGCCTAGGTTAGAATAAAAGAGATTTCCTAGTCTGGTAAAAAAAAAATAAAATTTATCGCATAAGGTACTGAATGTTCATGGTAGTCTGTAGTAATAGAAAGTGACTTTAAACTGTACTTGACCATATTTCATCGGTTGCCAATATAAAAATAATTTACGGGCCAAGGTTACTTGGTGCAAAAAAGTTAACATTTTGAATATTTTGATGTTTCTGATATACTCAAACACCAGAGACTTCATTTGAGTATTTATTTCAATGGAATACATATTTTGCTTATTATCAATACCATAATCTTGCAAAATTATATTTATATGGGAATTTCTGGACAAAACACCATACCCCCCCCCCCCCAAAAATAAAATAATCTAAGTATCAAAAGTTCTTCCGAAAACTGGATTAAGATATTATGAATTTTAAACAACATAGTTGCTATGAATGGTTTAAATGAAAATAATTATATCGTATGTTTTTGCGGACCATAACAACCTAAACAAACATTTTTTGATTATCTGGCAATGTAACACATACAGAATAAGTGTTTGCTTCAGAGTTTATCTCCGTTAAATTGTACACTAGAAAAACCTATAAATGGCTCGAGTATGTTGATGTTTATCAATGACATTTCCAATTTATTTTTTTTTAAATTAATATATATTTGTGTTTCCATTTTAATATTATTCAACATAAAATATAAATATACATAGTGAAATAAAATACCATACACAGGCATTTAAAGGGAGTTAATCAGAATTTTTTCAAAACTTTGAAATTGGCTAAAAATACTCCCCTACCCCAACACCAATATATTACCATGCCTATCTATCATGCCTATCTATACTCAATGACCCCGTATTGCCAAAGGAATATCTTTTTAAACATGCCAAAATAATATTTTGAAAAGGGATTTCCTAACTCTAGGTCAAACTGAAATAGATTTCCCGCTTACATTTTCAACTTAATTTGTAACATTTTGATTTCAATTTGATCCGTCATGCAGATTTAAACGTTGTAAAATGTGAGTCTGAAAGACGATGTGAAGGTCGTCATACAATATTTAAGTGCTGTTTATTTTTAGAATAGAGATTTTGTTTCAAGTTTACCAATCCGATTTAAATATTGCCATGTTTTGGTGGGTTTGTTATATCAAACCATTCGTATTTTCTTTATTTATAATAATTACACGCTTTTATCAATATAAAAATATCTTTAAGACATTTATAGTTTTTACCTTTGACAGTAATATGATACTGGTCTACCTGTGTTTTGATTGACAAAAGATTAAAGAAGTTATTCCAGTAAAACTAAGCTTTATGTAGCGAAGAATAGTGAACCTTAATTAAAATAACTATTTTTTTCTATACACAATACTCGTAACGCTGATAAATCTGATGAACATGTACCCATGTGTCCAAAAACAAATCGAATACTTTTGTATTTCAACCGAACTTCATGACTGGAAGTGTGTTTTGATATATCTTAACAATGCGCAGGTATATTTAAAGTTAACATTACATTAACATGTCATTATAAGAGTACTAGGACATGCCTTTTGAATAGTCTCCTTTTCATATCTTAGATTAAACTTGATTTGTATTACAAGTTACTAACTTTGCATTGTATATGATATCAACTGCCAGGAAATGTGCCGTTCTTAATATTTGGACCTAAGTAATCAGCATGATTCTTATGCAATGCTATGTTAATTTCTCAAGATAATTTATTCACTGTCTGAACACATGTTTACACTTATGTATATGTTTTTTCTTCATGGTTTGCTGTCACAGGAACTTCTCGTCAGTTGTGAAATTTCTGCATACTTGCTCCAATTTATTTATGCCTGGTTTACTATAGTTTGGTGTTATTTTACTAACCTTTGATGTGGAAAATACAACGGTTCCCATGAAAAAAGTAATTTTAACAAATATAGAATGTCTGGTACGAAGTCCGGTATGACTTTAATATACTTTTCTTTTCTTCAGTGCTGTTTTATATGTTGCTAGTAGCACATTGTGTTTGTCATCATTTCTCAGAGACAGTTTCAATGATTTAATTGACCCACCTTTCTTCAATTTGATTTGATATTTTATTTGTTAGTGTTGTAGAAATGAAAAGTATTGTGATAATGAGGGTTGGGTTAAGTCTAATTTGGGAACTTAATTTTCGTTATTTAATTTATGCTTATATATTGTTTAAAAATCATATTTTACAATATCAATACAAATAAGACTCGATGTTAAATATGAGTATCCCGCGTGTACTGTATTATGTATGTGCTGTTGTGGTTGTTGTATCCCGGTTGTACTGTATTATGTATGTGCTGTTGTAGTGGTTGATTTCCGATTGTACTGTATTATGTATGTGTTATGGTAGTTGTATTCCTTGTGTACTGTATCATGTATGTGTTGTTATGAATGTTGAATCCCGATTGTACTGTATTATGTTTGTGCTGTTGTGGTGAGTGTATCTACAAGTTGAGTTGCTCAACTTTATCAGATAGTTAACCAAAACTCTTACACAATACAACAAGACCAGATGTGTATTAACGTGTTTTTTATTTTGTATTCAGAGATGATGGTAAATAGACTGTGAGGACCATAATTGAAGAAAATAAAACGATTTTAACAGTGGCGGTTCACATGCCGTGAACATTGCAAGATGAGTAACTGTGCACAACCAAGAATGGATAAATTACCAAAAAAGAGCGAAAAGAAAAATATGTCAGAAAAGCGAACAACACACTCGCCGTCTGAAATCGAAGATATCACTATAAATCGAAAAATGCCTCGAGAAATACTCAGTAACAGTTATTGTCTTTAAAACAAGGGAAACAACTTGTACATTACTTCAACTAGAAATGACACAGTTATCTCTCTTACAAGCATTTTTCTAAAAAATATCTCATGAACTAAAATGTAATACTAATACTGAAACAAAATCAATACAAGAAACGTTACTCTATTAGGATATACTGAATTAAAAACAAAAATTACAAAGCTGTAATGTCTTACTGAAGTCCGACACAGAGACACCTGTATTAAAAAATCTTAAACCTTACAAACAATACAGAAATATGTACATAGTTAACGTACTGAAAAGGATAAGTGCGTCCTAATAACAACAACACAATAACAATTACTTGAAAATGACACAAGCAAAATTTTAATCATCTCCAATTCTCACCAAGAGCACCACATCCACAACCGGCCTAATGTAAGAAGTCTGCTTGCCGTCTCTCACGACACAGACCTTTACCTTACGAATTCGAGTATCTTCACTTGGGAAAACCTCGGACACCCTTCCCATAGGCCAACAATTGCGAACAACCTATTTTTCCTTTAGAAGGACAAAATCACCTACTTGGATCAGATTTCTTCATAATTCCATTTGGATCGCTTCTGCAATGATTGCAGATAATCACGTTTCCACTTAAGCCAAAACTTATCGGCAAAATACTGCACACGTTCCCACTGGTCTTTGTAAATACTTTTGATGTTCAAATCTCCAATGGGCTGCTGATCACTATGCACCTTATGTGTCGAAAGAGCAAACGGACTGAGAATTTCAGGGTATTTGCTATCGTATATGATGGGTACAATAGGCCTAGCTTGAATATAGCACAACTTCTGCCATTACAGTAACAAAAACATCGTGAGAAAGACTACAAACATTCGAAAGCATAGAATCTAAAAAACGGCGTGCTATTCCGATCATTCGCTCCTAGGAACCTCCCATATAAGAGCTATGATATGCATTGAACATCCTTACAGAGTCGGAGTTGTACAGAAAGTTCTTTGTCTTGTAATCTTCAACGTTGATAACATCCACCTTGATTTTATTTGTGGCACAAACAAAATTTGTCCCACGATCCGATCGAAATTGCTTCACTTTCCGACGGACTGCGATGAACCTCCTTTAAGCATTAATGAACGCTGAAGAGGACATATCCTCTACAATCTCAATGTGGACGGCACGAATGGTTAAGCATGAGAACATAACTACCCAACGTCTTGAACAAGCCTGAGTCCCCCGGGTTCGATAGGAAACCACTGACCAAGAACCAAACACATCCACACCAACGTAAGAAAATGGAGCTGCTTGCTCCACTCTATCAATGGGTAGGTAAAACATATTCTGAATCTCAAACCGTCCTCGAATCTTCTTACATTTCACGCAGCTAAAAATGAGAGATGAAACTAAGCGTTTACCACCTGTGATCTAGTAACCAGCTTCCCTTATGCCCCCCTCCGTAAAATGGCGTCCCAGATGATGGACAGCCTCATGATAATGATAGGCTACATGTTTTGACACGTAATGTTTTCTTGGCAATATAATTGGATGTTTTAGTTCTTGTGACAAACTACTTTTGTGGAGACGACCGCCTACTCTCAGTAATCCATCTTTGTCTAGGAATGGATCTAGGACAAGGATGGTGCTGCTCTTGTCTACAGGTCGATGCTCTTGGAGACATGTGAACTCCTGCTGATAAGCTTCTCGTTGTATTTCTGTCAAAATAAAGCATTTTGTTGCTTGCTTAGATTCAACAGTCTTTGCTCGGTTACAGAGATGCCAACCTCTACAATCACAACTTACATTGAATGATCTGGTAATAAGTTTAAGACACGATATTGATTTGACAAGTCTTCTCCAGCTGGAGAATCTTTCAAATCACAATATGTAGGCGGAGGCACATGAACGGTAAGAACTGTGGCCTCGACTCTAATTTCATTATCTTGGTCTGGTTGCAAGAGAGGAAAAAAAACTCAGGAGAACCTCGAGATTGTTTATGCAAAAATGAAGGTCTCGACAGCCATGAGTTGTCCATCAATAGGAGAGGTTGGGCGCCTCTACTACCAATGTCTGCTTGATCCACTGCAGATGCAACATAGTTCCACTGATTTGGACGACCTGCTTGTTTAATATTTTGTACCCGGTTGCCTACATATGTTAAGAAACGTCTAGGTTGATTATGAATATAACCGAGCACTATTCTACATCAGTATAAAACTAAGTATCAGAAAGTTTTACATCTATGTGATCAACAACAGTTTCGAACAATTCTACAGCAAGAACAGCACCAACAAGCTCTAAACGATAAATAGTATGTCCACTCTTAGGAGCAACCTTTGCTTTTTCCAAAACAAACCCAACATGATTCTCTCCTTCCATAGTAGTACCCACAAGATATGCAACTGCAGAAATGGCTAGCTCTGAAGCATCAGAAAAAAGGTGCACTTTAATGTGAGACATTGAACTGCAGGAATGAGTAGAATAAGTCCTTGGGATGTTTATATCCCTAAGATTCAGAAGAGAATCCCGCCAAGCAACCCATTTTAATTTAAACTCGGAAGAAACAGGACTATCCCAACCTTTTTCAAAAGCAACAATGTTTCTTAAAATCAGCTTGCCCACAAAGGTCACAGGTGCCAAGAAACCTAAAGGGTCAAATATACAGTTAACAGTAGATAAGATCCCTCTTCTAGTAAGAGGTCGACCCACTGGCTCCACCTTAGACATGAAAGAATCCCAACCCATGTCAAGACTACGCTGCACCGGTAAATCATCCCTTTCAAAGTCCAGGTTCTAAACAACTTTAGCCAAATCCCCTGGCGCGAAAGACTTCATTGCCTCTGTGTTATTGGACGCTACCTAACCCATATGTTTCGAGTGCTTTTTGTGTTCTTTGAAGCAGATCTGTAGCTAATTCAACTGTTGGTTTTGAAACAAGATCATCGTCTACATAAAAGTCCTTAGCAACAAACTCCTGAACATCACTGTCACAGCCCTCGACATATTTACGTAAACCATACGTGGCGATAGCCGGCGAAGGGCTATTTCCGAAAACTTGAACACACATGCGATATTCAATTAAATCTCGAGCCGTTTGAAAATAGATGTTCGGCCATCTGTTAACAAATGGGGTTTATTAACATTGACAGTGTCTTGAGCATGAAACTTACCCAAACACATTTTAAACAACAACAACAACCCAACCAAGACCAAGACGTTGTTCGAAAGGTACTCCCGGGGGGCCCACAACTTGATCAAGAACATGATGTGCCTCAATAACGTCCCTACCTAAGAGCAAAAGTATTTCAATACTATCGTCAACATCAGGATTTTGTCAGCAATATCATACAAATGTGAATAACAACAAGCATTATCAGGAGAACGTAGTTCATTTCTATTGTTAGGTATATCAAAACATTCAGTTATGGTTGGTAAATCATATCTAACATTTATATCAATAGATTCTACAACACAATTGTTAAAAAGACTGTGAGGACCATAATTAAAGAAAAAAAAATGAGTAACTGTGCACAACCATGAATGGATAAATTACCAAAAATGAGCGAAAAGAGAAATATGTCATAAAAGCTGACAACACACCGATTGTACTGTATTACATGTATGTATGTGCTGTTGTGGTGGTTGTATCACGATTGTACTGTATTATGTATGTGCTGTTGTGGTTGTTGTATCCGGATTGTACTGTATTATGTATGTGCTGTTGTGGTGGATGTATCTCGATTGTACTGTATTATGTATGTGCTGTTGTGGTGGTTGTATCCCGATTGTACTGTATTATGTATGTGCTGTTGTTGTTGTTGTATCCCGATTGTACTGTATTATGTATGTGCTGTTGTGGTGGATGTATCCCGATTGTACTGTATTATGTATGTGCTGTTGTGGTGGGTGTATTCCGAATGTACTGTATTATGTATGTGCTATTGTTGTTGTTGTATCCCGATTGTACTGTATTATGTATGTGCTGTTGTGGCTGTTGTATCCCGAGTGCACTTTATTATGCATGTGTTGTTGTTGTGGTGGTAATATCCCGAATGTACTGTATTATGTATATGTTGTTGTGGTGGTTGTATTCCAATTGTACTGTATTATGTATGTGCTGTTGTGGTTGTTGTATCCGGATTGTACTGTATTATGTATATGTTGTTGTGGTTGTTGTATTCCGATTGTACTGTATTATATATGTGCTGTTGTGGTGGCTGTATCCCGAATGTACTGTATTATGTATGTGATATTGTTGTTGTTGTATCCCGATTGTACTGTATTATGTATGTGCTGTTGTGATGGTTGTATCCCGATTGTACTGTATTATGTATGTGCTGTTGTGGTGGTTGTATCTCGATTGTACTGTATTATGTATGTGTTATTGTGGTGGTTGTATCCCGAGTGTACTGTATTATGTATGTGCTGTTGTGGTGGTTGTATCCCGAGTGTTCTGTTTTATGTATGTGTTGATGTTGTGATTGTATCCAGATTGTACTGGTATACGTATGTGCTGCTGTTGTTGTTGTATCCCGAATGTACTGGGGGAAATGTATCAAATTATTCTGTAACAGCTGAAGTAAACAACCAAAAAACATCAACAGACAATAATATAAACATTCGAACACAATATGTTACTTTTTCATATCTATTCCTGTGTTTTTCGTATAGAACGTCCTCGAACGATTAAAATAGCTAACTTAAACATAGAAATATAGGAATATGTTTAGTTCAAGATTTTACTATTTCAAATAATTCGTCTGTAGGATAGTAAATATAATAGTATAAAGAGTTGATTTTCATGTTGATATTTGTATTTGTATGTTTAAATAAAAAGTATTATCATTGAAATAACATGTCTCTTTTAAATTTAATCATATTTATCTGCGGGATAGATATTAATCTGAAAATATGTTGTATATCCCAAAGCCAAACTGAGAATTATTCAGAAAATATATGTCATATTCCATCCCTAATTTTATTAAACAATCAGTCAGTAGTCGTTTACAGTTTAAACTTAAATTTATTCAGTGGAACATTTGTTTATTAATGTTGAACACTGTTCTTGTAAATTTTTGTTGTTGAGAACCTCAGTGAAGATTTGAATCAGATATAATCCAACTGAGTTTTCTCGTAAAATAAAATCATTATTATCATTATTATTATTAATTCAATGCGCTAAGTATAATAATGTACACGCATTTTACGAACAAAAACTGGTCAATATGAAGACAAACAAATCTAAAATCTCAATGATAAATTACCACAAAACATTTCCCTTTTGTTGATTCATGAAACGTTTGTACGAATATTTGGTTACAGCTGCCGCACATGATATCTATATATGGTGTACGACCTTGCACACAAGGACAGAATTAAAGTTAGAAGTACATCAATAGCATGACTTTGTAGACTTAAATTCCAAGATAGTATTTACAAGGGTCCTCCGATGACCGAGTGGTCTACGGCGCTGTCTCAAGCTTACTTACTGTTCACCGCTAAAGGTTATTGGATCGGGTCTTGCTCACTCCAAAATCTTCATGTGAAAAAGTTTGCCAGTTACTTGCGACAGAACGGTGATTCTACGCAGATTCATTCTGAGGTCCCTCTCCACGAATAAAACTGGTTATGCCAATTATAACCGGAAATGTCTTGAAAATGGCTTTACCCCATTTAAAAACGCATTAACAAGGAATACAATGTAAATTGATAATTCTCGTTTTTTATCCATATGTTCAATAATAAGTTTGAGATCTGAAGCATTGTCTAGTAATTGCCAATAAGATTTGGTTAAATAAGAAGAATGCTTTTCCATAAAGTGGTCAAAGGGTCCCCAAAATAATTGAAATTATGAATGTCCAGAACCAAACAGTTTCTTGTTTCAGATACGATATAAAGTATCCTTACGTCAATAGGGGTTTGAACATTCTACAACTCAAGGAACTAGGATGTAGAGGTGCCCTTGTTTGGGAATTTATACTATACAATATTCTTAATATAATGAACGCACATTAAAGTGTCATGAGCACAAATCATTATGTACTGAGCGCACAACAGAATAAAATAAAGGCACACCAGTGTGTTATGAGAGCACATCAGTATGTCAGCATATAATGAAAGTGCATCAGTGTGTTATGAAACACATCAGTATGTCCAGAGCGCACATCAGTTTATAATGACGGCACACCAGTGTGTCATGAGCACACACCAGTAGAAAAGAGCGCACACCAGTTTATAATGAAGGCACATCAAAGTGCCATGATCGCACATCAGTAAATACTGAGCGCACATCGGTATATAATGAAGGCACATCAATGTGTCACGACCGCACATGCGTATGTACTAAGCGCACAGCAGTATATAATGAAGGTACATCAGTATATAATGAAAGCACATCAATTTGTCACGAGCGCACATGTGTTTGTTCTGAGCGTATATCAGTTTATAATGAAGGGTCATCAGTATATAATGAAGGTACATCAATGTGTCATCATGGCACATGTGTTTGTACTGCGCGTACATCAGTAAATAATGAAGGGTTATCAGTATATAATGAAGGCACATCAATGTGTCATGAGGGCACATGTGTTTGTACTGAGTGTACATCAGTATATAATGAAGGCACATCAATGTGTCATGAGGGCACATGTGTTTGTACTGAGCGTACATCAGTATATAATGAAGGCACATCAATGTGTCATGAGGGCACATGTGTTTTAACAATTGTCCAGCTATATCACGAATGTTACTTCTTGAGACATTTATTCTAATCGCTGTCAAACTGAAGTACCATGCCGCAACCACATGCTATGATGCCCAACCGAGTCACATTATACTGAAAACGCGCCAAGCAGATTTATCCTCTAAATACAGAGCGCCAAGCGAGGAAGCTTCTAGTACCATTGCCCAAGTCTTTGTATGACCCGGCCAGGGATCAAACCTACGCGGTGAACGTTTTAACCTTAGATCACCGCTGCGGTTACTTCCGGCTTGGTTTCAAACATGTATAAATATTAACTCCAACAAGGTAACCTAATGATATCAGTACAATAAGCTGTTATTTTCCAAAGTAGATCATAGTTAACAATAGATTTGGAACATTCGTGACCCGTCTCATTCATATCCCAAGAATACCTACACGCAACAATAAACAGCAATTTTTACATTATACATATACGCACCATAAACAGCCATTTTTCATACATGCACCAATAAACAGCCATTTTACACACAAGCACTCATAAACGTCCATTTTAACCTTTTACAAGAATGTATATGGAGAAGTAACTCATCGAGATTTTGTTAAAAAGCGTTTTCATTTATCTCAACTTCCATTCGACTTAGAAATTACACGTTGATTTATAGAAGAGGCATTCATTAAATTCTGTCATTAATGACCTTCCGTAGTCACAATGTTGCGTAAGAACATGAAAAACACGTGCAGTTGTTTGGGGATGTTTATTCAGTACACCTGCGAATTCTCAATTTAACCCGATTATAATTGATCAAGATATTCATTGTTGAATTGTACACACTCATGTTTAAATGCCATAATGAAACCTGAAGAAAAGTTAGAAATAAGGGCTTACATTTAAGCCCGAGTGTTTTTGCAGTAATCGCCTAAAGATATTTGTTCTGAATTGTGTCGTATACATGATAGTTCTACCGTAATATCAGGAACTGTTAGGTTAACCATTTACTTCATATAGACGCCTTTGGACACCTCTAATTTAGACGCCTTTGGACACCTCTAATGTAGAAGGCTTTTGAATTATTGGTAGAATTATGTTTATATTAACTGAGGGAGTGGGAAACAGCGCAGGAAGTGTTCAGATTGCTTGTTACGATTGTGATTGTGATTGGTGTGGGAAAACGCGTATCTATGTAGTAAAGGGTTAAGAGATTTAAAATGGAAGGTATACTGTTTTCAAGATAGCTTATAGTCTAGGCATTTCATCATATTCTGACTAACTATTCAAATTTAAAGAACTTGTGCTAGATGGATTCCCCACTTGCTGATACCTGACCAAAAGACCAAGCGTTTAGGTTGTGCTAAAGAAAAGTTATAAAAAAATATATAAAATTGTACTCCTGAATTTCTGACTTGCTCACTAGGAATAAAACTTGAGTTTATTATTTTGAGCCCCAACGGCGCATCAATTACAAACACTCGCTTGGTAAAAACCAGGCTAGGCCGGTCATAGAAAAGAGGACAAGAAAAGCAAAAAAGTTTTTATATGCCATTTTCTTCAATTCTAGTGGTCCTATTGTACAAATTCCTTGCAAACAGGATAAAATGTTTTACAAAGATAAAGTACAGAAATATGGCAAAACATTTTATCAAAATAAACGGCCAAGTAAAGGTTTAGAAGGCATACAGCTTATTAATGACCATGCTTCTGCCCACAAAAGTAAAAGTGAATAATCTTTCTTAGAACAAGAAAATGTTATTCAAGTTGAACATCCTCACTTATTCCCGAGACTTAAGCCCCTGCGACTTTTTCTTATTGTCCGTACTAAAAAAACTGCTATGGTACTAGAAGTGCCCTTGGGTTTGCAATTTTTCACATTCTGAACAATATACCAAGGGGAGACTACTTTGCGGCAATTAGGCTGTTGACAACAACATTTCAAAAGTGTGTATCTGTGCGTGAGGGTGGGTGAGGATGGGGGATACTTTGAAGGTTTGGCCTTAAAACAACCCGTTTCTGTGACACTCCTTCAAATCCGACGACCAGTGACAGAATATATTGAATGCGATAGTATGATAATTCAGTATGTGACAGTACTGGCCAGAATGGTAGGTCAATAGTATGTCAAGTAAATGTGGTATAACAATTCAGTATGTGACAGTAATGGCCACAATGGTATGTCAGTAGTATGTAAAGTAAGTGTGGTATAAGAATTCAGTATGTGATAGTACTGGCCATAATGGTATGTCAGAAGTATGGCAAGTAAATGTGGTATAACAATTCAGTATGTGAAAGTACTGAACAGAAAAGTATGTCAGTAGTATGGCAAGTAAGTGTGGTATAATAATTCGGTATGTGACAGTACTGGCCAGATTCGTATGTCAGTAGTATGGCAAGTAAGTGTGGTATATTAATTCAGTATGTGACAGTACTGGCCAGAATGGTATGTCAGTAGTTTGGCAAGTAAGTGTTGTATAACAATTTAGTATGTGGAAGTACTGAACAGAAAGGTATATCAGTAGTATGGCAAGTAAGTGTTGTTATAACAATTCAGTATGTGAGAGTACTGGCCAGAATCATATGTCAGTAGTATGGCAAGTAAGTGTGGTATAACAAATCAGTATGTGAGAGTACTGGACAGAAAGGTATGTCAGTAGTATGGCAAGTAAGTGTGGTATAACAATTCAGTATGTGACAGTACTGACCAGAATGGTATGTCAGTAGTATGGCAAGTAAATATGGTATGATAATACAGTATGTGACAGTACAGGCCAGAACGGTATGCCAGTAGTATGGCACATAAATGTGGTATAATAATTCAGTATGTGACAGTACTGAACGGAAAGGTATGCCAGTCGTATGTCATTTGAGTGTGGTATAATAATTCAGTACGTGACAGTATTTGCCAGAATGGTATGTCAGTAATATGGCAAGTAAGTGTGGTATAACAATTCAGTATCTGACAGTACTGAACAGAAAGGTATGTCAGTAGAATGTCAAGTAAGTGTGGTATAACAATTCAGTATGTGACAGTACTGTCCAGAATGGTATGTCAGTAGTATTGCAAGTAAGTGTGGTATAATATTTCAGTATGTGACAGTACTTGCCAGAATGTTGGTCAGTAGTATGGCAAGTAATTGAGGTATAACAATTCAGTATGTGAGAGTACTGGACAGAAAGATATGTCAGTAGTAGGTCAAGTAAGTATGGTATAATAATTCAGTATGTGACAGTTCTGGACAGAAAGGTATGGCAGTAGTATGTCAAATAAATGTGGTATGATAATTCAGTATGCGACAGGACTGGCCAGAATGGTATGTCAGTAGTATGTCAAGTAAGTGTGGTATAAAAATTCAGTATGTGACAGTACTGGCCAGAAAGGTATGTCAGTAGTATGGCAAATAAGTGTGGTATTACAATTCAGTACGTGCCAGTACTGGCCAGAATGGTATGTCAGTAGTATGTCAAGTAAGTGTCGTATGATTTTTCAGCATGTGACAGTACTAACAGAAATGTATGACTGCATTATGTCAATTACTGTGGTATGATACTTTAGTGTGTGGCAGCACTGGACAGAAACGTGTGTCAATATTGAGTTAAGTAACGGTGGTATGATACTTCAGTGTGTGGCAGCACTGGACAGAAACGTGTATCAATATTAAGTTAAGTAACGGTGGTATGATACTTCAGTGTGTGGCAGCACTGGACAGAAAGTTGTGTCAATATTAAGTTAAGTAGCTGTGGTATGATTCTTCAGCGTGTGGAAGCACTGTACAGAAAAGTGTCAATATTAGGTTAAGTAACTGTAGTATGAAACTTCAGCGTTTGGCACCACTGGACAGAAAGTTGTTTCAATATCATGTTAAGTAACTGTGGTATGATACTTCAGAATGTGGCGCAATGGACATAACGGTGTGTCAATATCAAGTTAAGTATCTGTGGTATGATATTTCAGGGTGTGGCAGCACTGGACGTTATGTTGTGTCAATATCAAGTTATGTAACTGTGGTATGATATGTCAGGGTGTGGCAGCACTGGACGTTATGGTGTGTCAATATCAAGTTAAGTAACTGTGGTATGATATTTCAGGGTGTGGCAGCAATAGACACAATAGTGTGTCAATATCAAGTTAAGTAACTGTGGTATGATACTTAAGGGTGTGGCAGCACTGAGCATAACGGTGTGCCAATATCAAGTTAAGTTACTTTGGTATGGTACTTCAGCGTGTGGCAGCACTGGACATAATGGTGTGTCAATATCAAGTTAAGTAGCTGTGGTATGATACTTCAGCATGTGGAAGCACTAGACAGAAAAGTGTGACAAAATCAAGTTAAGTAACTGTGGTATGATACTTCAGTGTGTGGCAGCACTGGATATAATGGTGTGTCAATATCAAGCTAAGTAGCTGTGGTATGATACTTCAGCGTTCGGCAGCACTGGACAGAACGGTGTGTCAATATTAAATTAAGTAACTGTGGTACGATACTTCAGCGAGTGGCAGTACTGGACAGAAACATATGTCAATATTAAGTTCAGTAACTGTGGTAAGATACTTCAGTGTGTGGCAGCACTGGACAGAAAGGTGTGTCAATATAAAGTTAAGTAACTGTGGTATGATACTTCAGCGTGTGGTAGCACTGGACAGAAAGATGTGTCAATATTAAGTTAAGTAACTGTGGTATCAGCGAGTGGCAACACTGGACAGAAAGGTATGTCAATATTTAGTTAAGTAGCTGTGGTATGATACTTCAGTGTGTGGCAGCACTGGATAGGAAGGTGTGTCAATGTTAAGTTAAGTTACTTTGGTATAAAACTTCTGTGTGTGGCAGCACTGTACAGAAAGGTGTGCCACTATTAAGTTAAGTAACTGTGGTATGATACTTCGGCGTGTTGCAGTACTGGACAGAAAGATGTGTCAATATTAAGTTCAGTAACTGTGGTATGATACATCGGCGTGTTGCAGTACAGGACAGAAAGTCGTGTCGGTATCATGGGAAGTAACTGTGGTAATAAACTTCAGTATGTGGCTGTAATGGACATAATACTTCAGAGTGTTGCTGTGTTTATAAAACTGCCATTGTAGTGAGATGAATTTAAGAGCCTTTAAAGCATCAATTTACCCTTCCTTGCTTGTTTTTTTTTATTGAACACTGAATTATTAATTTGAGGGTTCCAGGTTCGATCCCTACTACAGTCATGTATTGTGTCCTTGAACGAGAAAATTTATTGGCTTAATATTGGTTCTACCTAATAAGAAAACAAACAAAATGTATATTAGTTACAAGATTTGTTTCACAATTCATGTAAAAAAAAATAAATTTGATCTAAAGCCAGGGGTCGTCTCACCAACCATTCTTGAGGTAGTTTTAGACTTCAGCTTGAAAGTATGTTTGATAATTGTGAGGGTTAGACTAAACACTAGGTGTTCCTGTCTGCTTGCAAATTTTGGTTTCAAAACGGTTTCTAAGTGTGTTTCAAAGTTCATTCTTGAGTTCAAATCTAAAAAGATTCTTAAGAATGATTGGAGAATACCACCCCAACGACGGAAACTCTATAAGCATTTTGCTACCGTTTCAATCCTTAATGTTATTGTATGTACGATTATTTGTATGTACGTTGTGAAATAAATTATGTTTAAATCGATACAGTGTTGACAACCTACTTTATACTACGTCTTATGTGTCGTAAATGAACTTTAAAATGCTAAAATTAACATTAAATAACATGTAGATATTGACAACTTGTCACAGGTGTGTTTGTTTAGATTCTTATCAGGACATTTTACAAAACCAGCCATAATCGATTCTGTTCACACAAATATGATATTATACGGACAGGTAGGTCAATACGAAACCTTTTATTATATACCTAACATACCATTTCCTGAACTTCAATACTATTAAATTTAAAGATATATTGAGTGAAAAGTCCCCCAAAATAAAAAAAATGTCACCAATTTCTGGAACATTTAAAAAAAAAGAGATATAAAAGCTCAATACTTGTTTATGTTTGCACTAGTGTGTAGATGTATAGCTAAGAAATATTTAGTTATATAATTGGAATAAAACAGAATTATACACTTACCGTATACAATATATGAATTTTGCGTAGTTAAAAAGAAGTTTTATTTAAATCAAATAATCCATACATAACAAAGCTGAGGCGCTTTCAATACTTACATGTTTATATCGAATATACAACTCAGATATTAAGGTGGTCTCATAACAACAGGATCTTATTAAACCTGTTACAAAGAATGATAAAGGTCTTGGTTCAAGAAAATTAAAAATATATATTGATGGACTAACAGTTACAGGGACACACGGCAAAGTTGAAGCACATTTTGCTCAAGTTCATGTATAAAACCAATCTTTAGGGGTCTTCGGCTATTTGTCTTCACTGAGGTCAAATATAAAAATAATTCCTGCAAAACTGGCCATTAACTGAATAACACGACATCGAGAAGAATCGATAGTATTTCCATTGAAATAATAGTTGGAAGAAAATCACATGTCTAGCAAGGATGTTGAATATATATTGATTAGAAACTCAAGTAAAAAGTCAAGCATCGCGTAAGAAAATCAAAAATCGAGTAAAAAATATAGTGTTGAATAAGGAAAGCGAATGTCTAGTAAGGATGTTGAGTATCGAGTGAGAAAATCTAAAATCGACTAAGAAAATTGAATGTAGAGTAACGATTGAGTATCAGATAAAAAAATATGAGGTGTCAAGCACAATAAAAAGTCAAGCATCGTGTAAGAAAATTTTTAAGACTAGAGTTAGAAATTATAGTTGCGAATACAGAAATTGAATGTCGAGTATCGAGTAAGAAAATCTAATGTCGTTTAAGAAAATTGAATGTCGAGTAATGATTTTGAGTGTCGAGTAAGAAAATCAGGTGTCGAGTACGTAAGAAAGCCAAGCGTCGAGAAATAAAATTGAATGTTGAGTAAGAAACTGAAAGTGAAGCGTCACAATCTAGTGTCGAGTAAATAAACAGTGTCGAATAAGGAAATTGTATGTCGAGTAAAGGTGTTGAGAATCGAGTAAGAAAGTCCAGTGTTAAGTAAAAGCAAAATTATCTTGTGTATTTTAGGTATCAAATTTAGGTACCTAACGTGTGCATATCATGCTTGTCTGGTGTATTTGGGTATCAAATTTGTGGTTCTCATGCCATTAGTGCTTGTATTGTATTAATTAAGTATCAAACACGTGCTTATCATGCAGGTAGCGCTTATCTTGTGTAATATAGGTACCAAACCGTGTGTGCTTATCATGCAGTTGGTGTTTTTTTATGTAATGTAGATACAAAACGTGTGCATATCATGCAGGTAGTGCTTGTCTTGTGTACTTCAGGACCAAACGTGTGGTTCTCATGCCGTTAGTGCTTTAATAGTGTAATTTAGGTACTAAACATGTACATACCCTGCAGGTAGCACTTGTATTGTGTAGTTAAGGTACGAAACGTGTGGTTCTGGTGCCGTTAGTGATTTAATGATGCAAATTAGGTACCAAACATGTACGTACCATGCAGATAGTGCTTGTCACATATAGTTTGGGTTCCCATGCCGTTGGAAACTGTCATGAGTATTTTAGGTATCAAACGTGTGGTTCTCATAAGATCGGTGCTTGTCTTTTGTTATTTAAAATCAAACACGTACTTATCATTCAGATATCACTTGTCTTATATAACATGTACATACCATGCAGATAGTGCTTGTCACATGTTATTTAGGTTCTCATGCCGTTGGAAACTGTCGTGTGTATTGATGGTATCAAACGTGTGATTCTCATGAGATTGGTGCTTGTCTTGTGTAATTTAAGTACCAAACACATACTTATCATTCAGATTGTATTTGTCTTCTATAATTAAGGTTCCAGATGTGTAGTTACCATGCAACTGATGCTTAAACTATGTAATTTAGGTACCAAACGATGTTTATCATACAGTTGATGGTCTTCTTGTCTAATTTAAGTATCAAACACGTTTTATATGCTTATTATACAGGTAACACTTGTCTTGTATAATTTAATTACAACACGTGTGGTTCGGTTCTTATGCCTTTATGCCGAATGTGCTTTAATTGTGTAATTCATTTACTAAGCTTGTGCTTCTCATGGAGTTGGTGCGTGCTTTGAGTAATTTCAGTACTAAACGTGTGGTTTTCAAGTCGTAGGTGCTTAATTGTGCAATTTAGGTACCTAATGTACATGTATGCGTATCATGCAGTTGATGCTTGTCATACGTAATGTAAGTATCAAACGTGTAGTTCTTATGCTGTTAGGGTTTTAATTGTGTAATTTATGTATCAAACTCGTATCTCCTAACTAAATATTGATAAAATTGCACCCGAAGGATTAATTATTTGCCAAATTTATCATCTACCTCGATGGTGATGAGGCGATGGCACGATAGCGAAGATGCGAAGTAATATCACCTCTTCGTCGTCTTGCTGCCGTGGCATCATTCCATCACCATCATGTTATCGCGTCTTCGCCATCGTGCTGTCGTGCATCGTTCCATCACCATCGTGTTATTGCGTCTTCGTCATCGTGCTGCCGTGGCATCGTTCCATCACCATCGTGTTATCACGTCTTCGTCATCGTGCTTTCGTGACATCATTCCATCACCGTCGTGTTATCGCGTCTTCGTCATCGTGCCATCCCTCCATCACCATCGTGCTATCGTACTGTTGCGCCATTACCATCGTATCATCATGTAATCGTGGCATCATGTGTGCCTGTTGACAAAGCGATAGCACGGTGGCCATAACGGAACGCCGTAGACATCACAGGCAACTGATTTTTTGAATGCCATTTTAAAAGTTTAATAATGCTTTGATCATGCGAATCGACCATGAATTTAAACAGTTTGCATTAAACTTTTAAGTAATTGCCTTTTTCAGTTGCAGTATACAGATTTTAATATCATAAGTATTTCATCTATATTATACATAATTTTCTGGGAATGGCATAGATTTGTAAAGACTATTGTTTGTATTTACGAGATGAGTTACACACTGTGTCTTCATTATGTACTGATGTGCGCTAAGTGCATACTGATGTGCCCTCACGACACATTGATGTGCCTTCATTATATACAGATGTATGCTCAGTACAAACACATGTGCGTTCGTAACATATTGATGTGCCTTCATTATTATACTGATTTGCGCTAAGTACAAACACATGTGTCCTCATGACACATTGATGTGCCTTTATTATATACGGATTTACGCTCAGTACAAACACATGTGTCCTCATGACACATTGATGTGCCTTTATTATATACGGATTTACGCTCAGTACAAACACATGTGCGTTCGTAACATATTGATGTGCCTTCATTATTATACTGATTTGCGCTAAGTACAAACACATGTGCCCTCATGACGCATTGATGTGCCTTTATTATATACTGATGACCCATCATTATATACAGATGAACGCTCAGTACAAACACATGTGCGCTCATAACATATTGATGTGCCTTCATTATATACTGATGACCCTTCATTTTATACTGATGTACACTCACTTTAACGACATATTAAAAGAATAATTATAGTAGAACATTTCTGAGGAATTCAACCTGACCTTTTTAATTGGAGAACGTTACTATTCAATTAATTAATTTCTATTTCCTGGTTCACAATTCATTTTGTAGAAAATACAACTATTACAATTAATCCGCCAATTCGTATTTTCTCTATCTTGTAATATATTGATTTTTTAAATTACGTAAGTAATTTTCGACGTTTATTTAATATATAATTTATCTATTCCAAATCGTGTTTCGATCGTTAATATTTAATACTATTTGAAATATATCGGACTATATCTGCGAATATACTTCCGGCGGATGACTCCTGACTTTTGTCGTCAAAGAGGGAAAACACGCAGTTACAAATTGGCAAATTTTCATAGGAAATTCATTTCGGAAAAATGTGTAAGTAGTGTGCAATTAACCCTAATACGTATGATATAATTTTAGATCGTTCTTTGCACCGATCTTAAAGAAATAACATCATGATCGCTGTAAATGTGACTTTTGCTTTCGTCCGGAAGTCCGGGGGTCCGATTTGTTTATAAATATTTGTTTTGTATTATTTTAATTTTTTTTTTATTTCAGTTACACAATATGTGTTGTATTGTTCAAAGGTACACTGAAGAACTTCTAAAAATAAAAATATTCAGCGTACATTATTATATTTTATTCATGCTTTTAATGTGATTTTATTGAAACCAATTGTTGATAAAGTCAACAGTAGAATTCTTAAGAGAAATAAGCCTTGTAGTAAAAAGCCATACCCTAAAATATTAACATTTCTATCTCGTTTCTGATATTTATATTTGTTTGATTTTATACTTTAACCATTGAAAATGATAAAAAAAACATTGGAAACCAAAGAGACG
The DNA here is from genome assembly GCA_029582155.1 of Panopea generosa. Classification (NCBI taxonomy): domain Eukaryota; kingdom Metazoa; phylum Mollusca; class Bivalvia; order Adapedonta; family Hiatellidae; genus Panopea; species Panopea generosa. Next base: position 25,583,336 of record CM055897.1, on the reverse strand, counting down.
GTTTGGCATGTCAGGAAGCATAAAATCTGCAGGCCGGAGAGATTTATATGCATCAAGAGTATTAAAATGCACAAAAACAACAGGTATGAATATATCGAAATGCAGGAAATCTGTTAAGCGAAGAAAAGTACAGCACGTCGTTTCATTTGTTCAAAAATAAGTGGTATGAATGATTTGTACAGACGTAATTTGATTGCTGGTAGTCTGAAGTGTACAGTTACAAAATTGAAAAATACTTATTTAAAAGGCTATCAAGTAATCAACCTTGATATTTTGCAGGCACACATGAATGCAGTTACAAAACATGTTATTTGCTGCAATAAGGCAAAAGACTTATGGTGCATCTCACTTAAAAGAAATCATGGCAATCATGGATGCTCCAAGTTTATCCAAATCTGCCTTTAGCAGCATTGAACAAGATATTGGAAATTGGTGGGAAAATGTATCTCAAGAAGAAATGTTGGCTGCAGGTTGTTTCCCCACTCCCCCCCCCCCCCCCCCCCCCCCCATTACCTTTTTTTTTATTGTATTTATTTTCTCATACCGGTACTATTAATGTAACTTGTACTATGCTTATCCATTTCTTTCATTATTACAATAACACTGTGGTCCCAATAGATACCGCTGCCCAGGTCAGCCAAAAATTGGGATATAGACGGAAATGCGTTACAAATATTGTCACTTTAGGAAATCAAACTTGTTTCACAGCAACACATGATCAACATGCGATTCAATTATAAATTAGATTTCTATATAACACCCCCACCCTTTGTCCCGGTAACAATATTGTTACGTTTTAAAAAAGTTCTATGTATTTTGGCTTGAAATATTTTCAAAATGGTTCATAAAGGTTGTGACTACTTGCTACAGATGAGTAGAATAAATGCTAGCATGGCATATACTATCAACAATTGTGTAAATGAAATTAAAAAATAAAATCCTCCAGCCCTGTTCGTTTTTGATAAAAATTTGGATGATTTTCTAGCAATACACATGTGTCAATTGGGGAATAACCTTCGAATGAAACATTCCAATTTAGGTATTGCACTCAATTCATCAATGGTTATGTTAGTAATTCAGCTTTAAAATATTAATCATAAAAATTTGAGCCATATAAAAAATTTGTTTTAGAGACTTTTGGTATTATATTAAAACATATATACGGTATTACTGGAATATTGTGACCACAGTGTGTATGTATATCATGCACATAGAAATAAGTCTTGTCAGTAAAGATGGCACATCCAACTTTCTTGTGATGAAAAATATTTTAACCAATTATGCCAATACAAAACTAGGTGTTGTGTTCCCGCCATCTTGCCAATGACTAATAGTATAATTTATTCGCAATCAAATGTAACAAAATTTCAATTTTTCCACTGCAAAGAAACACGATATATACATCCTGTTTTACAGTTCCAAGTAAATGGTGATGTCTTTACAAAGTTGCATCCGAAGCGTTTCTGTGATTCCGAAAAAGATATATCGAAACGGGCATCATAATAATATTCACAAAGACGTTTTAAGTTTTTATATCAACATTTATTGAGAAATTGCTTAGAAGTAAGATATTTGGAATTCATTCATTTAAATTTCATGACAATTTCCTACTTTTGTTTAACGGGTAGTAATTTTTATGTGCAAGCAACAGCCATGTGCTGATTTATTGTCAATTACAGTTGACCGCAACAAACATCAGATAGAACCCATCTGTGATTGCAAACATTTTTCTTTTAGTCTATAATACACGACTGCTTACCTAACTCGGTCTGTATTGCTTCTGACTTATAAAGTTGAAATTGTGCAAAAAATTCTTATATATATTTCTTTAATTCAAGAAGTATTTTAATACACAATTCAGAATGCCTGTATTTTACCAACTTATTATGGCAACTTTCCTTACAATTATTGAACCTTTCAGTATTTATTTATTTCCCTGTAAATTGTGGAAAATATACTATTTGGCATCGAGAGTATGACCCAAATTATGGAGATGGTGTTGGTGGTGGTAGTGGTGTGTGTGTGTGTGTGTGTGTGTGTGTGTGTGTGTGTGTGTGTGTGTGTGGGGTGATCAGTTACAATCACTGCGCTAAGGCAATGTCTCAATATCACTTATCTCTCAATGCAAAGGTCGTAGGTTCGAATCCTGCTCGCTGCAAAAGCTTTATGTGAGAAAGTTTCCAGTTACTTGCGGGAGGACGGTGGTTTTACTCAGTCTGACTCAGTCGGAGGTCTCCTCCAGCAGCAATACAGGATATGCCAAAAATTATATAACCTGAAATGTGTTGAAAATGGCTTTAAAAAACTTTGAAATCACTAACACTGTCTGAAATAATCTGTCATTGTCAAGCTTCTGTCAGCACTGTTTACTGTGAATTTATTTATTTTACTTTATGATGTTTATGAAAAAGAAAAACATATTTTTGTACTTTTTGTTATAAAAATAAAAAGGGTCGGGGTGGCATACAAATTATGGGGCAGGCGGGTATAAGATAATCTAGCAATTAATTTATTACAAGTTATACATGCTGAAAGTCTTCCTGGGTTGAAACAGTAGTTAAATCATGTATAGAGGATAATACTGTCTTTGTCAGACACCACTCATAGCGTTGAGGTATGATTGAATCTGCAACCTTTGGTCTAGGGTTCGATGATGTACCGTGTGACCACATGCTACCATTGGTTGTTTCAGTTGGACAAATATCAGTATTTTATTGAGACGGGTTTGGTTCAATACTGGTTAGCGTTCAATGAACACAGAAACCATTGTCTGTTACCCCTCAATACCATAAAATATTGGTAAACATTGCATCCAAATAAAGCAATGTTTTTAATATCAGACAGACCCCCCCACCCCCACCCCCAAATAAAAAAAACTGGTGTCACATAGTAATGGCAGTGTCCGTCTTTCCGTATTTTCTATTGTTCAGTATTTTGTGTCCGGCCTGTAATTTTGTCATGCATATATGGATATGTCAATATCACACTTTCAGTTCATTTCATAGTTCATGTCACTTATGTCTTACATGGAGGGATTTTAGAGTATCTTGACAGAAGTCATGAAAATGCCATGGTGATCTGTCATCTACATTTACCTATAGAAATACCCAGACCTTTACATCAGATGTCAAGGTCAAGGTTACACAAATGTCAAGGTCACACTTTAATGTAAAAAAAACAAACAATTACCTGTCTATAGTATGAAATATATAATGTTGAAAGACCATTTGGGGGACATGGGACACTTACTAGTGACATTTCTAATTTAAAAATATATTTTGTGTATAGGTGCAGAAGAAAGAAGAATTGCCATTGAAAAAGGTAGCTATCATGAAGGCGTTCCTTCAATTACTGTTATCGCTGATGGAGGTAATTGGGAAAGAAACGGGCAAGATCCTTCATATAGGAATTCGAAATAAACATTGTTATATATGTTCCCATGCTGAAAATCAACATCAACAGGCAAAACAGCATGTTTGCTTCAAAAACTGGAATTCAAGTTCCCAAGCAATGGAGTCATATATAATAATGGAAGGGTTCAAAAAGGCAGAGAGTATGCATGGACTTAGATATATATGTAGTTAATTGGTGATGGGGATTCTTCTGTTTTTGCAAATATTATGGAGGAAGTTCCAGTCTGGGGATGTCATGTCCAAAAAATTGAATGTGCAAATCACATGACAAAGTGTTTGAGGTATAATTTGGAGAAAATAGTTGAAAATAATTCGGAATACAAATGGAAGAATGCACAAGAGTAATAATAGTAAGTGTAGTCAGATGTGCTATAAGAATGCGATCCAAAGAAGCGGACAGACAGAAAGCTTCAAAGCAATTGTCAAAATACATTCGCAATAGTGTCCATCACATTTTCGGTAACCATGATAACTGCTCTGATGTCTGTAAAGCAAAAGGGACACATTGCAATAAAGTACTATTAATGAGGATGAAAATTGTCCAGATATTGTAGACGAACCATCGAATGTCTGTTCCCAGGCAGCTTCATTCTTGACGGAAGGCTCTTCAGTAGATGCACAGGAGTAGTCCAGATCATCATTGTTGTACAGTTTGAACTGGATTTGAAAAAGACTGTATTTTTGGAGCAACATATAGAGCTCAGTTCAACAAAAAATGATGCTATTCAGAATATGACCAGTTTGCAATCAGAATCCCAAGTGTGGCATAATGAAAGACGCAAAAGAATAACAGCGTCGATGTTTGGACCTGTAATAAAAAAGTTCAATGGCAATCACTATACGAGAAATGTAATCCAACAAGAGTGGGTGACAATTCATGAGTACACCATGAAAAAAGCTAAAGAATGTGTAAATGTTATAGTTAAGAAAAGTGGTCTTGTTATTAGTGAACAATTTAAGTTTCTTGGTGGAAGTCCAGATGGAATAATGTTTGAAAATGGCCAGAAGTCAGGGTTAGTCGAAGTGAAAAATGTTCTGCACAACAAGCCAATAGGATTAAATAAAGCGGCAGAGAAAAACAAAAACTACTGCCTAAATTGCAGAAATGTAGCAGAAAATTAAGTTTAAAAACAAACCACAATTACTACATCCAATGTCAAGGACTTCTACAAATATGCGATTTACCATGGATAGATTTTTGTGTTCAAAGTGTTTCCAAAACTTAAGGCTTTTTACTATATGGCCCTCTTACATGAGTTGGCGTGCCCAAGGAAAGGCAAAAGTCCAGGAATACGTGAACCTAGTTTATGGATGAGTCTTATACGAGCATGCATTGGCTAGTCCTTAACAGTTTTATTATACATTTGTTAACAAAAAACTTGTGTTCATTATGAAATTATTCTATTTTTTGTATATGCATTTCAGTTTGAAAATAAGAGTAAGAAGGTGTGTCCAGTGAAAAAGGCCAAGACTACACGTATTCCGAGTTCTACAGATACACACAGAGAACAGCCAGATCATAGTGCATATCATTGTAGTAGCTCTTCACAACATAATACCTAGTACATTTCCTTCTGTAATTATGACATTTTAATGAAAATTCCTAAAAATCATTTGTACAAATGCAGTGTTTGATGTCAACGTATTTTGTTATTTCTATACTGTTATTGGGTCATATTGCCAATGGCAAATAGTATCTTTTTTTCACAATTTTTGATTGGTAAAAAGTCACAATAATTGTAAATTAAAATTGCCATAATTCCATGATAAAAGAAAACTTTTCCCCATTCTCAATTGAGTTTTCACATTGATTCTTTAATTAATTTAATGTTAAGGACAATTCGCATTTCTAAGGGTATGGGTCATTTTGCCAAAATGCTGATAAAGACCACTGCTGTCAGCCATGACTGAGCCTCATAACAGTCGCATAACAACATTAGCTTACTTATTATTTTACTTCAATTTTACTTTTAACAAATTGCAACAAACATATATTACATTATTATGTTTGCATGACCATAATGTTTGCATGATCTTTCAGGAGAGCATCAACGAGACAGTTGAAATTTGTTGGTGAAAGAATTACACACAAGTGGAAAGTGTTTGAAGATTCGGACCAAACCGAATGGTACAGTGGAATTGTGCTGTCATTGGTATCTGGAACAGATGGATGTCGCAATGCTGTGTACAACGTTTTATATGATGGTGAAGATGAAATATATGAGTAAGACCACTTGTTAGTTGATCATGAAGATTTATCATTAAAACTTATTCACAAATAATGTAAATTTACTGTTTATACACCTGAATTATCCCAACTTAATGGTTAAGTGTGGACCATTGAGTGACAAATTGTTGATATGATTACTGTTCTCTAATACACTATTATCATTTAACACAATTTTAGCTTAACATTGTAGACAAGATCAGATCCTACATACTTTCCAAGCTGATCTAGTAGTTGGACACTACTTGCAAATGTGCAAATACTGTTTTTCTCTTTAAGCAGGACATGCATGTATATCAATTTCTCAAATATTGTTAATATTTAATCACTTTTGGAAGGGTGAATACAGTAACTTGTACTTTACATTTTATTGAAATATATGAAAGACACACAGAAAAAAAAGTGTTTGAAGATCATTGCAGCAAGCTATATTGTGTTTTCTGAACAACTAATATGACTCGGAAGTATATTGATCACAAAAATATGGTACATGTTACAAGGTTTTCAAACAAAGTTCATTGTTTAATTAAAAAAGTTACTATAAATTGATGGAAAACTATAGTATGTTTGTCCTCAAATAATACAGGTATGTATTTTGTCATTACTACAGTTTCCTCACACCTGAATGATGAACAGAATCAGATGACACATTGTAGTTGACAGAATAAACGTCAACATATGTGTACAAGTTGACTAGAAGTTAAGTCATCATATTGATACAAATAACTCTTAGATCTTCAATAATGATATAAGGTAAGAGAAGTGTTCATATATAGAAATTGAGATGTAGTTAAAAGAGTTTCATAAATGAGATACAGATATAAAGATTATACCAGTTGAGTGTTGAGATACACATATAAAGTTTGTACAAGTTCAGTGTTGAGATGCAGTTATAAAGTTTGTACAAGTTGAGCGATGGGATATAGATAGAAAGTTTTTACAAGCATGTTTAGTGTTGAGATACAGATATATAGTTTGTACAAGTTCAATCTTGAGATACAATATAAAGTTTGTACAAGTTAAGTGATGAGATAGAGAATACAAACCATCTACAAATTCAGTGTTGAGATACAGATATAAAGATTATACAAGTTGAGTGTTGAGATACAAATATAAAGTTTGTACAAGTTCAGTGTTGAGATACAGATATAAAGTTTGTATAAGTTGAGCGATAAGATAAGACAGAAAGTTTATACAAGTTCAGTGTTGAGATACAGATATATAGTTTTTTACAAGTTCAGTGTTGAGATACAATATAAAGTTTGTACAAGTTGAGCGACTAGATCCAGATAGAAAGTTTATAGAAGTTCAGTGTTGAGATACAATATAAAATTGTACAAGTTAAGTGATGAGATAAAGAATATAAACCATTTAAAAATTCAGAGTTGAGATACAGATGTAAAGATTATACAATTTCAGTGTTGAGATACAAATATATATAGTTTGTGCAAGTACAGTGTTGAGTTACAGATATATAGTTTGTACAAGTTCAGTGTTGAGATACAATATGAAGTTTGTACAAGTTAAGTGATGAGATACAGAATATAAACCATTTACAAATTTCAGTGTTGATATACAGATATAAAGTTTATACAAGTGCAGTGTTGAGATACAGATATATAGTTTGTACAAGTTCAGTGTTGAGATACAATATAAAGTTTGTACAAGTTAAGTGATGAGATAGAGAATATAAACCATTTACAAATTCAGTGTTGAGATACAGATATCAAGTTTGTACACGTTCAGTGTTGAGATACAGATATATAGTTTGTACACGTTCAGTGTTGAGATACAGAAATAAAACTTGTACAAGTTCAGTGTTCAGATACAGATATAAAGTTTGTACAAGTGGAGTGATGGGATACAGATATAAAGTTTATACAGATACATCGATCAGATACTTCTATCAAGTTTATACAAACAGAGCGATGACACACCATTACACAGTTCATAAAAATTGATAGTGGATTATATTGTGATGTGAAAGCCAGAATTACAAAGTTACATAAAGTTTGTACCGGTTCACAAACACGATACTGATATAAAGTTCCTACACGTTTGAGATGCCATACTAATATTAAGTTTATACATGTTCAGATGTGAGATAGTGGCATAACATTTCTAGAAGTCGCTGATGATGCTATGATATAAACTTCAAACAGGAGAAATTGATTTCATAGAGCTTAAGTGATACACAGCATCTGATTAATTTCAACACATAGTATAACTATCTTATATATATGTTGCTGTAATGATACCACCAAAACAATTTGGGATGTTTGCAATCAATCATACCTAATTCAGCTGTGAACATTATTTGATTTTTTATGCTTCTGCCATATGAATATCGGTAAACCGGCATTAAGTGTTACCCCTGTTCATGCGTCTATCAATTGTATAATAAACTGGTTTCCAATCAATAATTTCTGAATGGGTCTATGTATTTTAGTTATGTTTCCTGTGTTGGTTTAAAGTAAAGACCTGTCATTTTTGCTTTTTTGTCAATGTTGCTTATATTTTAAAGGAGTTACGGTCACTTTTTTACTTTTACTAAATGTTTGATAAATTCTTTGATAGGTAGATATGTTTTGTCATCGCATACATTTCAAGTTTAATTGCTTAAGCGATTCATGTTGTTATTATAATTATTCACATCATTTTATTCCGTTTCATTTCAAATAGTTCCAACTTAAAAAAAAATTATAACTTTAAAACAGTTTACTTCACAATGATGCACATTGTACACCATACATTTTATGGAAAAAAGGAGTCCCCACATGGCCTCGTCAGAATTATTTTAAAATTTCATAATTTGTCCCAACTTATTTTGATATTTGTTTTATATGTAATATGGTTATTTCCGCTCAACTACCTCATTTGAAGGATGAACTTAATGACTGATATAAAAAATGTCATAATTTACTTTCTCATTTATTTCATGTGACTTGTACAGAATGTCGCCGTTATGCTAATCATCTCATAAACAAAGCATTGTTTCATAAATACATTTTATGTGCAACCAAGTCCTTCTGATATATCAATTGATTAAAAATCAAGGGCAGTTTTTTAGAAAAATGTCTTTCAAATTTTCATAGAAAAGTCTTAACTTAAGGGTCTTTAATTAATCATTATCAGGTAATTACTGTTTTATCAATATTATTAAGTGGTTAGATAATGTTGGTGATTGATATCAAAGTAATAATGTATATGAACATACGTGTCTATTCGTTTTGAAAAATCCAATTCAAGCATTAAAAGACATGCCTAATATCCCTTTATTCAAGTTGGTATAGCCCATTATGAATCATTTTGTACATTTTAGAGGGAAATAAAAAATACATAGATATAATATTAAGAATGCTATGTGCTGATATTTTTGTCACTTTTGTGACCGAAAATAAGTACTTGCAATTATATTCATATTTGGATGTTATATTAATACTGGGATGTTATTGAGAAAAAAAGTAATAATCAAAACACTTTGTTGAATATATTAGGAATTAGACTTGAACTAATGTTGATGTGATTAAAAATTGCAAAAGGTGTATTTTTTCAACACAATACCTCAAATCATACCTTGAATACAAAGTTGTGTGATAGAGACTGTGCTATTCAATGTTGGTGTTTTATTATATATGACATTGTGTATCAATGTAATTTATAAATTGTGGTAGTTATGAACAATGTCAAGGCCGTGAATATCAAAAACAAAATAAAAAAGTAAAAACATCAATAAAAATTGGTCTCTGTCATAACAATGTAATACACGGAGGGAGAGAAAGATACTTCAATTTCATTAAAGCAGAGATCATGATGAATTAATTAACGGATTATTAATTAAGAAAAAGAACAGAAATTGTTTTGGATTTGGTAATTGTAAGTCATTTTCAAAAGCTTGCATATGAAAAAAGCTTTTTATATATATATATATATATATGGAGATAATTATTTGTAAATAACCAAGACATAAATGTACAGACCAGACAACGGCGAGTGCGCCTAGCTACAATGCAAACCATAGATACAATATCAAGACCTCTGCCAAACCAATAAATCTGGTGTCGACCATGACTTATATACTATGGAATTACATGCATCACATCTGGACAGAGTGGACAAATTTACATACATGAAGTGATAGCTTTTTATGAGTAGGATCCAGTTAAGGATTCATTACTACTCACATGCTATATAAAGGACAGATTTATAAACCCGTTGGATCATATAGATACAGTGAATTCATATATATTTAATTTCATAAAGGGAGATAATTAAATTCACAACAACGGAATTTACGATTTTTGGGATCTTTTCAGATGCTCATTCACAATGCATGATATATATATGGAGATAATTATTTGTGAATAACCAAGACATAAATGTACAGACCAGACTACGGCGAGTGCGCCTAGCTACAATGCAAACCATAGATACAATATCAAGGCCTCTGCCAAACCAATAAATTTGGTGTCGACCATGACTTATATACTATGGTCATTTCTGTTTGATGTGATATAATAGACATGGAAAATTATTCATTCACGTGGCACCATAAATTGGACCTTAATAAAGAAGAGGAAAAATTATATAATTTAATTAAATATTGTGATATAAATACTGTTGGTGATTAAAAAAGGATAATACAAGAAATCATCACAAAGTAAGTCTTGCACGCCACGTGTTCGTGATGCATGTCTTCGCAATTCTATTTATATAGCGTCTTGATTAAGGTGGATGTCTTGCACTGCCATTTTGGACTTCAGATTTTTTAAAATTGCCATATTTTGATTGTATAAATATAAAAAGTATTCAAAATTGGCCATATATGATATATTGATGCATTTCAAGTGTAGAAGTAATAACAAGACTACATATTTCGTAATGTGTGTGTTTTGGAAGACAAAGAAAAACACAAACTGTGGCAAAACATTTACCTCAACTAAACTTTTACTCAAATGATATTGCTTATATGAAGACCAATTCCACACACACACACACACACACACACACACACACACACACACACACACACACACACCAATAGTGTGTATACCCATGTGAAAACATATGTAAAATTATACTTAATTACTTTTACTCACGTCATGGTTATTATCAGATATGACTGAGGTGTTGGTGTGTACGTTTTACTTAAGGTGTGTGACGGACCATGTTTGTTATGTTATTGTTTAATAACATGGATTCTTTTGATGGTGATGTCTGCATGTTTTCGTGTGATGAGTGGTATGTTTCAGCAACGCATTATTTTATCCTATACATCTCGATTAACTTAATTTCATCATTATATTATTTTCAGGTTAGTTCATGTTTTTATTTTGTTTTGTTTTGTTTTTTTATATATAATTGATACGTCTGTTTAAAAGAAAACAATAGAAAAGTGAGAATATGCAAAGTGCCCCGAGTGATAATTAAAGATGGTACATAAAAAATCGCATACTCAATTCCTCATTTACTATTAAATTAGTATATGGAACCAACCACCAATGTAGGAACTAGTTACAGCCTGAAGGGAGCCGGGCCGAAATATCTTAACTCACTTAAAGTTGGAAAAGTCTATATAAATGATATTATTTGGCTGATGATGGCAGTTGGTTAGTTCATTCAGTATGATTTCACAAGCTGGTTTGTAAACGTTTATGGTGGCGTTTGTTCCGGATTATCTTCACGGACATCCTTTTCTGTCTGATAATCAGTATCACGTTTGGCTAAGGGACGGTAATGAATTGATGTCGGACGAAACTTTATTTTGTTATATGATTTTGAAACGTTAGATTATTAATTGTAGTAGGCTAATAATTTACCCCGCCAAAACGACAAATGAAACTATTTCGTTATGTATCTCTTAAAGTGATTTACCTTATATGACGATGTCAAGGCCATCTATTTAACGTCGTCATTAAATTATTCAAGGAGCAATCGCCGTTATACCGATGATTCATGGAAACAGCTGCACAGCTTAAATTAACACACACGTTTGTGATACTAAATTTACATTATACGTACAACAAACTGCGTAATATCAAACATTCTCTCAATTGTATAGCTAAGGCCAAATGTTATGCGCGATGTACAGCAATGAAAAAGACCAGAGAAAAGACAGCATATTACTTTTATTGAAATGTAACATCCAACACAATTCAGTGACTACTCACAATAATCAAAACTTTTAACGAATTTGATTAGTGTGATAAACTGATTTTGATAGTGGTGTAACAAAACGGTGCATAAAATCTTTATGTATAGATCCGTTTTGTTGGAGTCATAGTATTGTTTTGAATATTACAGTTTGATAAAAGTAACATCCATTCCTTTCTCTGGCCCTTTTCATTTTTTATGCTGCGCATACTTTTTTGGCTTAAATAGCTATGTTTTTCCCCAGGTGACGTCATTAGCTCCGCTTAGACAACTCACTAACAGATTTTTGTTAGTTATTGCAACGCGTGGTGGAAAGTAAGTATGGACTATTTTAATAGAACTATGCTCATAAAGTGTCTCTTATTTCACATTTCCTTCAAATAAACATTGTTAAACTTGAGGTAAATTATTTAAATAAAGATACATATTTCTAAATATTATATATTTTATGAATTTTAACAAATAAATATATAAACTTCGTCCTTAACCATTTTCGTACCGGAAATGATGCTCACCGTGGCAGGTATTATGCAAGGGACGACAGTATATAGCGGCTTCATCAAACCACTAAAGCAGAGTAAATTAGATGTTGATATGCCGTTTCACATTAGACAAACTTCGTTGCGGTATGCCTGGTGATGTTACGGGAGAAGTTCTAATGACAACAAATCTAAGAATTCATGCGTTTGGACACAGGCCAGTCCGTAAGCACCACCTAGTGGTAACATTAACACTATGCTTAAATATATATTAAGATGCTTGTATGTGATTGGATCATGTTGATCAAATTATCTCAATAACGCTACTGGTGACTGTGTATTACACAGGTCCTATCTTACTATAGCTTTTGAATTGCTATATATAGTAAATTATGGAAAGATAAGACACTTCAAAAATACCAAAATCACTTAATCTATAGTCAATGACCAAATTCAGTGAAATAAAGTTATAGCGTAAGTAGAAAATAATATTCTAAACATTCGGTCTTTCCGTACACACACAATACCGTTAAATTATAGTTGAACATTATAAAACAATAAACTATCTAATTGTTTTCACCAAGGGTAAATAATTTGACATGTTTTTATATTTATTGTGTAATTTGTTATATAGTCTAAACAATTTTTGGCTAATCATACAATGACGACATATTCAATCCGTGTCAGTACCGGATGTGTGCAGCCTTCGTTAATGTAGAAACTTGGATATCGCGGGAAAATGCATATTTTTTGCTAACTACTGTTTTCAAAGAGATCAACAATAGTCAATTGGTTTATTATGATTTTGCCCACGGATTTAATTTAGGTTTTCTCCCTTCACACCTATACATATTCTTCAAACCAGATATGGTCATTTTGAATTGTCCTACCTTTCCATTATTTACTATATATATCAAAAAGCTATAGTAAGATAGGACCTGTGGTCTATCCAGGTAATAGTCGTAAGTTCGATGTCCTGCCCGGCCAAACTCGCTGTGAGGATTTCAAATGAAGTTTATTTTGCAATAATGAATCTACCAGCGCTAAATTTGTGTAAACAATGAAATCCACTATGTTCACATAATTATGATGTTTTTAACAAGCAACTACTTGCAAGAAGTATAATAAAATTAAAAATGACTTGCCATATACATGTAATAAATATGAAGCAATCCAATGAGGTATCATTACGCCAACTTCCAAACAATTTGTATAAAGAATAAAATAATTACCAGAAATGACCTTTATACTTTATATCTATTCTTCTGTATGTATGTATTGTACGTATTATAATTAGTTTGAACATTTTCTATATCTAGGTTGTTTTGGCTTTGTCTGTACCTTGATTATGTTTAGGCTGTTTATGTGGCTTTGTCTGTACTTTGGTTATGTTTAGGTTGTTTTTGTGGCTTTGTCTGTGCTTTTGTTATGTTTAGGCTGTTTATGTAACTTTGTACTTTGGTTATGTTTAGGCTGTTTATGTAACTTTATACTTTTGTTATGTTTAGGCTGTTTATGTAACTTTATACTTTGGTTATGTTAAGGCTGTTTTGGTGGCTTCGTCTGTACTTTGTTTACGTTTGACTGTTTTTCTGGCTTTGTCTGTTCTTTGGTGTGGTTTGCTGTTTTTGTGGCTTTGTCTGTTCTTTGGGTATGTTTAGGCAGTTTTTTTTGTGGCTTTATTTGTACTTTGGTTACGTTTAGAATGTTTTTGTGGCTTTGTCTGTTCTTTTGGTATGTTTAAGCTGATTTTGTCTGTACTTTGGTTATGTTTGGGCTGTTTTTGTGGCTGTGTCTGTATTTTGGTTACTTTAAGGCTGTTATTGTGGCTGTGGCTGTACTTTGCTTACGTTTAGGCTGTTTATGTTACTTTGTCTGTACTGTGGTTATGTTTAAGCTGTTTTTGTGGATTTGTCTGTACTTTGGTTACTTTTAGGCTGTTTTTGTGGCTTTGGCTGTACTTTGGTTATGTTTAGGCTGTTCATGTGACTTAGTCTGTACTGTGGTTACGTTAAGGCTGTTTTTTGTGGCTTTGTATGTACATTGTTACGTTTAAGGTAGTGGACCCGTGATGGACTCGTTAACTTACGTGCGATGTCGGTATCCTCCGTACCGATTTCGGAGCATTTCGGTATAGATCGGAATAAACTTATAAAATACATAATGTGTAGATTTTTTTAATTCGTAGCAATAAATCCCATTTTCTGTTTTGTTTCATTACTTTTAATATCATTTGATCGTCATTAACGTTAAATTTTAAAAAACAATAAACGATAATTGCTCACTTCCAGTTGTAAACAAAAATGGATTTTCACGATCGATGAAGATGTTTTTGTTCGAATAAAAAGAAAAAAAAACCCAGCGAAGTCTCCTTCGACTGGTGGGAAAATTGATCACAAATATACCAATCAGACCGCTTGTAATGTGTCAAAGCCAGTGTATCAAAATCAAATGAAGTACGTAGTGGACTGATGCCACACATTACATCTATGATAGCTGCAGTAGAAGTCGTGTCTTCACAAACATTTGCCACCTATGTTAGACCACGATTGCCTATACCATCAGAAGGTTACTGGTATAGTAATGATGATTCTGGAACCATGAGAGTCAATGGTAATAGTGTGAAACCAGTCTACATTCAAACAACTATTCAGAAACTTTGTAAATGACTGGAAAAGAATTCTAAAGTCGTATTAGTCGCTTACAATGGAAAATGATTTTATTATCCAGTGGTATATGACGTACTAACAATACAGAGCAATTTCCAAGTGTGTTTCAGGATTAATTATTCACTGACAATGTTAAGGAAACTGTTTCCAAGTCATTCATATAAAAAGGAAGACCTTATGAAATAGGTGTGCGATAACAGCTACAGTGCACAAAATTGTCGTTATACTGTTAATGTGAACTTTTTTACATAGTATTAATATTTAATAGTTTATACTTTATTTGTTTTGAAATTGACACTATTCGCAAGATAAATAATTTAAGTGTTTAAGCACGAGAATGAATCCGTGTAGTGGGGTGAGGGTGGGTGGGGTTCTGATTCCATGTACAATTTTCACATAAAAAGTACATAATATTGCTTTTATGCTATTTCTGTGTTATTTGGGAACATCTTTATTTCAATAATATTTGTCATTTTAGTTTTTATATAAAAACATTGAAACATTAACATTACTTTTAAGATAAACATGTATTTCTATAGAAGTGCCTATTATGAAATTTTGACCTTATCATATTAAAAAAATTAATTAGAAAAAAAACGGATGGTAGAACTTCCTAATCTTTTGATATCATATGTGGAATAGTATATTATACAAAAGTTAGTCATGTAGTATTGATGCCCCAATAGTATAATGAATTCTCTTCACTTTTATTTTAGAACAACTTTTTTCAAAACTATAAAAAAGGGATTTCTCCTGTCCGCTAGAATACAAATGAGTTCATTTTAGATTATTTTTTTTCAATTTGATGTTGCATGCTCATTTTTTTTTTTTTTTTAAAACATAGGCTTTTAGAATACACTGATACTAAAAAATGTAAAAAAATATTGAAAATTAATACAATTGTAGCAATTTAACCTATTTTGGACTTTGTAATCTTTTTGCGGCCCTTTGAAAATGGGATATGGTAAAGATGGTCAAGTAAATGCGAATAACTTCTTTTTTTAGACGGTAAAAGTTTCTAAAAATTTGGAAATAAGCTAGTGATATTATATAGTTAATAAAAATAAAAGCTTTAAAAGATTTGAAATATAGCCCATTAGGGTCCCACTACCTTAAAATGTTTTTGTGTCTTTTTCTGTACCTTGGTTACGTTAAGGCTGTTTTTGTGGCTTTGTATGCTGCTTATGTTTAAGCTGTTTTTGTGTCTTTGTCTGTACCTTGTTTACGTTTAAGCTGTTTTTGTGGCTTTGAACGCTGGTTATATTAAAGCTGTTTTTGTGGCTTTGTCTGTACATTGGTTGTGTTAGGTTACTTAGATGGCTGTATTCGTTGTTTAAATATTGTCATATTTCTTCTTAATTAGTTTGACATTGCCCAATAAAAATATCAGATCGGAGACTTTGTACAGCCTAGAAATAGCTCAATTTTGTTGTTACGTATCGCTGTTTATTGAATATATGTACGTGTAATATGTTGATAACAAATAAATACTATCTAACTAATGAAAATATTGGAAACACAGTACGCAACCAAGAGAAAATAGAAGTAGTACGAGTGTGCAGACGGCGGGCAATGCACTGGCAACGCATCTACGCACAAGTACACCTGGCCATGACCAACAGAGCTAAAATTAAATTTACATGATGCAGCAACGTAATTGGTTATTGAACTTCAGAGCTGTTTGCCACATCACCACGTCTATATGATCAGGTATAAATAAAGCAATTGTTGAAACTCTGGTTTGTGTCTAACAGTGTTTTTACAGCTGTCGACACGTTTTCCATCAATTTGTTATCGAAATAACACTGAGCACAACTTCAACAAACATGGGACTCATCATCAGATTTCAGGTAATAACTCTACTTTATATTTTGTAATTCAACACTTAATTATGATTTTTAATTTATTGTGTAATTTATAATTCAATTCAATATATCTTCTTATAAGATGTCCACCATGCCAATCTTACTGCAATATTAACTCGGAGCGAAGTTCAGTAACTTATATTAGATTTGTTTTAGTTGGTTCGGTTGTTTTCAGATTTTGCTGAAATATTATTGAACATTTTGATAATTTCCATTACCTCTATCTTGTTCATTTCTGTCAAAGATTGAATAAAACTTGTAAGATTTTTCTTGCACCGTTACGAAAATAATATTTACAGCTGTACAATAGGTTTGAATGAAAATTTAGCGGTAATTATGTTTGTTTATGTTACAGTACATGATTTGAACATGTTTGAAGTGTTACATTAAACTTTTCGACTGTTTTGCGAGAGCGTTTATTACTGCTTTACAAAATATCACAAACATAAATAATATATGTAACAATGAAGGCGTCTGATACAGCATAGCAGCATTGACAAATTTTAATGGAGTATCGCCATGTTTAACTTTTCCACATAACGTTGATGCAAAGTTTCTTACATAAATTTTTTGTAGCTAGCGGGACTCAGCCCTACGACCTTAGCGGTGAGAGGTTAGTGGTCTCGATACGGCGTCTTAGACCATCCGTCCACGCTAGATATAACAATATAATCAATACAGCAGCGTCAACTTAATAGACACGTTGAATAATCTCATAATTAAGTACAATGCAAACAATCTGTTGGCAGTATTGGGAAATGCCACAAGGGAAATAACTCTTGTATACTATGGGTTGGCAGTAGGGACAATCGCCACAAGAGAGATGACTCTTGTAGACTATGTGTTAGCAGTAGGGACAAAAGGTCACTAGGGAAATAACTTTTGTAGACTATGTGTTGGCAGTAGGGAAAAACGCCACAAGGGAGATGACTCTTGTAAACTATGTGTTGGCGGTAGTGAAAACGCCACAAGGTAGATGACTTTTGTGGACTATGTGTTGGCAGTAGGGACAAAAGGCCGCTACGGAAATAACTCTTGTGGACTATGTGTTGGCAGTAGGGAAAAACGCCACAAGGGAGATGACTCTTGTAAAGTATGTGTTGGCGGTAGGGAAAACGCCAAAATGGCGATGACTCTTGTAAAAATATGTGTTGGCAGAAGGGGAAAACGTCACCAGGGGGATAACTCTTGTTTAGTGTATCCAACCTCGCTCTTTCCCACGCCGTGACATCATACAAAGGTATACATGAAAGATGTCTCACAAAGCTATTATTTAACACATGCATCATTATTCACATTTGTAAATTGTAAAACACATCTATTTTAGGCACAAGCGAGAACAGCATGACGATGATAATTTTAGTACTCATATATATATAACAAAATATAAAACGCAAACGCTCAAAGACTTAAGTTCGAGATTAAATACATTATTTGAAGAGGATTAAAAATAAGATTCAAGAGGTATCGCAAATTGTGTCAGTATTTCAAAAAAGAAGACGTCACATTATTTTTCAGATACATGTAGTAAACTCTCAGAATTGTTTTGGTGTCTTAAACGCAGTCCACATACCTGTCCTTTATAATGCTTGCTATGTCAGGCATGAACATGCAAGGGGCATCTTGATTTGCCTCACATCGTCAGTTTTTGTTCAGAAAGCATCGATCTGTTACACCGATGCTTCATTATGACAGCTGCTCAACTATATTGGATACCGTTTATTGTTCAAAACCGTCGTTATTCTTTTTGTGTGTGTATGTGTATGTGGGTGTGTTTGTGTGTGTGTGTGTGTGGGGGGGGGGGGTGGGGGGGAAGGGTAATATTTATTGTAATCATATTATCTTTACATCATTTTTAACATGCATCTATCTACGTGCAAGAAAGTAGCAAAAATGACATACATTTCATTTATTGGGAATTTAGTTGATAATTGAAACTGATTTTAGTCCACATTTCAAATCATAAACTTTTTAATGGCTCAGTGTCTGATATTATTGACTAGAACGAATAGATGCATGTTTGTTAGTTTAACCCGTCTAATTATTAAAATAATGCTTTCCACTTTAATAATACTGTGCAACGTCCAGAATGACTAGGCACTCATTGGACTTCTCATAAAGCCAAGTTTAAATGGATCGAGGAGTCAAACTTGTCCGTATATCCGTTTTGTCGTACACTCAAACTATATATATTGCCTGTTACACAACAATTGGATTTGTGTTTATACAATATACATGTGTATATTATGCTTCCGCATTTCGTCAGAGAATAGGTTTGCGGGGATACTTGTATTTACACTGTGTCATCTTATGATATGAGACATTAGTCTGCAGAACGGACCGGCTCTCCCGATTGGGTCAGTTAAATAGCAACGTTGGTAAAGTCACGTCTGTGCACGTTGATTGGTCAATTGTTTCAACGGAAACTATTCTTACTATGGTTGTGTCCATGCTGGTATGGTGACCGTTCCCTAAGGGTAATACAATTTTTTACTTTCAATGTCTACCGTGGCCGAGTAGTGTAAGGCGCCGTCTATCATATCATTTCACTTTACCTCTCACTGCTGATGTCGTAGCTATAGGTTCGAATCCCGCTCGCTCAAAAACGTTATGGGATACATTTTTTGAAAAAAGAATTTAACGCCATTTTTCAATATGTTTTATGTTATATATGGCATGTCCAATATATTCATCAAAACTGTTATTATTATAAGTATCATTATCATTATTATTATTATTATATTATTATTATTATTATCAAAATTATTATTACGTTACCGTATTTATAGTAATAACAATAAGAGTAATAATTTTGGCTATGTAAAATGTTAAGTGGCTGGTTTGCTGTTCCGTTCAGTATATTTCACTGGCTAGCTTCATGCTACCTCATGTTCTGGGCTCGAGTCCCGGTCAACTCCCTTCTATACTTTACGTTCAGTGAAAAGATGTAATACATGTTATCCCTTTATTAGAACACTATTTGATATATATCACAAACATATTGACTGGCATGACGTCTCCCATACATTAACTTTAATATTGTATATATTTGTATACTTTTCCTTAGATATCCATCTTGTTGATAGCAGTATTCTACATCTTGGTGTCAGAGGGTCAAGATTCGAATCAAACACAGACTAAAACTGAAACACAAAAAGTATCAGACTCAGATTCAGACTCTCAATCAGACTCTCAATCAGACTCAAAACCAAAACCAAAATCAGACTCAGACTCAGACTCAAACTCAAACTCAGACTCTAAACCAAAATCAAAATTAAAATCAGACTCAAAACCAAAATCAGACTCTGACTCAAACTCAGACTCAAAACAAAAACCAAAATCAGACTCAGACTCAGATTCAAACTCGACATCAAACTCAACCTCAAAATCTACATCAAAAACAAAACCAAAACCAAAATCAGACTCAGACTCAGACTCAGAAACTGAAACACAAAAGCCGTGCAAACTGTATAAGGCATGCAAGAAGAAGCAGTATGTATATAGTGATTATTGATTAGGCCATAATAAATTAATTGCTAGATTATCATCCCCGCCCGCCCCCTAATTTTCATGCCACCCTGACCTTCTTTAATTCCTTAATGTTTTGTTGTTGTTGAAAAACATCAACAATTTTTAAAATAAAAAATAAAAAATAAAATCCTCCCGCCCTCCCCGTTTTTTAAGAAAAATTTGGATGATAATCTAGCAATTAATTTATATTGGCCATACCTATATGGCTTAATTAGAATATATCCAAGAAATATGCAGAGTTTTAAGAAAAATGCGTTCACATCAATTAAAACGTTTCGCTCCATAACTTACTTTGAACTATAGTCCATTTTTTTAAATTTTAGCTTTAACGTTTCACATACACGACATTGTTATAGTTGTGTTACACTTAGTTAAACTGAAAGTAAATAACGTAGTTCGGTTATGCAATGAATTCAATCCATTTTTGACGGTATTAACCTTAACAAATTTTGGTCCTTAAGTAATGAATGGTTCATTAAATATCTACTATAAGTTCTGCGGTAAAATACGTCAATACATTCCCGCCCAACGAAATTTTAAGTTAAACCCAGATTTTGACATTTTATGTGACTTTTAAAATTTCAGAAGTTTTATCAATACTTCATATGACATACTTTTAATTAGATATACAATTACGTTTAAATGAGCTTTTAGGCATCTTATGTATTAACGTGTACATAAACAGTTAAGATAATTCATTTATTACAACTTTTCATGAATTAAGATGTTGTTCCTATTGACGTTTTAAACACATTGAATATGACACTATTATCAATTATGAAATTTAAAAAAAATATGAGAGGAAAAATTGGTTTCGAGTATAATTGTAATCTATGCACATAAGTAAGATATGATCAATTTTATAATTATTTATAGAAATAGTCAATTAATTGTGAACACACACAAAAAAGTATAGTTATTTTTTTTCTCAAAAATATTTCCACATGTTGCGAATTAATAAGTTTTTTTTTCTGATGCTTTTTTAAATTTATCTATTTTACCTCGATTGTGAAACAAGGTTTTAGGCCTACCCTTTAGACAAATCATGCTCGAATTCTTCCTGGGTATTACCAGTACTAAGTATATACGAATAAAGTGCACGTCTTGCACAAGAACACAACACAAACCTGTGGCGGAGGATTGAACTAACGACCCTCCGATAGTTCGGGTTAAAAGCTTTAATAGTTAAATCTTATTTGTTTTACTTCGATTGTGAAACAAGTTCTTACAACTTAGATAAATCACGCTCGAAATCTTCATGGGTAGAACCAGTACAAAACATATGCGGAAAAAAAGTGTCTTGCTCACGGACACCACACATAGCCGTGGCGGAGGATCAAACCAACGACCCTCCGACCATGGGTTCGGTGCTCTACCACTAGACCACGCGCTCCACAATAAAGCTTTCGTTGATGCGTTAATAAATAGCACAACTGTATCATGTTTGAAATACTGTTACATTTAATGTCATTTTCAATACTTAGATAAATCAATGCAAATACATCAATTTAATTGTTTTCATTTTAATCTCCGTCGTTATTTTCGACCCATGAGTTTATCTTATGCAAGTGAGCGATGAGTTAATTTAAACTTGTAACCCTACTCTCGTATACTTTTAAAATGTTTACTTATACCAAACTTATATTACAGGCAGAAAAAGATTGCAAAGAAGTACCGTCATTTGTTTATCACAAAGAAGGAATGCCGGAAAGGTGGACCCCCTTTTATACCTGCTTTCAAAGTCCCTCAACCATTGAAAAATTTTTCGGAGTGCTGTCCTACGTAAGACTTTATTTAATAAATATTTAAACACGTGTACTAAAACCAGCAACAGGCGTAGCATACTCGTAGTATGGACATTTTTAATGTATTGAATAATTACGATAATTTGAATACATATATAGAAAAGGAGTGAAAACAGGGGTCACGACCTTAAAAAGGTCAGTAGCAAAAACATGCCTCTTTGGGCTTGAACTTGGTAATCAGGGGCTCTCCGTTTCTTTTGTCACATCTTAAGACGAGACTGGCAGATATGTCTTGAAAATGAACAACAAGTTGTTGTTTACTATTGACAATGATGGTCATTGGTAAACGTGCTAAACATGAGCAGGAGATCGTGAAATTAGTTGTTTTGAAACTGTATTAACTTTGCTTTACTAATACCATTCTTATCTTCTATAACTCAAAATTTCATATCGTTCAACAGCAACCAAAAACAACACGTTTTAACTAGTATAGTACGGTACCATGCAGTACTGAGCATTACAGCACCGAGCAGAACAGTATTAAATTTTAACACATACCCACAGGACCCCACACACGATCGATCTCCAGACTATATCAGCAGTGTGGCAACACTTTATGTAGCAAAAACCCTTAGTGTAACAATTGTTAATAGTGTATTAAAATCAGTTTTTGTGATCTTGACGCAGCAATCCTAAGTGTAACAAAACTATTTTATTACACTAAAGTGCGATATGTGACATATTGTTGGAATATGTAACAAACTTTAGGAAATCATCTTCTCCTTATCATCTTAATATCCCTACATATTATGGCAAATCACACAATTTATCTGTTTAATACTGATACGTATTGTTTATGCAACCGCCTTGAATTTGGGGTCGGGTGGGGTGATTAGTTGGATATAGTGCTACCGATGTCCGTCCGCCGTAATGTTCGGCCATAAGTATGTCCGTCCATTCTTTCTGTACGTCACCGTTTTCAGGTCATTGTCAACGTCACTATTACTAAAAACAGAAAATCGCTGTCAACGCTTTCCGGCAATATTTTCCATCCGATACGAGGTACACAGATGTTCAGATCAGTGATACTTCGGATGCGTTTGCGTTTCACGATATTCTGGTCGAGGTCAATCTCATTATGGGTTGCGGTTAAAATAACCTTTAGTGTACTAAATAATATACTTATCGTCGGAATTCGATTTTCTCATCAAATCACATCCATATATTTATAACTTAATATGTTACACTAAGGGTAACTGTTATGAGCTTATTACTTGTGTAATAATAGAAAAAAAGCCACATAAAAGTTGTTTTCAAGTGTCCAAAAAACTACAAACCCTAAACGCTACGGACTTTTAACTATCCATTCATGTGTTCGGACCGGCGAACATGGCTTACACTATATACCTCCATTCCATAGCAGGAATAAACTTTTTAGTTAAAAAATTGTTACCTTTATGAACCTGTTTTATAATCAAATGTTAATACATGTACCAAACATACTGCTTTGTGTAACTTTTGTTACTCCCGCACGCACGTACACTCACCCTCGCACACACAAATACACGGCACCAAATGCATTCTCTTCAGAAACAACCAAATCGAAACGAAAGATAAGAATTATTAATATGAAAAGCAAATTCATTTGAATCCATATTGACACCCATTCTCTCTATGATATAGCTACATTATCGAAACGAAATATAAGGTTAGTATTGAGAACGTTTAATATGGTTTAATAAGCCAGTTTGCACAATTTTGATTAATATATTAATAGTTTTTTAACTCCATGAGTTATTTTTTTCAATATGTGTCAGAATTACTTTTGTATGAATATAAAACTAGTGCTATGACGACTGTTTAATTTGTTATTTCAAATTTATTTATTGTGATTATGACCTTATCGTAAATGTAAGTTTTATTACTTGTTAAAATTATGAAATATAAAATAAATATACATGTATTACAGCAAACGATGGTGCACCACATACAAGAAACTAAAGAATGTTTATGGCATTTGGTGTTACATCGTCGAGCTACCTAGATTGAGGTTATACCAGTTTCAACGAATTGGAGTATGTCAGTAAGTGCATGTATGATGATATGGGTAATATATATATTTGGAATAAGTGTGTACAATTCATGTAGATCTAATTAATGTTATTACATCATGAAACCAAATATCAATTTTTTATCATGTTTAATAACTAATTTGTTATTAATGAAATAACTGATTTTTTTTAAAATTCTCTTTTGCTCAAAGAATATACGGGGTTTCCACATGGATATTCTATGACAAGTGGCATTTTTTCACATAACTCGACGAAAATCAGGAACAAAATATTTTGTGTCATCTTTCTTCTTGTCAACTGCTTGCATTTGATTTCACAGATACGAATATAGTTGATTTTGTTGTAGGACAGCGTAAAAAGCGATATATATTAAGTGACATTAATGACGTCAATTTATAGTTTGATAATTTCTTGCTTACCTACACGTATGAGAACATTATCAAGGTAAAAGTCAAATCATATGTTGAAGAAATGTCTGAATAAAAGACAATGTGAGGGGAAAATAACCTGTGTATTTTCTAGTTCTTTAAAATGTCAATTTCTTCACAAATATATAGCAGTTGAAATTTGGACGTTAGACACACATTAAAAAAGTATGGCATTTGGTGATGACGGCCCTTATCGCAGGGCTACAGTTTGTATATTTTAACTGCGATGAATGGCTGAACAATTCAACCTGTCATCCATGTGGGATAGAAGAATCTCACACTCTGGGTCAAAATCACAAGTGATACTCAGCCTCGTCCTGGTATGCATTATCAACCTTCGCATTCACGCTTCTAGTGGCTGTCGAGCATGACGGACGTCTCCTGGACATGCTCCAGCCTTCAAAGTTGGTAACGGTTCCCCCACTTCTACATGGAGGGATTTTTAACATATCGTGAACGTGGCGTTAGAAAGGGTTGTTTTGATAATCAACAAGAATCAGTTTGCTTCTACAGTAATAAAACTACATCTCCAAGATTCATCTCTCAATCCGGTCGTCTCATCGTTATCTTCAAGAATCTGCCTAAAATGTACTGATCCCTCGAATAGATCCAGTGACGAGTTATACCACTATCGGGCTAATCGTCTCAAACTCAACAAGGTATAAAATAGCCCGAACTCGACAATTGGGTCAAGTAGGGGGATCTAATCATCACCAGCCTTCAAGACACGACTCTACAAGACGCAGCTTCTACATCTCGATAATCTACTCAGAAAATAATCGACTTATCCAGCCAGTGGTGCAGCACCGAGAGGAGTAGCGACCCTGCCGATGCTGTCCACTGGCTGCTTAACCAGCCTATCCTGCTCGCCAAAATGATATCAAAACGCGAGGGTAACGAAAAACGTATACATACCCCTCGCATATCTCACACGGATACACATTGGGGATTCTTAGAATCTTGCCATACAGTCTTAGATAAATTGAACAAGTGTTAATTGTGATAGTTAGAATGGTCATGACACATGCACATGTGAAAGCTTTTTTGGGGGAAATGGCATAAAATAATGAATAGATTATTCCAGTTAATGTGAAATTTCGTACAACTGCCTTTAGTTTATTTAATTTTATTCCAAACTTTTGTGTTATATTCGTAGTTTATAAATTACCAATTATATCAGGATCTATCAGATATTGCAACTGCTGTAAACGTTTGCCTCCTTATATATACCATTATAATTATATAATATAACAATCAATAATAATGTTTCAGATTTAATGGTAGGTGCTCTAAGAGTAAGAACGGCAAGGTTCGCTGCTGCACTCAGATGACTACATTTGCAAGGATGCTTGCCATTTGCCCATGCAAGACTGGTAAAGCTAAAGTAAAAATCAATCTGTTTAAGATACCTTCGTGTTGTGAATGCAAATAGAGTTAACAATGTCACATATGTCATTTTCTGGTGAGGGGGAAATAAAATGAAAATAAAAGCATTACAACTTGCGTTGATTTTATTTATATTACAATATGAGTATATGTTGTTATAAAAATAACGCATATTGTGCAGGTATTTCCAGCATATCGCTAGCATTGCTTACCTAATGGTCAGGTTACTTTGTTGTCTGGAATAATGTCCCTCAAGCAGTAAACTATGCTTTTGTTATATATTTCAAATACTTAACCAACCAGCCAGTAAACCGTATGGAAATAGAAGGAATACTGGTTTAAGATCGATCGAGGCTACCTAATACTAGTATTTACAACAAAACAAAGTGCGACCAAAATACATTAAATGTTTTTACTTTCAACGAATTTACTAATGATAATTTCTTCAATTAACTAACAATGGTAACTCCTTACTACAAATAAAAACAGTATTGTTCATTTATTATGATGATACTTGATGTTGTCTAATACAGAAACTCTGGAGACGCTATAAATGAGACAAAAGCTACAGAAATAAAAAATTATGTCTCCGTTGGGAACATCGGTCATAACAGCAATATTTTGTTTGTTTCACCCCTGTTGACTCTAAGAATTCAGACATTTACCCATAATGTTCTATTTAAACATGATCTTAAAACAATTCAGTTAATTATTTCTGTTAATATATATCATTAATAATTGTAAGTAGACCGAGTGAGAAATAACTAAATTCTTAACGTGTGTGCTTTAATTACCTACAGATAAATATAATTAAACCCTTTAAGCTGATTGGATCGATGAAATGAGCTTATCGTAATTAAACGTTATATGGAAGGAATGGAAGAAAAATATTTAAAATACCATGAAAACCTGGAAAGATTAATTGTACAGACAAAAGACACAATTACACAACATGACAACATATGGAATAAATACAACATTTCTAGTAAAATAATTTTATCTTTAAAGCGACAGTTTAGAGTAATTTACCTTTCTTTCTATTCTACCTGTTTCTCTTCTCTCCGAGATATCCTATCCTAACAATAATCTTTATTTCTGAAAATACGTTCGTAAACAAATATATATGAAGAATGCAAATCGTATTATGTATGCAATTATAAATTGTATGTGAATATACTATGGAAATAAAAACAATGAAAAACAAAAAAAAAAGGAATGTCGTTTAAACGAGCAAAACAGATCGATCGCTGTAGGTTACCTAATGTTCAACGAAAAATGTAAATATTTAATCTGTGTGGCTAAAATACATTTAATTTTAGTAATTATTTTACTTTCAACGAGTTATGACCCTTTTACATATGATGACAATTTCAATTACGTTACAAAGGAACCTTCATCTCGTTTTCCTCCAGATACAAAAAAAACCCCAAACAATTCTTGTCCATTAATTTGTTATGATGATATAGAAACTCTGCAGAAGTTATAGATGAGACAAAGGCTTCAGAAATATAAATCATTTATGTAACCACTGGATATCTCGGCTATAATAGTTATAATGTGTGTGTTCAACCCACGTGAGCTCCAAGATGCGATACTTCACACATTTACCGATTAAGTACTATTTAAACTATATCTTGATATAATTAAATGAATTATTTCTATTTCTGTGTATCGTTAATTATTACGACTAGATCACTTATTAAAATCTTAACGGTGCTCTGATTACCATAATTAAACTTGCACGTATACCTGTCATTTTGATGTAACTACAAGCGATTGGTTAAGAGTGATTAACGAGGCAATTATTAGGTTTTAGAATGACGTTTAACGCCATTTGAGTTGATATAAGGCATGTCCAGTTTGATTGCTGGAAGAAAACCTCAGAATGAATCTGAGTGGGAATACCGTCCTTCGGCAAGTAGCTGTTAAACTTTCTCATAAACAATTTTTGGAGCGAGCGGAACTCGAACCCAACAATAAAACCAAATGAAGTGAATGTGTATATATACTAAGCAACCGTATAAACCTGATAGCTAATCGTCATGTAAACTTATAAAGCGGGGTGTTAGTGCGTTTAATAGAGTGTTGGTCGCTTACGCCAGAGGTTTCGGGTTCTAGCCAATTTCTGTCCATTTGGCATCTCAAAGCACACTTACTAATAGTTTTACTCAGAACGCGTATTCTCTTGGTCTTGAAGCAAGCATGCTAACCAAAAGACCCCAATTAACTCACTAACTTTCCCACCCAACAATACCACATGTTTCATACTGCTACAACTATGTACATTTAGATGTTGTCCTACTTTCTCAGCCAATGAAATCGCTCTGTGTTTATTTCGAAATAGAACGTCCCATGTCACATAAGAACTTCCATTTTCCATTCCATTAAAAATAGAACGTTCTATTTTGGACTGACTAGAAATTTCTGAAACTGCAAAGACGAATGCTACAATTGTTTTACCACGGTGGCGAATCAACGTGACCGTTTGCTAAAAATAGAAGGAAAAGTGACCGTTTCTGGTAACACTTTCTGAAGATTTCTTGCTTAAAATTAACATTTCATGAACAATCACAAAACAATATAAAGATGAACCATTGGTTCTATTAACTGGCCATGCAAAACTCACTTTTTTTGCCAAAATTGCAACGACGTATTTTTGTAAATTTCACCACTCCACTTTTTCATCTGAGCAAAATACCTTGTTGCACTTTTTGTAATTAATTGAACCTTTGCATGGCCACTTATTATAGTTTAAACATATTTTTCTAACTTCGATTGTGAACTTTAACAAGTTACGCTCGAAGTCTTCCTGGGCAGAACCGGTTCTAAGTATATGCGAAAAAAGTGTCTTGCACACATAACCGTGACAGGGGATCAAACCCACGATCCTAGATGCTAATAGCACCGATAGGTTCATCACAATGCAGAGACGGCGTTCGTCTTTGTTTTATGAATTTCCTTGAAATAAGAAAAAAGTGATTTGCAAAAATGTTACCTGTAGCGGGCACTTTTCTTTCGATTTTTACACCACTCCATAATATCATGTCACGTCGATTCGCTGCCGCATGCAACTATAGCATTATCGCATTCGTTCAAATTCACATACATTTCCACTGATGAACAAGCTCCTTAAATCCATTTAATCCAATGAAAACTTAAGAGGAGCGCGCGAAATAATTATTATCAAACAAACAGCGTAAACTCGCACGCTCTCGTGTTTGTGTCTGTCAATCAATGTTCGTTTCTTTCATGGGCTTAATTCTATAAAACAAGACATTGTACCAAGGGACGAGAACGTAGATCAACATCTAAGCCGGTTACTGGCATAGAAAATTTCATATAAAACTGGCATAGAATATTCCATATAACTTCTAACCGATACGTGTACATGTTTGTAGGCCTATGAACTGTAAACTTTATAAGACCAAATATAGAAGAAGAAATGAACAAGCTTCTGTTTTGGTGAAATTGGCGAAGTGTATACCTCCGTGTCAAAATAAAGCCATCATGGGATGTGAGAATGATGTAAGTTCATGTCTGTGTCAATATTTCTTTGAAATGGCTTGTTGGCATAAAACAAACTGAAAAGAAATGATAACCATTGCTTATTATTCGACTTCATGCAATTTGCATGCATATTGTTATTTAATGGAAAAGATATATAAATACCAGGTTATAGAACTTTCAAATTAAATTCTAGTTTAAAGGGAATTCATCAGGATTTTTCAAAATTTCATTATTGACTATAAACCTTTTTTCCAATATATTATATATACCGAATGACGATTTGATTGATTGATTGTTTCATTCCTCCATAAATGTATACCAGAGAGTATAAACATACAGACAAGGTTAAATAATGTACATGCATATACATGACATATTTTCAAATGGAAAGAAAAAAACACAAACATTATATTAAAACATCCCAAGGCATACATGTAAATTGAATACAGTATTCTTACAGATAGTGTTCAAAACCAATCCGTCTTCGCCTGTAATTTTAAAGAAAGAAGAAATTCGAAGAGAATGATGTATCTTGTGGAAATGAAATGCAAGATGACAAAACATGTGTGATAAACGAGCTGTTTGTGAAGCAATATAAATATATTCTGTCTGAAACATCAAGAATATGTGCCTTGGCGAAACGAAATACAATGTCATATACCATGAGTAGCTCCTAGAGAAACACATATATCAATTATTTAGAACAATAAAAATCAAATACACATATGATATATTATGGTATATTACATAAATGTCTTCAGTCTGAAGCATAAAGAATATGTGCCTTGTCGAAACGAAATACAATGTCATATAATATGAGTAACTCCTAGAAAAACACATTCATCAATTATTTAGAACAATTATTGTCAAGTACACATAATTATGATATATTATGGTATATTACATAAACGAATACAGTCTCAAGCATCAAAAATATGTGCCTTGTCGAAACGAAATACAATGTCACATATTATGAATATTTCCAAGAGAAGCGCATTCATTAGTTAAAATAATCGAATACACATATGATATATCGGCTATAAAGGAAAAATATGACTATAAAGCATGAATGAATAAATGAAATTGATGTGAAAAACATAATTATTTGCTAACAGTTTGTGCTGTTGACAATACTAATTTTGTTTATGATACAACATTAACTTAACATTCAGAATACTTAAAATTTTATGACCTTTCTAAATATAGGTACGTAGGATTATTGTCATATGACGCAAATATCTAAATGTGATCTTTGAAAGTGCAATTCTTTGTCTATCTGTATTCTTAAATGAAGCGTATCCTGAGATCATTTCAATAATTTGATCATAATGACGGAGTAATTGGCTTTAAACCTTTTTTTTTAAAATATATTATGCATATATATACTCACCGACCCCGTATTGCTGAAAGGATATATACATATATATATAAAAACATGCCAAAATAGTACATTGATAAGAGATTTCCTAACTTGGGCTACGCGCCTAAGTTACACTAATATAGATTTCTTCTTAAAATTGCAACATACTTTGTTACGTATTGAATGAGTCAAGGGATTTTCATTTTGATTTCAGTTTGATCCGTTATACAGATTTACACGGAGTAAAAATTGTTTCATCTTAGAAAAAGTCCGAATGACGATTTGATTGATTGATTATTTTATTCCTCCATTAATGTTTACAGGAGAATATAAACATACAGACAAGATTTAATAATGTACATGAACATACAAACACATATTAACATAATTACAAATGGAAAAAAAAGTTATACACATAAATTATAGTAGAACATCCCCAGACAGACATGTAAATTGAATACAGTATTCTTACAGATAGTGTTTAAAACCAATTCGTCTGCGCTTGTTATTTCAAAGAAAGAAGAAATCCGAAGAGAATGATGTATCTTGTCGAAACAAAATGCAAGATGACCAAAAATGTGAGATAAACGAGCTGTTTGTGAAGAAATATAAATGTACTCAGTCTGAAGCATCAAGAATATGTGACTTCTCGAAACGAAATACAATGTCATATAAAATGAGTAGCTCCTAGAAAAACACATTCATTAATCAATTTGAACAATTAATGTCAAATACACATATGATATATTTTGGTATATTACATAAATTACTTCAGTCTGAAGCATCAAGAATATGTGCCATGTCGAAGCGAAATACAATGTCATATATTATGAATTGCTCCAAAAAACACATTCATTAATTAAAATAATCGAATACACATATGATATATCGGCTATACAGGAAAAACATGACTATAAAGTATGAATAAATAATGAAATTGATGTGAAAAACAGATTTATTATTTGCTGACAGTTTTGTGCTGTTGACAATACTAATTTTGTTTATGAAACAACATTTACTTTACATTCAGAATACTTAAAATGTTACGACCTTTCTTAATATAGGTACATAAGATTATTGTCATATGACGTAAATATCTTAATATGATCTTTGAAAGTGCAATTCTTTGTCTATCTGTATTCTTAAATGAACTATATCCTCATATCACTACAGACTTCACTTGAGTATTTATTTCAATGGAATACATATATTTGCTTATTATCAATACCTATTACTTGCAAAGTTATAATTATATGGGAATTTCTGTACAAAACACCATACCCACCCCGCTCAAAAAAAAGCATATCTTCAGATCATTTCAATAATTTGATCATAAGGACGGAGTTTCAAAATTTCAAAATTGACTTTAAACCTTTTTTCCAATATATTATGCCTATATATACTCACTGATACCGTATCGCTGAAAGGATATCTATCTATATATATATATATATATATATAAACATGCCAAAATAGTACATTGATAAGGGATTTTCCTAACTTGGGCTACGCGGCTAGGTTAGACTAAAATAGATTTCCTACATATAGTCTGGTAAAGAATCCAAAAATTATCGTATGAGGTACGAAATGTTCATGGAAGTCTGTTGTAATAGAAAGTGACTTTATACTATACTTGACTATATTTCATCGGTTGACAAGAAAAATTAAATTAGGGGCGAAGGTTACTTAGTGCAAAAAAGTTAACATTTGAATATTTCGACGTTTCTGATATACTCAAACACCAGATACTTTATTTGAGTATTTATTTCAATGGAATACATATATTTGTTTATTATCAATACCATAATCTTGCAAAGTTATATTTATATGGGAATTTCTGGACAAAACACCATACTCTCACCCAAAAATAAAATAATCTAAGTATCAAAAGTACTTTCGA
Source organism: Panopea generosa (assembly GCA_029582155.1). Lineage (NCBI taxonomy): Eukaryota > Metazoa > Mollusca > Bivalvia > Adapedonta > Hiatellidae > Panopea > Panopea generosa. Next base: position 25,550,601 of record CM055897.1, on the reverse strand, counting down.
AAACTGGATTTAGATATTATAAATTTTAAACAACATAGTTGCTATGAATGGTTTAAACGAAAATAATCATATCGTATGTTTTTGCGGACAATACCAACCTTAACAATCATATTTTATTTATCTGGCAATGTAAAACATACAGAATAAGTGTTTGCTTGAGAGTGATCCCCGTTAAAATGTACACTAGAAATAATACCGATAAATGGCTGATGATGGTATGTTGATGTTTATAAATGCCATTTCCAATGTTATTTTTTTTAATATAAAGATATAATTGTGTTTCCATTTAGACATTATTCAATATTAAATATATATACATAGTGAAATAAAAAAACATATATAGGCATTTAAAAGGAGTAAATCAGAATTTTTTTCAAAATTTGGAAATTGGCTAAAAATACTGCCCCAAACTAACACCAATATATTACCATGCTTATCTATCATGCCTATATGTACTCATTGACCCCGTATTGCCAAAAGGATATCTTTTTAAACATGCCAAAATAATATTTTGAAAAGGGATTTCCTAGCTCTAGGTCAAACTGAAATAGATTTCCCGCTTATATTTTCAACTTATTTTGTAACATATTAAATGTGATTTCATTTTGATTTCAATTTGATCTCTAATGCAGACTTAAAAGTTGTAAAATGTGAGTCTGAATGACGATGTGAAGGTCGTCATACAATATTTAAGCGCTGTTTATTTTTAGAATAGAGATTTTGTTTCAAGTTTACCAATCCGATTTAAATATTGATTTTGTCATGTTTTGGTGGATTTATTATATCAAACCATTCGTATTTTCTTTATTTATAATAATTACACGCAAGACATTTATAGTTTTTACCTTTTACAGTAATATATGATATTGGTCTATCTATGTTTTAATTGGCAAAAGATTAAAGAAAGGTATTCCAGTAAAACTAAGATTTATGTAGCGAAGAATAGTTAACCTTAGTTAAAATAACTAAATCTTTTCTAAACACAATACTCGTTGTAACGCTGATAAATCTGATGAACATGTACCCATGTGTCCAAAAACAAATCGAATACTTTTGTATTTCAACCAAACTTCATGACTGGAAGTGTGTTTTGGTATATCTTAACAATGCGCAGGTATATGTTTCGACAGCTATCGTCAAGATCGCAACAATATATATGTAATAAGTTAAGTTATTGGCTTTGCAAGTATAACACATTACATAAATATGGCATTATAAAGGTACTAAGACATGCCTTTTGAATAGTTTCCTTTTCATACATTAAATTAAACTTAATTTGTTTTACAAGTTACTAACTTTGCATTGTATATGTTATCAACTGCCAGGAAATGTGTCTCTAAATATTTGGACCTAAGTTATCAGCATGATTCTTATGCAATGCTATGTTGATTTCTCAAGATAATTTATTCACTGTCTGAACACATGTTTACACTAATGTATATGTTTCTTCGTGGCTTACTGTCACAGCGAACTTCTCTCCAGTTGTGAAATTTCTGCATTCTTGCTCCAATTTAGACAAAATTTGCTTCACATATTTTAGAAAGATCAATGAACTGTTTTCAATATTAAGGGCAAAAGAACCATATACATATCCACAAGATTTCATCAGTTTTTGTATCCCTTTTGGTCTTCCTTGGCCTTGGACAAGTTCCTGGTCATCACTTGACTGGAAATTACTCCCAACTCTTGAATATGACCGAGTTCATATGTTTAGAAATATCATAGACTGTATTAGATCTTTAGATCAGAGCGAGAAGAACAGAAAACAGTTCATGTTGTAAGAACTGTAGTAAATCACTGAGAAAGGACATAAAGCCTAAAATACATTTGTCTGGAAATGCTTCAGCTATAATAATGATGACAATATAGTTGCCTGATGATAGAATTGCTTTTCATATGTAAGTGCTGGTCAAGATAATGAAATATCTATATATCTAAAGTTGTCGAAGATTTTATGATTTTAATGTACAGGTGCAGTAGATTTTTAGTGCTGAAAGTTTGTTTTTCCAATTTAACAAGTCTGCATTTAAAAGTGGCCGAGCTTTATATTTCAGATGATTCCATTATATAATTTAGTACTTTATTAGCTAGTGGTAACAATGACATGGATCATATTATATAATGCAGGAGTCAGCATAGAGGTGACTAGTTCTACTAGTGACTTTTGCCGTTTAGCCACTTGGATATGTATGCCTTGTTTACTATAGTTTGGTGTTATTTTACTAACCTTTGATGTGGAAAATACAACGTCTTCCTTGAAAAGGGTTATCTTAACAAATATAGAATTTCTGGTACCTAGTCTGGGTATGACTTTAATGTAATTTTCTTTTCTTCAGTGCTGTATTATTTTTTGCTAATAGCACATTGTGTTTGTCATCATTTCTCAGAGACAGTTTCAATGATTTATTTGACCCACCTATCTTCAATTTGATTAGATATTTTATTTGTTAGGGTTGTAGAAAAGAAAAGTTGTGTGATAATGAGGGATGGGTCAAGTCTAATTTGGGAACTTAACTTTCGTTATTTAATTTATGCTTATGATATATTGTTTAATAATCATATTTTACAATATCAATACAAATAAGACTCGATGTTAAATATGAGAGTTCTCATTAGATTTGCCAAACACAATGTACGTAGTGTTTTAGTCCACATTTCATATTGCTATCAACCTGATTATACAAATATATCAGGACCATGACATTCAATGTGCTAGGCAGTTAGTGGTTAAGTTTAACTGTTATTGTGATATACTGCTATAATGCCTTTGGACAGACCTTATGTAACATTTATTGCCTTAATATCCCCTACATCTGATGAAGCATAACCTCTAAAATGTTGATACATACAGCACATCTATTAAATTACATGCAGCTGCATTTTGTAAAAACATGCCGAAGAAAGGCAAGCAAAGTCAAATTCATTCCAACTATGTTTATATTAAGATATCCATCAATAACAAAATATACAGTTAATCACTGTGTGTATGATGACATGAAGCAAACATTTCACCTAATTTTAATTAATATCCCATTATAAAGATAAAAAATAATAAAAAGATACGACATATTTTGAACAATTCCCTCCTCAGTATTTTACTAGTTGACCTTTGACCCAACGACCTTAATGCATGACACATATCATTTCTTACACATTAAAAGATATATAAAAATTAATCAGTTCTATAGGTAAACTATATAACAAACATTTTATATTAATATTGTTATTTTATATATATATCAGCTCCAGCTTAACATTTTGCGCATGATACTATCTTGTGACCTTTAGCTTTTTAAGTCCGTCAAACTGGATGTACCTGATATTAGCATCTTAACAACATAAAATGTTGTGCTTAAGTTCGAATAATGGCATTCGACACATGGAACACCAAACCCGTATGGGTTACCTTATATAAGGCTAAAACAATCTAATAGTATGAATGCTATTGGTATTATCTCGTCCAGTTAAAAATTTTGCTTGAGGTGACCTGTGACCTTATAACTCAGTCAAAAGGTCAAATATCTTTTTAGCAACCGATTGTTAATAATGTAAGATATAGTGTTTAACTCATTTAGCCCGGTTGCCGTCCATGAACACGTCATATATCTCGTGCATCGATTTCTAGCCACATATTTGAGACATTTCACCTGACTATTAAAATTGAATGAGTCAAGTGATTTCATTATGATTCCAGTTTGATCCGTTATATATACAGGTTTACAAGTAGTAAAAATTGTTTTATCTTAAAAAGAGTCCGAATGACGATGTGACGGTCGTCTAGCAGTATTTAAGAGCTGTCGATTTATAAATGCGGATTTTTTTTCAAGTTTACCACTCCGATTACAATAGCAATTTTGTCATATTTTGGTACATTTGACATGCTAAGCCATTCGGATTTTATTTATCAATGATGATGAGATGTATTTAACCATTTTAAAAATAATTTTATTTTTTGAGACATTCATAGCATGTTTTCCTGATATATTCCCTTTAAATTATATTTCAGATTTAAATTTTATGCATTTACGAAGGGTAATCTAAATGACCATTCACTAATATAAATCATGAAACGTTGGATATTTCAGTATCCTCCGTATAATATACGCGTAGCATAAAGTCCGAGGTGATCAGATCAAGTGATCAATGGCGTCATCTCAAAATTATTTTCCTCTCACTGTTAAGGTCGTTGGTTCGATTGCCGCTCGGTCCGATACCTTTATTGGAGAAAGTTTGTCATTTACTTGCGGAAGGACGGTGGTTCTTCTCAGATTCATTTTTAGGTCTTCCTCCACCAATGAAACTAAATATGCTTCATATAACGTGAAATGTGTTAAAAAGGCGTTCATTCATTTTTTAACTAATATCATGTCTTCAAATCAATTTAAGGCACAGCATGCATTTTACTAAATAACTGTAATAACTGTGTGGAAAAAGAACAAAAATAGCATGGCTGTGCATGGCATTTTTCATCTACGATGCGTATCACGATCGATACTTCGTATTCAGAACGATACATATCACGATACATATTGCCTGTGAAAATAAAAGGCGATGCGTATTGCAATACTAAAGTCACGATACAATGCACATCACGATACTGATTTTTAAAAAGTATTTTATGCAATCATCATGATTGTTTAATAAGGTGTATGTAATAACTATGCTCGTATGTAACTTAACAGTACTTTAATTGACAGAAAACAACAGAATTTATTTCACTGCCTTACTGCGAGTGTGATGAAATAAACATAGTGGGATAGTACCTGATGGGAAGGAGATGCTGTCCGTAATATCCGTCGCGTGTTTAGTCAGTTTATATCCTAAATTTCGTCTTGTTTTTTTTTTGTTAATGCTTATTAGTTAGTTTTTTATGTTTCATCAATAATGGAATTGCGATGCACGATATCTGACAATCGTATCGATGCATCGTAGGTTTAAAGAATGCATTGCATCTATTGGAAGTTGCATTTAACACCCGATACACACATTGGCAGAAAGTTGAATAGCGATCTACCGATGCATCGATGAATCGTTACCCCTCTTAAAATAGTATAAACATTCCCTTATAGACTATGCACAAATGCTAGTCTATCCCGGAACCTGATACCTCTCGAATCAGGTCAGTTAACCCCAATGATAAAGCAGGGAATTCTATGCCTTAGCAATTGAACGCTTCCTAAACTGTAATGTCATCCAAACTTTCAGTTGGATCAACTGACCAATCAACGTTCCTAAATTAGACGTTCCCAACATTGCTATTGATGTGGCATAACTGACACTCAAACAGGGTGGTTCAATATAAAGTCATTTTATTTAAACGTTTATATTTCTCAATAATTGTTTCTATTTCTAAATAAATATAATGCACAAATTAACATCTTAACCTCAAAAACATCTATCTAAATCTAGCATGTTACTCTTAGCAAGGCGTGTCTCTCACTGACTCCACCGTTCTGTTTCTCACACTCCCAAAAAGGCCTCGTGCCCTTTTTCCTGATTGGTCAACTTCAATTACTACCTGGTTATAAGTCAATTTCTTAATTACTAAATCCATATTGAACCCGCCTATATCTTATCCCAAACTGACCTGTCATATTTTATTAGTGATAAACCTATGGTTATATCTTGCACATCATCTGCAGCTGTCTGTCATCATTGACTTGCAGTGACATTTGATGTTAATTACTAGGTACACAACTTCTTAACTACACCATAAAACATTAAACCAATTTATGAATTTTAAAACATTTTACCAATTCTCAACTACCATAATATAACATTGAACGGACCAAATCGGGAGAGCAGCTGGGTCAGTATTATATACTATAGACTATGCACAAAAGACAAGAAAGAATGATTATGAATAAATCGAGCGATATAACTTGCGTTGACTGCAAGATATATAAGCATCAACATAATCACGGTCAGGGAACGCTGTCGCAACCACGGTCAAGGAACTCTGTCACAACTACGGTCAGGGAACTCTGTCACAACCACAGTCAGGAACTCTGTCACAACTACGGACAGGGAACTCTGTCACAACTACGGTCAAATAACTCTGTCACTACTACGGTGAGGGAACTCTGTCACAACCACGGTCAGGGAACTCTGTCACAACTACTGTCAGGGAACTCTGTCACAACCACGGTCAGGGAACATTTTTATTATTAAATATGAATTGTTGTGGTTGGTCTATCCGGTATGTACTGTTTTATGTATGTGTTGCGGTGATGGTTGTAACCCGTTTATACTGTATTATGAATGTGCTGTTGTGGTGGTTGTATCCCGTATTTACTGTATTATGTATGTGTTGTTGTGGTGGATGTATCCCGATTTTAATGTATTATGTATGTGTTGTTGTGGTGGTTGTATGCCGAATGTACATAATTATGTATGTGCTGTTGTGGTGTATTATGTACGTGTTGTTATGGTGGTTGTATCCCGAATGTACTTTATTATGTATGTGCTGTTGTTGTGGTAGTTGTATCCCGATTGTACTGTTTTATGTATGTGCTGTTGTGGTGGTTGTATTCCGATTGTATTGTATTAGGTATGTGCTGTTGTTGTGGTGGTTATATCTAGATTGTACTTTATTATGTATGTGTTATTATGGTGGTTTTATCTGGATCGTAATGTATTATATATGTGCTGTTGTGGTGGTTGTTTCCCGTATGTACTGTTTTATGTATGTGTTGCGGTGATGGTTGTATCCCGTTTATACTGTATTATGAATGTGCTGTTGTGGTGGTTGTATCCCGTATTTACTGTATTATGTATGTGTTGTTGTGGTGGATGTATCCCGATTGTAATGTATTATGTATGTGTTGCTGTGGTGTTTGTATGCCGAATGTACATTATTATGTATGTGCTGTTGTTGTGTATTATGTATGTGTTATGTGGCGGTTGAATTCCGGTTGTACTGTATTATGTATGTGCTGTTGTGTTATTTGTATCCAATGTATACTATATAATGTATGTGCTGTTATGGTGGTTGTCTCCCGAATGTACAGTATTAAGTATGTGTTGTTGTGGTGGTTACATCATGAATGTACTGTATTATGTATGTTCTGTTGTGGTGGTGATATCCAGAATGTACTGTATTATGTATATACTGTTGTGGTGGTTGTATCCGGAATGTAGTGTATTATGCATGTGTTGTTGTGGGAGTTGTATCCCGATTGTACTGTATTAGATATGTGTTGCTGAGGTCGTGTATCCCGTATGTACTGTATTATGTATGTGCTATTGTGGTGGTTGTGTCCCGATTGTACTGTTTTATGTATATGCTGTTGTGGTGGGTGTATCCCGAATGTACATTATTATGTATGTGGTGTATTATGTATGTGTTGTTGTGGTGTTTTTATCCCGATTGTACTGTATTATGTATGTGCAGTTGTGGTGGTTGTATCTCGATTGTACTGTATTATGTATGTGTTGTGTGGTGGTTGTATCTCCAATATACTGTATTATGTATGTGATGTTGTGGTGTATTATGTATGTGTTGTTGTGGTGGTTGTATCTCAATTGTACTTTATTATGTATGCGCTGTTGTTTGGGTTGTATCCCACGTATACTGTATTATGTATTTGATGTTATGGTGGTTGTCTCCCGAATGTACAGTATTTTGTATGTGTTGTTGTGGTGGTTGTATCCCAAATATATTGTATTATATATGTGCTGTTGCGGTGGTTGTATCCCGATTGTACTGTATTATGTATGTGTTGTTGTGGTGGTTGTATCCCAAATGTATTGTATTATATATGTGCTGTTGCGGTGGTTGTATCCCGATTGTACTATATTATGTATGTGTTGTTTTGGTGGTTGCATCCCGAATGTACTGTATTATGTGTGTGTTGGTGTGGTGGTTGTATTCCGGTTGCAAATGTATTGTATTATATATGTGCTGTTGCGGTGGTTGTATCCCGATTGTACTATATTATGTATGTGTTGTTTTGGTGGTTGCATCCCGAATGTACTGTATTATGTGTGTGTTGGTGTGGTGGTTGTATTCCGGTTGTACTGTATTATGTTTGTGTTATTGTGTAGGTTGTATTCCGAATGTACTTTATTATGTATGTGTTGTTGTGATGGTTGTATCCCGAATGTACTTTATTATATATGTGTTGTTGTGGTGGTTATATCCCGATTGTACTCTATTATGTATGTGTTGTTGTGGTGGTTGTATCCCGATTGTAATGTATTATGAATGTTCTGTTATGGTGATTGTCTCCCGAATGTACAGTATTATGTATGTGTTGTTGTGGTGGTTGTATCCCAAATGTATTGTTTTATAAGGCATATTGCCACCATTGCAAAACAGGAAGTGCTTCCGTGGGGTAGTCGCATGATGGCTGCCATAAATAATCCTAGTGTCTTTTTCTCTAAAAATGCATTTTCACATTTTTTTATTCTCACTTTTTGGTTTGGGTGGCATTGTTAATCTATTTGGAACATTTCAGAAGCATTGTCATGTTTGAATTGTGAATTTAGAAGAAAAAAAAAGTTTTTGAGATGTGGGGTATGAATACAATATTTTGGAAGTTTACTTCCGTTTTTTCAACGGTGTTTACACTTGACATAAAAAAAATCTGTTATATTACACATGATCCCTACTTTTTTCATCATATTTTGGTAGTGCAGCGGTTGGCAAACAGGAATATGTCAGTTTCACTTCTTTCATTTGGGTCTCTATATGAATGACAAGCCTTCAAACTTTTATTATTTACTATAGAATAAAGGACACAAATCAATGATGGGATTACACCAATGTGCTGTTGTGGTGGTTGTGTCCCGATTGTACTGTATTATGTTTGTGCTGTTGTGGTGGTTGTATCCCGATTGTACTGTTTTATGTATGTGCTGTTGTGGTTGTTGTATCCCGTATGTACTGTATTATGTATGTGTTGTTTAGTGGTTGTTTTCCGAAAGTACTGTATCATGTATGAGCTGTTGCGGTGTATTATGTATGTGTTGTTGTGGTGGTTGTATCCGGATTGTACTGAATTATGTATGTGCTGTTGTGGTGGTTCTATCCAATATATACTGTATAATGTATGTGCTGTTGTGGTGTATTATCGATGTGTTGTTGTGGTGGTTGTCTCCTGTATCTACTGTATACTGTATGTGTTGTTGTGTTGGTTGTATCCCGATATTACTCTATTATCTATGCGCTGTTGTGGTGGTTGTATCCCGATTTCACTGTATTATGTGCGTGCTGTTGTGGTGGTTGTATCCTGTATGTACTGTATAATGTATGTGTTGTTGTGGTGGTTGTATCCCGAATGTACTGTAGTATGTATGTTCTGCTGTGGTGTATTATGTATGTGCTGTTGTGGTGGTTGTATCCCGCTTGTACTGTATTAGATATGTGTTGCTGTGGTCGTTGTATCCCGATTGTACTGTATTACATATGTGCTGTTATGGTGGCTGTATCCGATTGTACTGTATTATGTATTTGTTGTTGTTGTGGTTGTATTCCGATTTTACTGTATTATGCATGTGCTGTAATGGTGGTTTTACCCAAATTGTACTGTATTATGTGTAATTGTGGTGGTTGTATCCCAAATGTTCTGTATTATGTATGTGCTGTTGTTGTGGTGGTTGTAACCAGATTGAACTATATTATGTGTATGTTGCTGTTGTTGTTGTATCTCGATTGTACTGTATTATGTGTTATTGTGGTAGTTGTATCCCGATTGTATTGTATTAGGTATGTGCTGTTGTTGTGGTGGTTATATCTAGATTGTACTGTATTATGTATGTGTTATTGTGGTGGTTATATCCCGATTGTAGTGTATTATGTGTTATTGTGATGGTTGTATCCCGAATGTACTGTATTATGTATGTGATGTTGTTGTGGTGGTTGTATCCAGATTGTACTGTATTATGTATGTGTTATTGTGGTGGTTGTATCTCGATTGTACTGTATTATTTATGTTCTGTTGTTGTGGTGGTTATATCTAGATTGTACTTTATTATGTATGTGTTATTATGGTGGTTTTGTCTGGATCGTAATGTATTATATATGTGCTGTTGTGGTGGTTGTTTCCCGTATGTACTGTTTTATGTATGTGTTGTGGTGATGGTTGTATCCCGTTTATACTGTATTATGTATGTGCTGGTGTGGTGGTTGTATCCCGTATTTACTGTATTATGTATGTGCTGTTGTGGTGGATGTATCCCGATTGCACTCTAGTACATGTATGTATGTTCTGTTGTGGTGGATGTATCCCGATTGTACTGTATTATGTATGTGCTGTTGTGGTGGTTGTATCCCGATTGTACTGTTTTATGTGTGTGCTGTTGTTGTGGTTGTATCCTGATTGTACTGTATTATGTTTGTGTTGTGGTGGTGGTTGTATCCCGATTGTACTGTATAATGTATGTGCTTTTGTGGTTGTTATATCCCGATTGTACTGTATTATGTATGTGCTGTTGTGGTGGTTGTATTCTGATTGTACTGTATTATGTTTGTGTTGTGGTGGTGGTTGTATCCCGATTGTACAGTATTATGTATGTGTTGTTGTGGTGGTTGTATCCCGATTGTACTGTATTATGTATGTGCTGTTGTGTTGCATTATGTATGTGTTGTTGTGGTGGTTGTATCCCGATTGTACAGTATTATGTATGTGCTGTTGTGATGGTTATATCCCGATTGTACTGTCTTATTTATGTGTTGTTTTGGTGGTAATATCCCGATTGTATTGTATTATGTATGTGTTGTTTTGGTGGTTGTATCTCTATTGTACTGTATTATGTATGTGTTGGTGTGGTGGTTATATCCTGATTGTACTGTATTATGTATGTGATGTGATGGTGGTTGTATGTCGAGTGTACTGTATTATGCATGTGCTGTTGTGGTGTATTATGTATGTGTTCTTGTGGTGGTTGTATCCCGAGTGTCAATCGGTATTGAACATTCTACAACTCACGGAACTAGGATGTAGAGGTGCCTTGTATGGGAATTGTTACTATACAAAGTAGTACTATGGGAAAACAGAGTTTTTGTCATTTGCTGGGCCAGAAGGTATTCACTATTTCCAATATTCTCAGTATAATGAACGCACATCAACGTGTCATTAGCACACATAAGTATGTACTGAGCGCACATCAGTATAAAATGAAGGCACACGAGTGTGTTTTGAGAGCAAATCAGTATTACAGAGCGCATATCGGTATATAATGAAGGCGCACCAGTGTGTTATTAGAGCACATCAGTATGTACAGAGCGTACACCAGTTTATAATGAAGGCACACCAGTGAGTCACGACCGCACATGCGTATGTACTAAGCGCACAGCAGTATATAATGAAGGTACATCAGTATATAAAGATGGCACATCAATATGTCACGAGCGTACATTTGTTTGTACTGAGCGTACATCAGTATATAATGAAGGTACATCAGTATATAATGAAGGCACATCACTATGTCACGAGCGTACATGTGTTTGTACTGAGCGTACATCAGTATATAATGAAGGTAAATCAATGTGTCATGAGGGCACATGTGTTTGTACTTAGCGCAAATTAGTATAATAATGAAGGCACATCAATATGTCACGAGCGTACATGTGTTTGTACTGAGCGTACATCTGTATATAATGAAGGCACATCAATGTGTCGTTAGGGCACATCAGTATGCACTTAGCGCACATCAGTATATAATGAAGACACAGTGTGTAACTCATCTCGTAAATACAAACAATAGTCTTTACAAATCTATGCCATTCCCAGAAAATTATGTATAAAATTGAAGAAATACTTATGATATTAAAATCTGTATACTGCAACTGAAATAAAAGGCGATTTCTTAAAAGTTTAATGCAAACTGTTTTAATTCATGGTCGATTCGCATGATCAAAGCATTATTTAACTTTTAAAGTGGCATTCATTTTATAAAGAAATCAGTTGCCCGTGATGTCTACGACGTTCCGTTAGGGCCATCGCGCATCATGTCAACAGGCACCCGTGATGCCACGATAATACGATAGTTAAGGCGCGACAGTACGATAATACGATGGAGATGGAGCGATTACAGGAAGGTGATGCAGGGAAGGTACGATGACGAAGACGCGATTACACGATGGTGATGGAACGATGCCACGGCAGCACGATGACGAAGACGTGATATAACTTAGCATCTTCGCCATCGTGCCATCGCCCCATTACTATCGTGGTAGATTTCTGAATGATTAATTTGGCAAATAATTAATCCTTCGGGTGCATTTTTATAAATATTTAGTCACGAGTTTGATACATAGATTACACAATTAAAGCCCCAACGGCATGAGAACTACACGTTTGATACCTTCATTACAAATAACAACCACCAACTGCATGATAAGCATACATGTACATTAGGTAACTAAATTACTCAATTAAAGCACCTACGACATGAGAACCACACGCTTGGTACATGAATTACACAATTAACGCATAAAGGCATAAGAACCACACGTTTTGTACCTAAATTACACAAGAAAAGCACCGATTGCATAATAAGCACACGTTTGGTACCTAAATTATACAACACAAGTATTACCTGTATAATAAGCATATAACACATGTTTGATACTTAAATAAGACAAGACAACCACCAACTGTATGATAAACATCGTTTGGTACCTAAATTACATAGTTAAAGCACCAATTGCATGATAACTACACCTTTGGAACCTAAATTATATAAGACAAGTACTATCTGAATGATAAGTTCGTGTTTGATACTTAAATTACACAAGACAAGCACCAATCTCATGAGAACAACACGTCTGATACTTTAAATACACACGACAGTTTCCAACGGCATGAGAACCTAAATTACATGCGACAGACACTACCTGCTTGGTATGTACATGTTATATAAGACAAGTGATATCTGAATGATAGGTACGTGTTTGATACTTAAATTACAAAAGACAAGCACCGATTTCATGAGAACCACACGGTTGATACCTGAAATACACACGACAGTTTCCAACGACATGAGAACCCAAATTACATGTGACAAGCACTATCTGCATGGTATGTACATGTTTGGTACCTAAATTGCACCATTAAATCACTAACGGCATGAAAACCACACGTTTCGTACCTTAATTACCAAAGACAAGTGCCACCTGCAGGGTATGTACCTGTTTGGTACCTAAGCACTTACGGCATGAGAACCACATGTTTGGTACCTGAAGTACACAAGACAATCACTACCTGCATGATATGCACACGTTTTGTATCTACATTACATAAAAAAAAACACCAACTGCATGCTAAGCACACAATTTTTGGTACCTATATTACACAAGATAAGCGCTACCTGCATGATAAGCGTGTTGATACTTAATTAATACAAACAAGCACTAATGGCATGAGAACCTCACATTTGATACCTAAATACACAAGACATGCATGTTTTGCACACGTTTAGTACATAAATTTGATACCTAAAAAATACAAGATCATTTCCCTTTAACTTGACACTGGACTTTCTTACTCGATACTCAACACCCTTACTCGACATTCAGTTTCCTTATTCGACACTTTCTGCTTACTCGACACTAGATTGTGAAGCTTTCCGTTCAGTTTCTTACTCGACATTCAATGTTCTTTCTCGACGCTTGACTTTCTTACGTAGTCGACACCGGTTTTTTTTTTTGATACTCAAAATCGGTACTCGACATTCAATTTTCTTAGTCGACATTAGATTTTCTTACTCGATACTCAACATCATTACTCGACATTTAATTTCTGTATTCCCAACTATAATTTCTTACTCAAGTCTTAATAATTTTCTTACGCAATGCTTGACTTTTTAAGTGCTTGACACCTGATTTTTTTTTTTAACGGTACCCAATTTCGTTACTCTACATTCCATTTTTTAAATCGATTTTAGATTTTCTTACTTGATACTCAACATCCTTACTAGACGTTCGCTTTCCTTATTCAACACTGTATATTCTTACTCGATTCTTGATTTTCTTAAGCGATGCTTGACTTTTTACTCGAGTTTCTAATAAATATATATTCAACATCCTTACTTGACATGTGATTTTGTTACAACTATTATCTCCATGGAAAGACAATGGATTCTTCTCGATGTTGTGTTATTCAGTTAATGGCCAGTTTTGCAGGAATTATTTTCATATTTGACCTCAGTGAAGACAAATAGCCGAAGACCCCTAAAGATTGGTTTTATACATGAACTCAAGCAAAATGTGCTTCAACTTTGCCGTGTGTCTCTGTAACTGTTAGTCCATCATTATATATTTTTTATTTTCTTGGACCAAGACCTTTATCATTCTTTGTAACAGTATTAATAAGATCCTGTTGTTATGAGACCACCTTAATATCTGAGTTGTATATTCGATATAAACATGTAAGTATTGAAAGCGCTTCGCCTTTGTTATGTATGGATTATTTGATTTAATTAAAATTTCTTTTTAATTACGCAAAATTCATACATTGTATACGCTAAGTGTATAATTCTGTTTTATTCCAATTAGATAACTAAATATTTCTTAGCTATTCATCTACACACTAGTGCAAAAATATAAAAAAGTATCGAGCTTTAATGTATATATTTTTTTTAAATGTTCCAAAAATTGGGGACACTTTTTGATTTTGGGGGACTTTTCACTGAAAATATCTTTAAATTTATTATTATTGAAGCTCAGGAAATGATCTATTAGATATATAATGAAATGTTTCGTAGTGACCTACCTGTCCGTATAATATCATATTTGTGTGAACAGAATCGATTATACTGGTTTTGTAAAATGTCCTTATAAGAATCTAAACAACCACTACTGTGAAAAGTTGTCAATATCTACAAGGACATCAATGTTAATTTTATCATTTTAAAGTTCATTTGCGACAATTTAGACGCAGTATAAAGCAGGTTGTCAACACTGTATCGAATTAAACATAATTTATTTCACAAAGAACATTCAAATAATCGTACATACAATAACATGAGGAATAAGGATTGAAACGGTAGCAAAATGCTTATAGAGTTTCCCTTCTTGGGGTGGTATTCCACAATCATTCTTCAGAATGTTTTTAGATTTGAACTCAAGAATGAACTTTGAAACACACTTAAAACCCGTTTTGAAACCAAAATGTACAAGCAGACAGGAATACCGAATGTTCAGTCTAACTATCACAAACAATTACCAAACATATTTTCAAGCTGAAGTCTAAAACTTCTCTCAGGAATGGTTGGTGAGACGACCCCTGATCAAATTCAATTTTTTTACATGGATTGTAAAACAAATCCTTCTAACTTATATACATCTTGCTTGTTTTCTTATAGGGTAGAATCAGTACTAAGCCGATACATTGTCTCGCTCAAGGACACACTTCATGACTGTAGGTGGGATCGAACCTGGAACCCTCAAATCAATTTTAATGTTAAAAAAATACCAACAACAACAACAATGCCAGGGTAAATTGATGCTTTAAAGGCTCTTATATATATTTCACTACAATGGCAGTATTATAAACACAGCCACACTCATACTTCCCATAATATCAACACACCTTTCTGTCCAGTACATCCACACGCTGAAGTATCATACCATACTTACTTAACATAATGCTGACATACATTTCTATCAGTATTGCCACAAACTGAAGTATCATAACACAGTTACTTAACTTAATATTGACACACCTTTATGTTTAGTGATGCCACACGCTGAAGTATTATACCATCGTTACTTAACTTAATATTGACACTCCTTTCTGTCCAGTCCTGCCACACGCTGAAATATCATACCACCGTTACTTAACTTAATATTGATACTCCTTTCTGTCCAGTGCTGCCACAAGCTGAATTATCATACCACAGCTACTTAACTTTATATTGACACACCTTTCTGTTCAGTGCTGCCACTTGCTGAAGTATTATACCACAGTTACTTAACTTAATATTGACACTCCTTTCTGTCCATGCCTGCCACACGCTGAAGTATCATACCACCGTTACTTAACTTGATATTGATACACCTTTCTGTCCAGTGCTGCCACACGGTGAAGTTTCATACCACATCTACTTAACTTAATATTGACACACCTTTCTGTCCAGTGCTGCCACACGCTGAAGTATCATACCACAGCTACTTAACTTAATATTGACACACCTTTCTATCCAGTACTGCCACACACAAAAGTATCATACCATAATTACTTGACATAATGCTGACATATATTTCTGTCAGTATTGCCACAAACTGAAGTGTCATACCACAGTTACTTAACTTAATATTAACACACCTTCCTGTCCAGTGCTGCCACACGCTGAAGTATCATACCACAGTAACTTCAATTAATATTGATACTCATTTCTGTCCAGTGCTGCCACACACTGAAGTAGCATACCCAAGTTACTTAACTTAATATTGACACAACTTTCAGGCCAGTTCTGCCATATAGTGACTGATCATACCACAGTTATTTAACTTAATATTGACACACCTTCCTTTCCAGTGCTGCCATACGCTGAAATATCATACCACCGAGATACGTAACTTAATACTGACACACGTTTCTAACCAGTGCTGCCTCTCACTGAAATATCATACCACAGCTACTTTACTTTATACTGACGCACCTTTCTGTCCAGTGCTGCCACAAACTGAAGAATCATACCACAGTTACTTAACTGAATATTGACACACCTTTCTGTCCAGTGCTGCCTCACACTGAAGTATCATACCACAGTTACTTAACTTAATATTGACATACCTTTCTGTACAGTGCTGCCGCACACTGAAGTGTCATAACACAGTTACTTAACTCAATATTGACACACCTTTCTGTCCAGTGCTGCTTCATACTGAAGTATTTTACAGCACCTACATGTCATTTAGCACTAACAGATCTTTCTATCCAGCGCTGCCACACACAAAACTATCATACCATAATTACTTGACATTATGATGACATACATTTCTGTCAGTATTGCCACAAACTGAAGTATCATACTACGGTAATTGACACAAAACTGACTTACATTTCTGTCAGTACTGTCGCATACTGAAAAATCATACCACACTTACATGACAAACTACTGACATACCATTCTGGCCAGTACTGTCACATACTGAATTATCAAACCACACTTACTTGCCAAACTACTGACATACCATTCTGGCCAGTACTGTCACATACTGAATTATTATACCACACGTACTTGACATTCTACTGACACACCTTTCTGGCCAGTACTCCAGTACTGTCAAATATTGTATTGTTATACCACACTTACTTGACATACTTCTGACATACTTTTCTGTCCAGTACTGTCACATACTGAACAGTTATACCACACTTAATTGACATTCTACTGACATACCTTTCTGGCCAGTACTGTCACATACTTAATTGTTATACCGCACTTAATTGACATACTTCTGACATACCATTCTGGCAAGTACTGTCACATACTGAAATGTTATACCGCACTTACTTGACATACTTCTGACATACCATTCTGGCCAGTACTGTCCCATACTGAATTGTTATACCGCACTTACTTGACATACTTCTGACATACCATTCTGGCCAGTACTGTCACATACTGAATTGTTATACGGCACTTACTTGACAGACTTCTGACATACCATTCTGGCCAGTACTGTCATATACTGAATTGTTATACCGCACTTACTTGACATACTTCTGACATACGTTTCTGGTCAGTACTGTCACATACTGAATTATTATACCACACTTACTTGCCATATTACTGACATATTATTCTGGCCAGAACTGTCACATACTATATTGTTATACCACACTTACTTGACATACTACTGACATACATTTCTGTCCAGATCTGTCCGTTCGTTCATTTGTCTGTCCGCCTTTCCGTCACAATTTGAACCAACAACTTTGCAGACGCAATTTCTCCTTTAGTTTCTATCAAACATTCAATTAATTAAGCTGTAGAGCAAGTTCATTGTCTGAACATGTGTCTGTAATCTTGGAATCCCGATTGAACAAACTTGCGGACGCAACTCTTCCCACGGTTTTAACCAAATTCAAATGACAGTTGCTGTACTTCGTATATAACATGCAAGTTTTATGATGTTTTGATCTTGAAAATGGTCATGAACTAAAAACATTTCAGTTTGATGGAAGAAATGTTTCAAGTGATTTAATGCGTTGTTTTCTTTGGGGCAGTAAAGATTTTTTGTAATTTACAATTTAGAATGCGAGTCGCATTCAATACATTATCTCACTGGTCTTGTAAGAATTTCACAGGAACGGGATTTGTTTAGGCCAAACCTTCAAAGTATCTCCCACGCACAGATACACACTTTTGAAATGTTGCTGTCCACGTCCTTATTGCCACAAAGTAATCTCCCCTTGGTATACTGTTCAGACACTGAAAAATTGCAAACCACAAGGCACTTGGTGTAGCAACTCGTTTACTTGCAAGCATTTTGTTTAGCATGGAAAATAGGAAAAAGTCACAGGTGCTTAAGTCTCGGGAATAAGTGTGGGTGTTCAACCTTGTTCTAAGAAATATTATACACTTTTACTCTTGTAGGCAGAAGCATTGCCATTAATAAGCTGTATGCCTTCCAAACCTTTACTTGACCGTTCATTTTGGTAAAATGTTTTGCCAGAATTCAGTACTTTTATCTTTGTAAAACTTGCTTGTATTGATTTACACTCTTTGCAAGGAATTTGTACAATAGGGCCACTAGAATTAAAGAAAATGGCATATAAAAACTTCTTAGCGCTTCTTGTCCTCTTTTCTATGGCCGGCCTAGCCTGTTTTTTACCGAGCGAGTGTTTGTAATTGATACGCCGTTGGGGCTCAAAATAATAAACCCAAATTTCATCCCAAGTGATCAAGTCAGAAATTTTCCTAGGAGTACAATTTTTATATTTTTTCAGAAGTTTTTTTAGCACAATCTAAACGCTTGGTCTTTTGGTCAGGTGTCAGCAAGTGGGGGAATTATCTTGCACAATGTTCTGTAATTTCAAATAGTTAGTGAATGAAATGCCTAGACTATAAGTAATCTGGGAAACAGTATACCGTCCATCTTAAATCTCATATTTAAACGAAAAACAGTTCTTGATATTACGGTAGAACTATCATGTATACGACACAATTCAAAAAAAATATCTTTTGGCAATAACTGCAAAGACACTGGGGCTTTAGTGTAAGCCCTTATTTCTAAGCCCTTTGTTTCATTATGGCATTGAAATATAGCCACCCTACATGAGTGTGTATAATTCAACAATAAATATCTTGTCAATGATCAGTTATAATCGGATTAAATTGAGAATTTGCCTGTGTACTGAATAAACATCCCCAAACAATTGCACGAGCTTTTCACGTTCTTACGCAACATTGTTGCTACGGAAAGTAATTAATAATATAATTTATTGAATGCCACTCCCATAAATTAACGTGTAATTCTTAAGTTGAAAGGAAGTTGAGATAACTGAAAACTCTTTTTAACAAAATCTCGATGAGTTACTTCTCCATGTACATTTTTGCCAAAGTTTAAAATGGTCGTTTGTGGGTGCTTGTGTG
This sequence comes from Panopea generosa, assembly GCA_029582155.1. NCBI lineage: Eukaryota > Metazoa > Mollusca > Bivalvia > Adapedonta > Hiatellidae > Panopea > Panopea generosa. The sequence continues at coordinate 25,531,050 of CM055897.1, read as the reverse complement.
TAAAATGGCTGTTTATTGGTGCATGTATGTAAAAATGGCTGTTGATGGCGCGTGTATGTAAAATGGCTGTTTATGGGTGCTTGTATGTAAAATGGCTGTTTATGGTGCGTGTATGTAAAATGTAAACTAGCTGTTTATTGGTGCATGTATGTAAAAATGGCTGTTTATGGCGCATGTATGTAAAATGGCTGTTTATGGGTGCATGTAAGTAAAAATGGCTGTTTATGGTGCGTGTATGTAAAATGGCTGTTTATGGTGCGTGTATGTTAAATGGCTGTTTATGGTGCGTGTATGTAAAATGGCTGTTTATGGGTGCATGTATGTAAAAATGGCTGTTTATGATGCGTGTATGTAAAATGGCTGTTTATGGGTGCATGTATGTAAAAATAGCTGTTTATGGGTGCGTGTATGTATCCTTGGGATATGAATGAGACAGGTCACGAATGTTCCAAATCTATTATTAACTATTAACTACTTTGGAAAATAACAGTTTATTGTACTGATATCATTAGGTTACCTTGTTGGAGTTGTTGTTTATACATGTTTGAAACCAATCCGGAAGTTAAAGAAACGAAGCTTTTAAGTGAACTAAACTTTATTTCAGAAGGTCCTTCATGACTGAGTGGCTTAAGGCAATGTCGTCTAATGACCACTTATTTATCATATTCGATGTCGTGGTTTTAAATCTAACTCGGTCCAAATTATCCCTTGTATATCTAACACCGCGATTTACCTATGACCGCGAATGCCCGTATTATAACAAAATTCGTAACATGCGCAAAGCTCTAAAACTGCCGTTAGCGTCGGCATTTGTTTACATTTTGTACCGGCAACTGTTTATTACTCGGCACACTTAAGTAACTTTATAACTGTTTGTTAATGATGCCATTATTTACATGGTTGACAAAGTTTTAGACTTGCGGTAGTAGGTATGACCAGTATACATTGTACTTGCAGAAGGACGGTGGTTATATTCAGATTCATCCAGAGGTCTTCCTCTATCACTAAACTGGATATGCAATTTTACATGAATAACTTGTGAGGTGTTGTAAATGGCGTTATACCCCATTCAAAACAAAAAGAGATTATGCTATTTTCAACACATTACAGATTATATAATTATCTCATCCGGTGTTAGAAGTAGCTGAATGAATGGATTTTAACAGAATCACTGTCTGTATCCAATAACTAGCAACTTTTTTCACAAAACAAATGGAATGAGCTAGACTGGAATCCATGACACCGACAGTGAAGGGTAAGGGACTCTAAACAGCACCATATCATAAGAACATTGTGTCACGAAGGACCCGTTTACTTACTATTTATTCCAAAACTTAACATACAGTTAAACTAAACACATATAATTAATATGTTTTATAGGTAAAATGTTTCTCTCTAAGTTTGTCTTGTCGCATCCAGTGACAAGATGTACTTCATGGGAATATGAACTTATTAATGAAAATATAGATATTAATGTATGTTAAATGTGCATGTTGTACATTTTCCATTGCTTGATCTTGTTTGCTACCTGCGAACTCATATTGCACTGTATTAATGTTAGTTCTTATAATTTAAATTTTCAATAGTTTTATTATTGTTATAAAATGATATACAGATATATCTATAGTAGAACAAAACCTTATACTGTAATCTACATATTTGTTTATAATGTCATAGAATTACATATTATATATATCGTATATAATTATGTTATATGAAGTTTATAACATATGATTTGTCGCCGTATTTGCATTCATAGATATGTGACTATTCCTCATGGGTCTAAGACCTTCAATCTGGAAAAAGTGAAAATAAACTTGTGAAACTTGTCAAACGTTCTGATATCCTATATATATAACAATACATCTAGTGTAACTAAACTCAATATGACAAGTCTTGTATACTGCTATTATCAGCTGAGGTACCTGTATTTGCGTACACAAACAGAGATAAGCTAAGATTACCCTCTCTCTTTCTCTCTCTTTCTCTCTCTCTCTCGCTCCATCTATCTCCCTTTCTCTCTCTCTCGCTCCCTCCCTCTCTCTCTCTTTCCCTCTCGCTTCCTCCCCTCTCTCTTTCTCTCTCTATATCTCGCTCCCTCCCTCCCTCACTCCCTCGCTCTCTCTCTTTTTCTCTCTTTCTCTATCTCTCTCTTAAATATGTATTTAAAAATAAACATTTGTAACCAAAACAACTCTCTCTCTCTCTCTCTCTCTCTCTCTCTCTCTTAAATATGTATTTAAAAAGAAACATTTGTAGCCAAAACAATGTTAATACAGTAATGATAAAAACGACAAAAACTAAAACACAAAAACTATTGATACATATTTGATTGTATTTAAAAAGAACTTGCCATTAAGGGTTTCCGATAAATCAATGTAAATAACAATTATGTTAGGCAAGACGAGTCCCATCCCGTTGGTTTTGATATTTATGACTCGGTAAGCAAAATTGATTGTTACTACAGTAAAAGTTTAAATCATCTTTGAACTGTTCTATATTTGTCCACATATTTAATAATTGCATTAAATTATTCATATATTTAAGCCCAAAGCTGTATCATTGATCGATGAGAATAGAAATGTAGCGTTAATACAATTGTTATTGCAATAACTGAAATATTTAACAAGAAATTTGCCATGATTATGTAAAATCAATTGTTTCCGATTTTAACACCTGTTTGTTTTTGTTTTTAACACCTATATGTTTCTGTTTTTAAACTCTGTTTGTTTCTGTTTTTAACACATATTTGTTTCCGTTTTTTGTTTAAACATATTTTATTTATACGTTATGTACAACATATTTCTCAACATACATAGTAAAAGGATTGAAACGAAAGAAATAATTCTTATAAAGTTTCTCTCCTTAGTAACTTAAACACTCATTTCCGTTTCCGTGATAAACACATGTTTGTTTCTCTTTTAACACATGCATGTTTCCTGTTTTTAACACCTGTTTGTTTCCGTTTTTAACACCTCTTTAGGCCAGTTGTACACTATTTTATGGTTATGTATATGTCAAATAAGTATACATTTCTGGCAGTAAATTTAAAAAACTCAATTTTCAGAAGGGCTAAATTATATTTACAGTTTTCCAATTTTTGTTTTCAGTTATTCGATTTAAAGTATCACGAAAGCAACCATAATAAATATGAACGTATTATATATATAAATGTATATTTCAATAGCATAACATATACTACGTATTGTGTAAAATAATAAGGCTTCAGTTAAAAAAACGTGATTAGTTTGTTTTGTCAATAATCACACAGGGTCCTCGGTGGCCGAGTGGTCTAAAGCGCCGCCTCAAGATCACTTTCCGTTAAGGTCGTAGGTTCGAGCCTGCTCGTTTAAATAATGTTTCCAGTTACTTGCGGAAAGACGGTGGTTCTACTCAGTCCGACTCAGCCTGACGTCTTCATCCACCAGTAAAGCTGGATATAACCAGAAATGCGTTGAAAATGGCGTTAAACCAGATTCAATAACCGCATGCCAAAGCATTTAGGGGATAGCTCTAGGTCTGGTCGATCAGGTGTCAGCATAATGTGACCGGGTAGGGAAGCATAGCGTATGTCTGCGGCAAGCTATTACGATGAAGCAGCACTCCGAATACCGTCTCAAGTAGACATCGTCGCCATACGACTGAAAAATAAGTAGCCTTTTAGCGGAAAGTAATGTTGATCTATGAACTGAACTGTTTCTATCTGCGATTGCTGACCTTGGTCTGCACTTAATGTAACAGTTGATCTGCACTTAATGTAACATTTGATCTCCTGCCTTACTTTTTTAATGTTGATCTTCAACATGAACTGTTTCGTTCAGTGGTATACAATGCTTGACCAGATCTCACATTCATCAACTCACATAAAATATGAATGAACAGTTGATGTTAATGATGAAATTTGAATGCATTTGTCGACAAAACTCGTGTGTTTTGAATAATAGTCATCTTTTTTTCAATTTAGAATTAGTTCTGTAGATATCATTGCTATTTCCATAAACATGAATGTGGTGAGTACTATTCCACCATAAATGCTACGCAAAAAAAATCCATTCTTTGCGAATTTGCATTTTTCACGGTGAAACATTGGACAACTAGTTTTGGAAATTTCTATTTTCAGCTTGCATTTTGTAAGCTGATACAGCTGAGCACGAGTTTTGGGAATGTCCATCTACAAGAGAGATTCGGACTTAGCTACAGAACTTTTTAAACTGTATTCAACAAACAAATTACTCCATAAATGCTAGGTAAAAACAATATATTTTCGAGTTTGTATTACGCACGTTCATACATTGGGAATGTCCATCTACAAGGGTAACAGTAAAACATTTTTTAATTTTACATTAAATTGCAAAAAGCCTACAATTAATAGCATTCATTTTTTGGCGTATATCTAGTAAATCAAAAACAGCTAGTTAAGATGAAAGATGAATTTTAATAATAGCAAAATATTTAATTGCAAAATTAAATTGTGCACACACGAATTTTTGTATCTTACACCACAGCGTGAAATAAACAATTACTTCATTTGGCAATATTCACCAAAGAAAATAAATGACAGCACCATATATAACTCCGACATTTTATGGTCATAATGAACTAATTACAAGAAAAGTTAAAGCATTATAATAGAAGAATATGTAAACAGGATATACATGTCGAACATAGTCGATAATATAAAAAGCAGGACTTTGTCACTACTTCCTCTTCGTAAATGTGAATACTACTGTATTTGGCAGCCATTGCTCCGCAGTAAACGGAACGCTGGTTGTCACTTATATTGAATGCAGGGGTAATAAAACGAAACCCGAGCTGAAAATCATACAGAATGAATTTCAGGTCTAAATAGTGACATTCTTTATATCCTATTATTGCATTACCGTTGAAAATAGATAAGGTATTAACATTTAAGTACTCAAAGTACTAAAGGTGGGATTGCTTTTGACGCTATGAGATGTCTGTTGTATAGTGTAAAGCGTCGCTTTCAAAAATTTTTTCAGTTATATCGTCATGGTTTTTACTGGTGACAGTTTTCTAAGCGCTGTCACACTTGGAGGATCGTGCCACATCGTACGATACCACACCCAGTTATTATACTGACACTGACTTCAAGTACTGAACTAATGAAGGATTACCATTAAATTAAGTTTGTAGTTGTCGACTGATAGTTAGATGATATCTAAATTCTATCCATATCTAATATCCACGTAGTGTTTCTATAACGTATGCATATTTATAATACTGGTTTCTCCTACATCGGTAATAAAGGGAGGTAATGTCCGATGGGTTCTTCCTCTGGATCTAGAATTAGCTTGCAAGTCAGTGACAGTGTTTTTGAAAATATAACACTGTGCAAATATATAAACACACCAAAGATGACCTTTCAATCAAACTTTCAATCACCAACACTGACCTTTGTAAAGTAAATCATGGCGGTTTTCGATGCCAAGTTAGCATAATCTCTCTAATTTATAATGTATAATTGTTTTAGCAATATGTTATCTCTCCCCATAGTGATTTGTTTCTTCTGTCCTCTACTTTTTTAACATTGACTTATTTATTTAGAGAAAATTACACAACCTATCTGGAAACGCCACATTTGCCCTACCCTTGACCGGCTGCTTGAGACAGGCTAACTGTAGTTGCTATATTCGTATTACCTAGAAACAGTCATTACATCGACGTGGATTCAAAATGCATCACAGTCTGGCTACAGGAAGTAGCTAAAAGAAACTGCATAATTTGAAAATTGACAGTGGATGTTGAATGAGTCTGACATGTAAATACATTCATATCAAACTTTAACTGTTTAGTTTAAACATAAACCCACTGATGTTTTTTTCTCATTCATTAAAAAATAACTGAATAAATCAGATACTTACTCATTTAGATAAAATAGGATAACCGAAATGATTAAGAAGTCTGCCGTTCTATGAAGTATTATGAAAAAAATGCAATACAACGCAGGTGGATACTTGACAACGCAGGGGTGCTATGCAATAAGAAGAAACTGTCCGTCTTTGCTCTGGCTTGTGTACATCGCATAGTCTATTTCTAGCGTTATAAATGAAACATTTCGTTTGAAAATATTACTTGTTCCTTCATTGTTAACATAAATCTAAACGTCGGCCTTCCACATTTTCCTTGTGAACACTTCTGCTCTTTTATGTGTTTCTGATTAAACTGAGTAGCAACTGTTATGCACATAAAATATTGTTTTTTTTCTTGAACTAGCCAAAGCAATCAATTTATGCCAGAATGGCACTTTTTTGAATCAGTCAAATATGTCAATTCGATCAAAGTTATGTCCCTTGTTATCAATATTTCAGATGAACGACATAAGCTAACTTATGTTAGCTCTCGTGTATTCGGTATTTTTCTATAACCATCTTTCTTTTAGATCAAAACGATATGTGACTATATAAAGCAAAACAGAAGAAAGGATAAAATGTATGCGTTATATCACAGAAATCCACCATACATTAAGCAAAAGATTTGCTATTCTAGCAATCCACCTGTAAAAAAAGCTTTCCTTTTCACCTTCTTGTTTGGTTTACTGCTTCATTTAGCATTGTCATCCATATTTATGGATTGTTTCTGTATGATTTTCTCAGTACAGGGCAATTAACCATCCAACATAGCTCTCACCGAGCGATCTCTGTTGTCTTCTGACAACTCTTATTCTGTTTTCACTGCGCTTGTAGCATTCTCTTGTTATAAGCTCAGTCTTCCTGAAGTGATGTTGAGCTATTTTGGAAACGTAACTTTGTTGTTAACTGTTATCTTCATGTTACTTACTGTTAACTGTTTCCTTCGTTTTGTATTCACTGTTAACTGTTTTCAGCAAAATTAATTTGTTGTTATCCTGTTATTGGGGACCCCCTTGCCCCCCCCCCTCTTTTTATTATGTAAACTGATAGTAAACTAGCTGTGACGTCACCAGGTCACCGTGATTTATCCTATTGTAATGTTAGCATGGGTCAAACAACACTTTGATTTATAACATTTTATAGTATCATAACAGAACTGAGGCATAACTACTTTATTTATCTTATTCGTAACACTTGAGAACTGAAATTACACATGTCTTGTGTCTTAATTCATTATACAACTGTATATTTAACTTTGTGTATACAAACAAGAATACATATGACAGGTGCATCTATATAAACAGCATTGATACGGAGAACGTAAGTTTGTTCTTATTTGTATAGCACCATTGCATTGTAAAGTATCCGCCTGCTTTGTACAGTATTGTTCTTCATAATTCTTCATGGAACGACCTCCCTTATGCATAACTTTATGAGTACATAAACAATGTTATATGGTCTACACTTGGAAAGCATTTATTTAAAAACAGAGCTTGTCTGCTTGAAAATATGACAGAAGATGATCGTCAGGTGCAGTGAATTTCGTCACTTTAGTGGGCACTTCAGAAGTGCTCACTACATTCATTAAATAACTAATTGAGCTTAACTTACGTCACTTATAGATTTTATTAAATTGATCATCCGATGACATTCTCCGATTTTCGAAAACATGTTTTAGTAAAACGCATTTAATGAAAATATTGAACATTTACCGTCAAACTCCTAAAATAGGCTCCCCCGCTTGCGTAACCAGAATTCTCCCGCCTTGAACGTCGATGTTGCATTACAACGCAGTCTGTGCGATTGGTAGGCGTGTTATGGAGTATTTGGTTTCGAATTACGCAGAACTGGCATTAATACCATTTATTAGCTTAACTCAGACATTTGTATTTGAAAAAAAATGAGGGATTGTTTTACATCGATATTTTGATATTGTCATGGAGTTAAGAATTTCTTGTTACGTAATATTTTGTTAAGCAGTCTGAAGGTGTAACAAAGAACTCGTAATCCAGCGTGTCGTAAGTAAGAACGCTAATATATGTAATCATGGAGCTATGTGCTTCTTATTGTTATTTTATATATGACATCATTATTATGTACTGAATACAATTTTCAGGTGTTTTCAACATGACAACATGAAAAACCCTACCAAACATACTAGTTTTAAATTATTGCATACTTCCTACTTTGAAATAAAGTTAATGGAATGTCTTTCGAATACCTTGTTTTATGTTAAATATTCAGCAATACTTGTGTGTGCTTTGGTTTTTGTCGTTTTTATTTTTACTATAATTTTACTATTTCTGTACTGTTTTGTATTGGTTAGTGTTAATTAAGTAAAAAAACAATTAAGAAGCCCAAAGGGAGCGATCGCAGGGAGCGACTGGAGTTTCTTAATTGTTATTTTTTTACTAAATGAACGGGCGGAGTTACGATGAAAGCTGACACGATTAACGTTTTAAAGTTGATGATTGCTAAGGCCGTTTATAAGCATAGCTCAAGCGGCTTTGTAGTTTTTACATGACTCATTAAGAATTTAACTAAGAGTCTGTGCAATACTATTCACACGTGCGCAGTGATGATGAACTTCATTATAATTAAAAATGAACTTAATAATTAATTTATTTTGTAAACTGTTTTAACTAATAATAATTTTAATTAAACTTAATAATAAATTTATTTTGTAAACTGTTTTAACTAATAATAATGACACAATTTTGGAAATTGAGGCGATGTCATTGGTTGTTAAATGAAGTAAAAAACTAAATATGCATTGCAGATACTTCAATCCATTATACCAAAACATTTATGGTTAAATTATATTTTTTTTATTGCTGTACACAAAAATGACCTCTGTAGAAAAAGTTAAACAGTAAGCGACCATAAAGTTCGGTGTCAATATCAGCAAAAACCGATCCAGACGAAGAAAGTGCTTAGTTAAGTTACGGAAAAGTCATGATCTGTTGCATGTTCTCTAGTATACAAGTTCAAGGGTGAGAACCTACGTCACGAGCACCTGTTAAATACAGTGACGGAACGTTGTTTCAAAAGCCAGTTAAGTGATTTTTCGTTTCGATTTTGGGTACATTTGCAGACTTTATAGTATATGGGTAACGGATAGGGGTATCAGTAATTTTTGCGTTTGTAAATCCATTCATCAGTGGAATGTGTACGTGGTGATATATATTCCGATTCTGCACGTTATAGAAAACTCAACTGAGGCCGAAAAATACGCGATTTTGCTGTTATAAATCGGGACGTGAAAAAGACCGAACATTGCCATATTTACGAGGTCACATATAAATATATGTTACATTTTTACCGCAGAAAAAAATAAATATTCACATTGGAAACTATTTCTAGTTTCATAATATGCCAAATACACTACTGACTTCGAAAATAATTTAAAAGGTATATTCCAACTTAATGAGCGGGTTGAATGCCCGCTGGTTTCAAAGAGGAAAGAGATGAAGCGATGAAATAACAGAATCACTAATAATTATTGGGAAAATACTTGTCATGTTTTCAATGTATTTAACCATCTTATTTGGCTATATATTTTCTTTAAATTTTACATAATATACAGTTTGCGGTTGGTTTATATAGCAAAGAATAATAACATATTGGACATCTGACATATCATTTTTATTTTATGAGATTAGTCCACGAATGTATTGATCAGCAGTCGTATATACATATAATTATTTAAATATCAGTGCTGTATCCATTCACAAAATAAAGTAATACCAAAAGTGTACGTTTTTACTACCACAATTTTAGTTTTAATAAGCAATAATTGAGTAACTTGTGTATTAGATTACTCAATATTATACTTATTATCAAGTCAATAACGCTACAGTCATTTATGTAATTAGAAATTTGGAATTTCATGTAAGATTGAGGTTCTTTACTTTTTTGCCTTTCAACTAGTAATAAGATTTCCCATTAGAGCATCTATTTATACAAACATATATATATGTATATATATAAAGGGAGATGAGATACAACGGGTTTATAAATCTGTCCTTTATATAGCATGTGAGTAGTCATGAATCCTTAACTGGATCCTACTCATAGAAAGCTATCAGTTCATTTATGTAAATTTGTCCACCCTGTCCAGATGTGTTGCATGTAATTCCATAGTATATAAGTCATGGCCGACACCAAATTTATTGGTTTGGCAGAGGCCTTGATATTGTATCTATGGTTTGCATTGTAGCTAGGTGCACTCGCCGAAGTCTGGTCTGTACATTTATGTCTTGGTTATTCACAAATAATTATCTCCATATATATATATATATATATAAATGTGTGTGTGTGTGTGTGTGTGTGTGTGTGTGTGTGTGTGTGTTGAACAGTTATGTGACTTTTGTGATACAGTTATGTGACTTCTGTTGTAACAAAGACTTTAAAAATGGTACTAGAAACTTCATCGCTTGACGCTCAGCATTTAGAGGAGAGTTCTAGGTCTGGTCGGCCCAGTGTCAGTATAATGTGACTGGGTGGGATATCACACCATGTATCTGCGGCATGATACTCTAGTGTGACAGCGCTTAGAATAATGTCTCAAGTAGATACCGTCGCGATATGACTGAAAAATTGTTGAAAGCGACGCTAAACACCATACAACAACGACCTCTGTTGTATGGTTATGTGAATAATGTTGTACAGTTATATGACTACTGCTATACAGTTATGTTTCTTAAACTGAACAGTTAAATAACTACTGCTGTACAGTTATGTGACTACTGTTGTACGGTTATGTGAATAATAATTTACAGTTATGTGACTACTGATGTACAGTTATGTTTCTACTGCTGTACAATTATATTACTACTGCTGTACGGTTATGTTTCTACTGCTGTACAGTTATATGACTACTGCTGTACGGTTATGTTTCTACTGCTGTACAGTTATATGACTACTGCTGTATAGTCATGTTTCTACTACTGAACAATTATATGACTACTACTGTACAGTTATGTGACGTCTACTGTACAGTTATAGGACTGCTGCTGTACGGTAATGTGATAACTTGTGTTGTACAGTTATGTTACTACTGTTTTACAATTATGTGACTACTGTTGTACGGTTATGTGACTAACTACTGTTGGACGGTTATGTTTTGTGACTAATTACTGTTGTACGGTTATGTGACTTCTGCTGTACGGTTATGTGACTATTGTTGTACGGTTATGTGACTACTGCTGTACAGTTATATGGCTACTGCTGTACAGTTATATGACGTGTGTTGTACACTTTTGTGACTACTGTTGTACAGTTTTGTGACTTCTGTTGTACATTTATGTGACTAGTGCTGTACGGTTATGTAATTACTGTTGTACGGTTATGTGTCTACTGTTGTACGGTTATGTCACTAATTACTGTTGTACGGTTATGTGACTAACTACTGTTGTACGGTTATGTGACTTCTGCTGTACAGCTATATGGCTACTGCTGTACAGTTATGTGACTACTGTTGAACATTTATGTGACTTCTGTTGTACAGTTATGTTACTACTGTTGTACAGTTATGTGACTTCTACTGTACAGCTGAGTGCGTACAGCTGTCAAGTCGTGCGACTACTGTTGCACAGTTATGCGACTTCTGTGGTACAGTTATGCGACTTGTGTTGTACAGTTATGTTACTACTGTTTTACAGTTATGTAACTACTGCTGTACAGTTATGTGACTACTGCTGTACAGTTATGTGACTACTGCTGTTCGGTTAAGTGACTACCGTTATACAGTTATGTGACTAGTGCTGCACCTGTTGTAACGTTATGTAACTACTGTTGTAGGGTTATGTGACTAACTACTGTTGTACAGTTATGTGACTTCTGCTGTATGGTTATGTGACTACTGTTTTACGGTTATGTGACTACTGCTGTATAGTAATGCGACTTCTGTCGTACAGTTTTGCGACTTCTGTCGTACAGTTATGCGACTACTGCTGTACATTTATACGACTTCTGTTGTACAGTTATGCGACTTCTTCTGTTGTACAGTTATATAACTACTGTTGTACAGTTATGCAACTACTGCTGTACATTTATGCGACTTCTGTTGTACAATTATGCGACTACTGCTCTATATTTATGCGACTTCTGTTGTACAGTTATGCGACTACTGCTGTACATTTATGCGACTTCTGTTGTACAGTTATGTGACTTCTGCTGTACATTAACGTGACTACTGTTGTAAAGTTACGTGACTACTGATGTACAGTTATATTTCTATTGCTGTACAGTTAAACGACTACTGCTGTGCGATTATGTTTCTATTGCTGTACTGTTATATAACAACTGCTGTACAGTTTTGTGACTACTGCTGTACAGTTATGTTTCTACTGCTAAACAGTTATATGGCTACTGCTGTACAGATATGTGACTACTGTTGTATGGTTATGTAAATAATGTTGTACAGTTATGTGACTACTGATTTACAGTTATGTTTCTACTGCTGTACAGTTATATGACTACTGCTGTGCGGTTATGTTTCTACTGCTGTACAGTTATATGACTACTGCTGTACGGTTATGTTTCTACTGCTGTACAGTTAAATGACTACTGCTGTACAGTTATGTGACTTCTACTGTACAGTTACGTGACTGCTGCTGTACGGTTATATGATTACTGTTGTACATTTATGTGACTACTGTTGTACAGTTATGTGACTAACTACTGTTGTACTGCTATGTTATGTGACTAACTACTGTCGTACGGTTATGTGACTTCGGCTGTACGGTTATGTGACTACTGTTTTATGGTTATGTGACTACTGCTGTACAGTTATGTGTTTTATGCTGTACAGTTATGTAACTACTGTTTTACGGTTATGTGACTTCTGCTGTACAGTTATGTGACTTACTTCTGTTGTACGGTTTTGTGACTAACTACTGTTGTACGGTTATATGTCTTCTGCTGTACAATTATATGGCTACTGCTGTACAGGTATGATAATACTGTTGTACAGTTATGTGACTACTGTTGTACAGTTATGTGACTTCTGTTGTACAGTTATGTTACTACTGTTGTACAGTTATGTGACTTCTACTATACAACTGAGGGCATACTGCTGTAAAGTTGTGCGACTTCTGTTGCACAGTTATGCGACTTCTGTGGTACAGTTATGCGACTACTACTGTATATTTATGCGACTTCTGTTGTACAGTTATGTCACTACTGTTGTATAGTTATGTGACTTCTACTGTGCAGTTATGTGACTACTGCTGTTCGGTTAAGTGACTATTGCTATACAGTTATGTGACTAGTGTTGTACCGTTATGTGACTACTGTTGTACGGTTATGTGACTACTGCTGTACAGTTAAATGGCTTCTGCTGTACAGTTATACGATTTCTATTGTACAGTTATGCGACTACTGCTGTACATTTATGCGACTTCTGTTGTACAGTTATGTTACTACTGTTGTACAGTTATATGACTTCTGCTGTACAGTTACGTGACTACTGCTGTATAGTAATGTTACTTCTGCTGAACAATTGTGTGGCTATTGCTGTAGAGCTGTGTGACTACTGCTGTACAGTTTTGTGACTACTGCTATACAGTTATGTGACTACTGTTGTAGGGTTGTGTGACTACTGCTGTACAGTTATGTCACTACTTCGGTACAGTTATATGACTACTGCTGTAAAGTTTTGTGATAACTGCTGTACAGTTATGTTTACACTGCTTTACATTTTTGTGACTACTCTTGTACGGTTATGTCACTACCGCCGTACGGTTATGTGACTACCGTTGTACGGTTATGTGACTACCGCTATACAGTTATATAACTACCACTCTACAGTTATGTGACTACAACTGTACGGTTATGTGACCTCTGCTGTACGGTTATGAGACCACTGCTGTAAAGTTATGTGACTCCGCTGTATATTTATGTGACTATTGTGGTACAGTTATGTGACTACTGTTGTACAGTTGTGTGGCTACTGTTATACAGCTTTGTTGTTACTGTTGTACAGTTGTGTGACTACTGCTGTACAGTTATGTGACTTCTTTGTACGATAATGTTGCCACTATTGTACTTTTATTTAAACTGTATTATTAGAACCACAAATATGTCAAAAGTTCCTATTTTACGTAACGGTCAGTGTGAATATTTGCTATGCTAAGACATTCGCCTGAAAAAACTATACTATTGTGAAAAATGAACACGATCATACCTTTCGTTTCATTTCATGTAACATATTTATATTAAACAACTATTATGTGTTGAAGTGTTGATATCTTTGAACAAAATGAACAGGTTTGTGTATTTAAATCGTGAATTAGAATCAGAAACTTCTTTTTTGCAGCAGATCTTTTAGTAATTTTGACATTGAGATAGTATTCAAAACGCTGCCCCACCGGAGTTTCATGCCACAGATACATTGTATGAAACCCAACACTGTCACAGTATACTGACACCGGGACAACCCGGCCTAGAACTACACTCTTAATCGTGAGCGCTAATAGAGCAATCTTCTAGCACAATGTTTCAAGTCTTTGGTATGACCCGGCCGGGGACCTTCATCAACGACCTTCATCATGCGAGGCGGAAGCAATATCCCTAGACCATCGCTTCGGTTTCTCACATTTAGATCGACCAAATAAGAATACATGGATATCGATATTTTATGGCATCAATGTGTAATGGACCAATAACCAGAAATTCTGTCTCTAAAAGTGTTTATTTTATACAGTTTTTTGTCAGACAAACCGTAATATTTGCATTATGTATGCTTATTGTAATTTAGAGCATCTGTATAAATTGACCTGAGGCAATCTGTCAATCGAACAATATGATAATCCAATCATAGATTGATATTCATGCTCACTGCCATATCCTTAGACAAGCTGACGATGGCTATATAGACACTATATCGTATTTACTTTGGACAGGAATGTTACGTGGCCAGTGGGCTTAGCTATAGTCATTCTCGCGTTAGGTCACTATCACTATGTTTAGAACTGCATTCACCTCTTACAACATTTACGAATCACATTCATCTTAAATTCGAGAATGTTTGTTTAAATTTAGTCATAAAACGCCATTAACTTATAACTGGACTTTAATAAAACAAATTTGAACTAAAACACGATTGACGAAATGAACGTGACTCTTTTAGCAGCAATGGTCAATTTCGTTAAAATAAAGCTCTGTCGGAATTAAACGGAATTAATAAAGAACGAGCACTCAACTTGAAAAAACAAACTGGGTAAGAGCAAATATATTATAGGTGAAATCATCAAGCAGAGAATCAGTGCTACAGACGTCTAAATTATAACACAGAATTTAGCACATCACTTAATCTTAAGACGCGTTCTCGTGACAATTTGAAGGATCATTAAACCAAAGGTATCTCTATACGGTTGAATTTTTATATAAGTTCTTTATACATGGACATAAAACGTCCAGTATCCTCTCAGAAACGCCTTTTAAAGTAGTTTTCCCATAGCAGGAATGTAGGCTATCCACTCAAACATTTACGCAATGATTGGTAGATTTCCCATAGCAGGAATGTAGGCTATCAACTCAAACATTTACGCAATGATTGATAGATTTCCCATAGCAGGAATGGAGGTTATCCACTCATACATTTACGCAATGATTGGTAGTTTTTCCAAAACAGGAATGTAGGCTATCCACTCATAGATTTACGCAATGATTGGTAGATTTCTCATAGCAGGAATGTTGGCTATCCACTCATACATTGATTGGTAGTTTATCAAGCATGTTATGTTTAAGACAGAGCATTGATACCAAGTTGACAAAAGTTCTAAATCACATAAATATATGTGTTATAATCTGACAAAAGATACTCTTTTAACACTCGTGATGTGCTAATGCAGTATATACTATCTCAGCCTTTGTTCTACTCACGCGCAGCAAGAAATCACAGTCGCATAAATTAACCAGTTTGTAAATATTTCAAACCAAATTGCTTAAGACCTTTTATTTAGCACAACCCGTAGCAGAGTGGTCTAGTTGTAGGCCGTCCGCCTTGCATGCAGAAGAGCGTGGGTTCGACGCTAGGCCGGGTCATACAAAAGTCTTGAAATATCGTACTAGAAGCTTCCACGATTGTCGCATAGCATATAGACCTAGAGGATATTTCTAAGTTGGCCTGGTGTTTTGATGTCACGTCATAAATTGTTCCAACGCCACAGCAGGATAGGATGAGGGCGTGGAGAGGGTGTAGTATGGAAATTCCGTACACTGTAAAGATGTCAGGTAGTCTTTGCAAGAAAACTTGTTCTCCCATTCCTGCTTATTGAAGATTCTGGAAGAAAACGCTATATTCCATGTCACTTGATAGCTTTCTCACATGGCCTGGCGGAATACTGGTACTTAATCATTTTTTGTAATCTATTTCCTTATAAACAAATCGTAATCATATACATTTTCATTATAACGTATACGAAAATATTTTAAAACTTGATTTTGTCGTAGGAAATCCATCCCGTCCAACGTGAACGTTACATAAACGGCTACTACGCCGCATTTACGGTGATAACCGGTACTTCCTGTTACTTTTGTGCACGAAGTCGAGCAGTGAGGTAATAAAACCCCTTTATTTTCATATTAATATTTTGCAGCTGTTTCAGACCCATAGACCATTACCTGTTCTTCATGTAATACATGTAAAATATTTACATTGTACTATTCGTCTATTAGCCTTGGATGGCATAAACTGACGCTAAATATTCAAACAAAATATTATTCTAATAATCTTTCCTTTAGCTGTTAAGAGTCGAAGATTATAATTATATATTAGCCACAATGAGGCAAACGCAGCACTTGCCTCCTGTAGAATTTGTGGAGTTTCACATATTTATTAATGTTTTTGTAAAAATAATAAAGCTATTCCCAAAATATGAATTATTCTTGCAAAAATATGACATATTCTTCACATAAAATATATGCAGTATGAATGTATCATTATACCCAGCAAATACTTTTCTTAAGAGTTGATATGTATTGTTATGTCGTGTCTAAAAGGCCACCGATGTGTATTCAAGATAATAGTGTAGAAATAGCAATTGTATCAAATGCAGTTTTTGTTATAGATGTGAACGGCTTAAAATGTCTGGAATATCAGAAAAATGCAGGAAATGCATGCCACGAGCTGAATATATTTTCATGGCTGCATGTCCCCGGACACCCCTAGCAAAGTTGTTGTTGTGCCTCCTGTAAAATAAAATCAAACAGAACAATAAAATAGAATAACTACTTCAACAAGTCTGATACCTCAGCATATTAGTTACGGTATTGCTTTTCATATAAACACAGCATGCATACTTCTCCATCATAGGTTTGAGAGAGAGATACTGATTTTGTCGTTGCTTTAAGTTGACATATTTTTCAAGTGTATTAGCTGAATACCGGTAACAGTTTCAATAAAAAAATAAAAAAAAAATAAAATTATATTATTATTCTTTTAATTTTTCTTAGCATTGACTGCGGTTTGAACATACGATATACTGAGTGACAGTCAAATGCGTACACAATTAGACCACTTTGGAGCCTAATAATAGTGTAAGAGTTAACACCTTTGACAGCTGTTAGATCTTAAAAGGGGCGTCATTCTAGGTGACCGGAACTAGAATTAATTCAAATGTTTGATATACGTTTATGTTATGCAAATCGTTGTAATCGACTTAAAGTTTTTTTCTGGTGAATATAAAATACCTCGAATGTGTCTGTCTTATCCATACGCTTCGGCGGTTTGCTAGTACTGCGAATAGCCTAATTTTGAAATCCTCATTGATTTGAGGTCAACCAATCCAGTGAGATGTGGATGTCTAATTTTAAAATCCTCATTGGTTTGAGGTCAACCCATCCAGTGCGATGTGGTTGTCTTACAATTGCTACAACCACCGGCCTTTTACTGTCTTCTCTCTACCTTTCTTATGTCTAATAACATAACTATCTTTTTCTTGTGTTTGATTAAACCGGTTTGAGTCCATATTTAATATGGATGTAATAACTGTTTTTTATAAAAAATGTTAGTACTCCGTCCTAGTTTCAGATTTGACAGCTTTTTATTGTGTACATTCCCGTATAAGTTTGTTTCTCTAAATTTACTACATTTCATTCTGGAGTGTGCTTACTCACATGCTCTATATCCTTGCTCCAATACAAAACCGTCCATATTTCTAACCTTTCGCTTGTTTCCGGTACAGTACCCTGTACCACAGGTGACCAATGAAATGACCCGTTTAATGTTCAGGTTAGGTGGTCCTGTTTATACAGATGAAAGAGGTAGAAATTTAGCTTTAATTCTCTTTTTCTTCTTTTTTCAGGGCCTGTATTGCAGGGATTTATTTTTTCCTACCATGTGTTAAATGCTCAGTATTTTAGAAATCACCACTCAAAATTTGATGCTGATATCAGATTTCTAGGCTATTCTGTGTTAGAAGTGTTGGTTCGAACCGCATCTTTGGCAAATAGTTGACATACTATTTTTTTTGCAAAATGATAGGTAACATAAAAACATTAAATTAAAAAAAAAACACTTGGTCAAAGTAAGCTGTTTTTTAACTTTATATTTACACATCTTGAACCAGTGAAGAAATTTGCTGAAAATTGTGTTTTTTTTCACTGTGTTTTGGACATAAATTTTACAATTGAGCCCTATGGGACATATAATAGTTGTGTGAGACGTTAATGTCGCAAACCCATCTGCCGCCAAATGTCGCATGTTTTACACGTTATGGCATAGCACCACATTTGGAACAGGATGCGCTTCCGTGGGGTAGTCGAAAATGGCGTTTATAAATAATTAAAAACTGAATAACAACTCTCAAATAGTTGGATAGAAGAATTATTTCATGTAATTAGAATATAGCTGAATGACACAATGCCTCAACTTATGTAGCGTACAATATTCGAGGCACTTACTTATGCTACGTACTCAGCAAGTTTTTGGCGTTTAGCAGCCTTATAACCTCGAGTTGTATTTTTATCGATATTACTTAAAAGAAATATAAAACACATAAAGTTGTCCCAGAATTACTTCCGAAGTAATAAATGGATCTGTAAATTACGTGTTTTCGATCTGAAAGTGGTTCATTCCGTCGCTTTTCTCGAATGTTTGAGGAAACGGTCATGTTCCAATTCAAAAACACATGCTCGTTTGAAATTTAAATCATGCCGCTCGTATCGGCTATATCTTTGATTTAAAAACCAAATAATAATACGAAAATAAAGGGTTTTTCATCTTCACTGCCCAACTGCGTGCACAAAAATAACAGATGTACCGGTTCATCGTGTGTAGTTGTCGCTGTAAATGCGGCGTAGTAGCCGTTTATGTAACGTACACGTTGGACGGGATGAAACCGTTATAGACGTTACGTCAGAATAACGACGTCAACGTATGGATACAATGGTGACGTCTTGCTTATCTGCAAGAATTAGGTCGGAGTAAAAGTTATATTTGAAGTGAATAATTTAAACAAACACTGTGTGACAGATTTAACATGTGTTACTTTTGATACATATTGGTCTATGGTCTACTTTTAGTTCGTTCTTTAAAATGTCGATTTCTTAATTATAGGATTAAATTTAAATAAAGTACATTCTTTACATATGCATAAAAGCCAGAAAAAATGAATTTAATCCTTATAATTCCATTCCTGATGATTATATTTATTTGAGACTCCTCAAGTGAATGAAAAATGAAAACAAAATAAATTAGCTACATCACCCCTGTCCTGGTTGACATCAAATTATCTATATCTAATTTCCAATATTATCGTAACGGCTATTGTTTCCATAATCAGATGAACTCTCTAACATTAGTTGGTTTATTGTAAAATGACGAAATATTTTGAGGTGAAAAAATTAAACACCCCTTTTATCTCTCGATTTAGACAAATAAAAAAATCAATAATTCCCAAAAAATACCCACACAGTGCAGACATTGACGTCATTGTTTAGTTTTTGTCTACACGATTGTTTTTAAAAATGTGTCAATATTTACGATGGTCATACAAATCCACACTGGTTGATGGAAATTCGAATTTGCAATGTTTTAAAAATTACGTGCAAGGTTTGTGTATTTACATTGTCTCACGATCGTTTGCTTCTGAACTTCAACTACATGTACATGTTTCTATTTCATTTTTTCTGTTGAAAAAATTGGTCTGTGGACATTTTTGTCAACGGCAAGCATTCACGTTCGGTAACCACTGTGTTCAATTGTACAAAATACATCTCAAATATGAATATTTTGTGACCTAATTCATAGTTTCTGGTCTAATTGTGGCGACCGGTTAAATCGCTGAACCAAAGAAATCTATAAAACAAAAACGCGAAGAAAAACAGCTAGGACTATATCAAACATTTGTTTTTTGTTGTATTTTATTATTACAATAAGTGTGGAACCGTTGTGCACGTCATTTAATTTCGTATATTGTTAAACCGACAATCAAAATGTCGATGCTTCTTTGTTCACGCAAGAAACGCAAAAGTAGTTCGGCTCCAGGGATTTGGCGCAAAATAAAAGTCTTTAATAAATTGACGTTGTCCAATGAAAATGCTTTACACTTGTCCCTTGATTCGTGTATACTGTTACAACGTACGCAGACAATTTATCTACTCCTTCAACGTTCTCAGAACTTAAAATATGTCATACAAAATAAAGTTAGTAATAAAAAGTCATTATAAGCAGTAAACGACATGGCACCTTGAATAAGATCAACAGGTGTGTGCATCAAAGTCAAAAGCAGTTCCG
Source organism: Panopea generosa (assembly GCA_029582155.1). NCBI lineage: Eukaryota > Metazoa > Mollusca > Bivalvia > Adapedonta > Hiatellidae > Panopea > Panopea generosa. The sequence goes on along the minus strand of CM055897.1, from coordinate 25,510,437 downwards.
CTTTACGGACAAACAGCGTTATCTACTACAGGTCACGCTCAATTTGTTTTCTATGAATGAAAGTTACAACACCATCATGATATACCACACATGAACAGTGTCGTCAATATGCAAAACAAACTTAGTATTTTTTTACTACAACAAACTAGTTTACCATTTTGATAACTCTATTGGTTTATCTTTAGAGATACGTAGCCGTGACCTAGAGGTTGAGCGTCACCCTCGCATGCGGAAGGTCGTGGGCTCGATTCTAAACCGGGTCATACCAAAGACTTGAAAAATGGTTTCCTTGCTGCTCAGCACTAGAGAGTTTAGTTTTAGGTCTAGTTGGCCCGGTGTCAGTAGCATGTGACTGGTAGGGTAGCATTGTGTGTCTGCGACATGATACTCCAGTGAAGCAGCGCAACAACAACAACAACAACAACTAACAAACAACAAACAACAAACAACAACAAACAACACACAACAACAACAACATATCTTTAGAGAAATCGTGTATGCATGTTTTATATTGTAACAAACAACTTGAGACTCATTAATAAATACATTTAAATTAAAATGCCACTTTCAGTTTAATTAAAGCAAATATATTCTATTACAATGACACGCGCAGACGACAATAACCTTAAAAACTGTTATAAGGCAAGCAAAATTTGTATAAATTGTAAGAATTTGTTCCACAATCCATGCAGAATAATTAAACTTAATCTTAATCAATATAATGTTTACAACCTGTATCATGTTGCGTCTATTGTCCTACAAGTGATCTTTATAATGCTAAAAGTAGAATTATGTGAATGAACCTGCAATATGTTGCATCAAGTTTCCCACATATGAGCTTTGAAGAGCTAAAATTAACATTATTCCCATGTAAATATTGACAATTTGTAACAAGTGCTGTTGCTGATTAAATACGTGCAACTACACAAATATGATGCATATTTATTTCTTTCAAGTTCATGAACATGTTGTAGAGTTCATTTTAAAATAGACTACATTGATCGATTGAATAATTAGCATCGTTTTATGCCATCAAGAGCTAACAGACAATCAGCTAACCTAACAACTCTTTCCTGGGATCATGGACGGTTAACGAGTATTCCAACACACCTTTCTCAGCATGTAACTGATGACTTTCCCACTTGAATCAATGATAATGAGATATAATTCATATGTCACTCGTCACAAAACTGTCACCAGGCAGGGATTCCATCTCAAAACCCCTGGATTGATAGTCAGCTGTGTTAATGACTTTGCTAATCTGGCCCATACTTAGTTAAGTACAATTTTGCTGGAAGTCAACTATAATCTCACCTTCCTGTGGAGTCTTCTCTTTTAATTTTTCAAGTCTCTGATGAATTTCTTTGTCAGCCTTAGATATGCCCTTAGTCTGACCCTTCACATGGGTTGTCCCACCGTGACTCCTGGGGTCAGTCCCCACCTTACCACCGGCATGGTGACCCCTTGACCCTTCACGTTCCTCTAGTGCTGTCATCCTCATGAAAATTAATAGTAATAGTTTACCATAATAATACATAAATTATTACATTAAATTATCATGTTTATGTTATTACCATAATTATTCATGAAAAATATAACAAAAAAAATATAACTTTTATGTTATTATTCTGGCATGATGTCACATGATTATTATCTAACTATCAATCTAAGGGTCATAAGTTGAATCATTGAGTTAGATAAGTCAGTAGCACGTCTAGCCATCAATCCAGGGGTCATGAGTTGAATCCTTGAGTTAGCTAAGTCAGTAGCACGTCTAACCATCAATCCAGGGGTTGTGAGTTGAATCCTTAAGTTATCGCAGTCAGTGTAACATCTAACTATCAATCCAGGGCTTGTGAGTTGAATCCTCAAGTAAGCACCGTCAGTGGTACATCTAACTATCAATCCAGGGGTCATGAGTAGAATCCTTGAGTAAGCACAGTCAGTGGTACTTCTAACTATCAATCCAGGGGTTGTGAGTTGAATCCTTAAGTTTGCATAGTCAGTGGTACATCAAACTATCAATCCAGGGGTCATGAGTAGAATCCTTGAGTTAGCTAAGTCAGTAGTATGTCTAACTATCAATTAAGGGGTTGTGAGTTGAATCCTTAAGAAAGCACAGTCAGTAGCACGTCTAACTATCAGTCTAGGGGTTGTGAGTTGAATCCTTAAGTTAGCACAGTCAGTGGTACATCTAACTATCAGTCCAGGGGTTGTTAGTTGAATACTTGAGTTAGCTAAGTCAGTAGCACGTCGAACCATCAGTCCAGGGGTTGTGAGTTCAATCCTTAAGATAGCACAGTCAGTGATACATCTAACTATCAATGCAGAGGTTGTGAGTTGAATCTTTAAGTTAGCACAGTCAGTGGTACATTAAACTATCAATCCAGGGGTTGTGAGTTGAATCCTTAAGTTAACACAGTTAGTGTTACATGTAACTAACAGTCCAGGTGTTGAGAGTTGAATCTTTGAGTGAGCTAAGTCAGTATCACATCTAAGTATCAATCCAGTGGTTAAGAGTTGAATCCTTGAGATAGCACAGTCAGTGGTACATCTAACTATCAATGCAGAGGTTGTGAGTTGAATCTTTAAGTTAGCACAGTCAGTGGTACATCAAACTATCAATCCAGGGGTCATGAGTAGAATCCTTGAGTAAGCTAAGTCAGTAGCACGTCTAACCATCAATCCAGGGTTTGTGAGTTGAATCCTGAAGTTAGCTCAGTCTGTAGCACGTCTAACTATCAATCAAGGGGGTTGTGAGTTGAATCCTGAAGTTAGCTCTGTCAGTAGCACATCTAACTATCAATCCAGGGGTCATGAGTTGAATCCTTAAGTTAGCTAAGTCAGCAGCACATCTAACCATCAATCCAGGGGTTGTGAGTTGAATCCTTGAGTTAGCTAAGTCAGCAGAACAAATCATCAATCCAGGGGTTGTGAGTAGAATCCTTGAGTTAGCTTAGTCAGCAGCACATTTAACTATCAATCCAGGGGTTGTGAGTAGAATCCTAGAGTTAGCTAAGTCAGCAGCACATCTAACTATCAATCCAAGGGTTGTGAGTTGAATCCTTGAGTTAGCTTAGTCAGCAGCACATCTAACCATCAATCCAGGGGTTGTGAGTTTAATCCTTGAGTTAACTAAGTCAGCAGCACATCTAACCATTAACCCAGGGGTCATGAGTTGAATCCTTGAGTTTGCTAAGTCAGCAGCACATCTCACCATCAATCCAGGGATTGTGAGTTGAATCCTTCAGTTAGTACAGTCAGTGGAACATCTAACTACCAGTCCAGGGGTTGTGAGTTGAATCCTTGAGTTAGCTAACTCAGCAGAACAAATCATCAATCCAGGGGTTGTGAGTAGAATCCTTGAGTTAGCTTAGTCAGCAGCACATCTAACTATCAATCCAGGGGTTGTGAGTAGAATCCTAAAGTTAGCTAAGTCAGCAGCACATCTAACTATCAATCCAGGGGTTGTGAGTTGAATCCTTGAGTTAGCTAAGTCAGCAGCACATCTAACCATCAATCCAGAGATTGTGAGTTGAATCCTTAAGTAAGCACAGTCAGTGGTACATCTAACTACCAGTCCAGGGGTTGTGAGTTGAATCCTTGAGTTAGCTAAGTCAGCAGAACAAATCATCAATCCAGGGGTTGTGAGTAGAATCCTTGAGTTAGCTTAGTCAGCAGCACATCTAACTATCAATCCAGGGGTTGTGAGTAGAATCCTAGAGTTAGCTAAGTCAGCAGCACATCTAACTATCAATCAAGGGGTTGTGAGTAGAATTCTAGAGTTAGCTAAGTCAGCAGCACATCTAACCATCAATCCAGGGGTTGTGAGTTGAATCCTTGAGTTAGCTAAGTCAGCAGCACATCTAACCATCAATCCAGGGGTTGTGAGTTGAATCCTTAAGTTAGCACAGTCATTGGTACATCTAACTACCAGTCCAGGGGTCAAGAGTAGAATCCTTGATTTAGCTAAGTCAGTAGCATGTTTAACCATCAATCCAGAGCTGTAGTTTATCACCATAAATCTTTCTACTAAATATGAATCAAATCCATCCAATTTTTCAAGAGATATCGAAAGGAAACCAATTTCTTGACATATGTCAATAATCTAAGTCCAAAAAGGGGCATAACTACATTAAAAATCATCAGACCGTAACGATATACAAACTGGACCTGTATTACCTAAATGTTAAGTCACACACCAAATTGGGTTTAAATCTGTTAATTAAAACTAAAGATATAAGTCCGGAACCATTTTCATACATACATACGTACGTACAGTGGTATACTATACTATACTATACTATACGGGATAAAACTCACCACCCATGCAAAGATTGAGATTGGAGGCAAACACAAAAACTTAAAAGCAAATAAACACAAAAGTTTAACCTGGGTGTCTACAGACGAAAAACTAAGTCCAGAAGGACCATAACTTAGCCAATATGCAACCTCGAGTTATGGTTCTTGCCTCTGTGTATTTCATCGATGATGGTGAACACACATGTGAAGTTTCATTCATATTCAATGGGTGGTTGTATAGATATCTTACCTGATAAAAAACTTTAACCTGAAAAATTAGACGAAAAAGGGCCATAACTCTGCCAAAATACAATCCAGAGTTACGGTTCTCATCTCTGTGTGTTCCATTAATGATGGTGAACACACATGCACAGTTTCATTCAAATCCAATGAGTGGTTGCATAGATATCTTACCTGATAAAAAACTTTAACCTGAAAAATAAAGTCCAAAAATGGCCTTAACTACAATCATAGTTTCTACATATTTTTCAAAAGTCTTATATTTGTTCTTACTTTTTAAAACTTTCTGGAGGTGAATATCTGGCTGTGTCTTCCTTCGGTTTCACCTTCCTGGAACAAAATGACATATACATATTATTCAAATTAACATAAAAGTTTACATCTCATACACGGTTTGCCCCTGTTTTTAGCGATGGTTACAGAGTTCTTTCGCTGAAATAAAGAGTCTTATGTAATTTGGTTAAAAATATTTTCAAAATGGTTCACAGGGTCTGTGATTTCTTCTGCAGTTGATTTGAGCAAAAGCTGGTAAAGCATAATTATTTATATAGTCAATACATTCTTGCTATGGAAACGTTAAAAACTTTTTTCAAAGTGGAATTTTTTTCATGATTGAAATCCTAGACTTTATTTGATATCAGGCCATTATAAATTATTGCTAGATTATCATCCAATTTTTCTTAAAAATAGGGAGGGCGGGAGGATTTTATTTTTTATTTTTATTTTTAAATTTTTAGATGATTTTTTTAATAAAATATATAAATATATTATCTTATAAATAATAGGGTCGGGGCAGCATGAAAATTATGCGGCGGGCAAGGATGATAATCTAGCAATTAATTTAATATGGCTTAAAACAAAGAGTAAAATATAACTGTATGGTAAGACGTTTAGAGAATCATGGCTAGCCAATGATACCAGAAAGAAAAAATATATGGTGAATGTGACTAATGACAGAAAAGTCTGTCTGTCTGTCTGTCTGTCTGTCTGTCTGTCTGTCTGTCTGTCTGTCTGTCGACCCCTTCATTGATAGTCAGACGAATAACCGCCTGATCTAATCGGGCCCGGCTACAATTTAGACATACAGTGTTTGGAGGAAGGGGGAAGCCATTTTTTCATAACACCGAAGGTTATAGGTTATATACATGGCATATCCAATTTTTTGTGGAGGAAGAAGTTTATGTTTTGGTTTTGGGAGAATTGGAACAAGTCCTTTCAATAGACGAAAATGGCTTAGTAATGACGAAAACGGCGAAACAAACAAAACAATGAAAATCATAAAAACATGTTTAAAACTGTTTACAGGTCAAAATCCCTGTTCTTCATCGTTATAAATTGTTTAACTGTCATTAAAACACATTAAATCTTTTAAGAATTAAAAACAACAACAAAAAATGTTTTTTTCTTACAGTAGCAGAAAAACATGTTTTGGGGAGCCTCAGAGGGGAATGTAGCCCAATTTCGTCCCCCAAAACATTTAAAAAACACTCTACAACCCTGGAAAACCTTAGAATAAATTTGAGTAGAACCACTGATCGTCGTTTAACAAGTAACTGGCAAGATTGAGGTAGTGTAGCAGGGACATGCAGGGTGTGATGGACACAAATATTATGCCCTTCTAATAAAATGCACATGCCTAAAACATAAAGTAAAATCATAATCACCTAGTGCTAGACAAACTTTCAGTCCATCGCACATAAATAGCACCATCGTCATATACACACGGGTGTCTCCGATACTCTCCATCCATCACCAGTGGGATATTCAAATAGCTTTGCATCGTTTCTACCAATTCACAATGCAACCATATGATTGGTTCCTTCAGGATTTCATGAAGGGAATGTTATCCAATCGCAACGCTAGTTTCATTCAAATGCCATTTTGATAAGGCGTTGTTAAATTTAGATGTATTTTGTTGTTCAAATAAACCGAAGCAGTGGGTATCCAACGATGAAATAATGCTTACCCTGTCAGTATGTTTTGGACTTTGTACACACTCTGTGTTTCTCATTGTTCAGCTTGGCAATTGGGAGCTTGTTAGGAAGACATTTTGTACAGAATGCGAATCCACAATTCTTACATCCATGCTGCAAAGTTAGACACTTATTTTAGTTTTTCATTAAACCTTTGTGGCTGTTTAGATTTCTCAGACATCTTGTAGTCTATACCAGTTTCTTATGGTCTATCCGGAGAGCATCGGATCAATGATCGGGGCAACGTTGAATTATCCACTGCCGCAGCTATGTGTGGTGTTCTTGAGCAGGGCACCGATTTCGTTTACTATATGCTTAGTACTGGGGTTACCAAGAAATACTTCAAACATGATTTGTCTAAGTTGTCAATACTCATAAATCGAAGTAAAATAAATAAGTTTAATCTAGTTTCTGACATCTCTCATATCAGGTCTGTTATACCCCAATGAAAAAACAGTGAATCCCTTGCTTGTTCTACATTACAAGGCACACAAGAGCATTTGGAATAACAACAATGGCTATCAAATATGTCTATTTAAGATAAATATGGCATGTAGTATTATTCCTGCATGTGCCACTGTAAGAGAAATTCGGCGAAAAAAGATCAAAAGCTCACATCTATTAGGGGTTTCCTAACATTAAAGTTATAAATCAATCAGCGTGCTCCTAGCATATATCTAGTCTTACATATTGCACGTTTAATCAGGCTACTATAGATTATAGTCTGGGATTCAAACACAGGACCTTTTGCTTACAGGCGAATGTTGTACCGACTTAGCTAACCGGACTGCTTGCATACATTTTTTCCTAGTTGATTACCATCCCACTGTGACAGTTATTTATAGAAACTTAAACGTTATATGCAACAATTTAGAGTCAACATCAGTTTTTCATTGAAACACCATCGTCAGATCATACGATACATAGCCTATAGGGCCTGTGAATAACACAGTGATAATAGTCCCATGCAGTATTTCTTTTTAAAATATTTAAACAAAAATTACAAAACTAGTATTATCTTTCTGTACATACCTCTTTTTTAAAAGCCCCAAAACCATACCCGCATCCGAAACAAGACATTGTATGAACTTTTTTTTTTTCTTGTAATTTTTTTTGACAGCTAAGGGATGTCACTTTTTAGAAAGGACAGGTCTAATTATACGGGTGATACTAAAACCCGGCCAGGCTCCGACTGACCCTGCTAAATTCCGGTTGCGTGATATGTAGTTTCTTTCTACACGTATATGTATTTTCATTAGCATATGTATAGTAAGAAACTAATATAAAAAAATGTGCTTTTTATCTCTACCGGCCAAAGGCAAGCAGGTTTAATGTTAGGTTAAAACGTTCGGCGACGGTGAAGTTTTTATTTGCCTCCGCACTTCGAACTGGTCATGTTGGCGGGCACTTAAATTGTTCATCATGCATTAATGTTGTTAAATGAATCTTAACCAGTGACCTAGTGGAGCGCATGGTCCAGTGGTATAACACCATGATCGGAGGGTCGCGGGTTCTAACTATTATTGATTAGTACGATATTTGTTACCATACAGCTGTTATTTCTATTAGATATAACGTTACCATTAAGTAGCCATAACAACACTTTAAGTGTCTCCATAACATTGAGAAATTTGTTTTTACCATATCAACACAGGAAGACATTGTCCTGCGCAATATGATGTTCACCTTGAAAGCGTACACTTAAGTTAAACTGCAAACAATCACACTGGTATCAGAAATAGACGAATTGTAAAAAAAGAAACAACACGTGACTAGTGAATTAAACGATGCAATTTCCTTAAAACTGCTTACTGCAACAACATCATCACGCGGTCGTAACACATGTTCTCGCTATTCTATTTATATATCGTCTTAATTAAGGTGAATGTCTTGCACTGCCAATCTGGACTTAAGAGCTCTTAAAATTGCCATATTTTGATTGTATAATTAAAGAAAATATTAAAAATTGGCCATATATGATATATTGATGCATTTCAAGTGTAGAGGTAATAACAAGACTGCATATTTGGTAAAGTGTGTGTTTTGGAAGACCCCCCCCCCCCCCCCCCCCACACACACACACAAACTGTGGCAAAACACCCATCTCAACTGAACTATTACTCAAATGATATTGCTAATATGAAGACCACACACACACACACACACACACACACACACACACACACCATAAGAAAGACTTCGTTGCGGTATTCCTGGTGATGTTACGGGAGAAGTTCGATAGAAAATAGTTCTAATGACAACAAATCTAAGAATGCATGCGTTATGTTTATGTGTTTTTTGCGGCTTTGTCTGTACACTGGTATCGTTTAGGCTGTTTTTGAGGCTTTGTCTGTACTTTAGTTACGTTTAAGCTGTTTTTGTGGCTTTGTCTGTAAATTGGTTATGTTTAGGCTGTTTTGTTGCTTTGTCTGTAAATTGGTAACGTTTAGGTTGTTTTTGTGGCTTTGTCTGTACATTGGTTACGTTTAGGCTGTTTATGTAGCTTTATCTGTACTTTGGTTACGTTTAAGTTGTTTATGTAGCTTTGTATGTACATTGGTTATGTTTAGGCTGTTTTGTTGCTTTGTCTGTAAATTGGCAACGTTTAGGTTGTTTTTGTGGCTTTGTCTGTACATTGGTTACGTTTAGGCTGTTTATGTAGCTCTATCTGTACTTTGGTTACGTTTAAGTTGTTTATGTAGCTTTGTATGTACATTGGTTATGTTTAGGCTGTTTTTGTGGCTTTGTCTGTACATTGGTTACGTTTAGGCTGTTTTTGTGGCTTTATATGTACATTGGTTGTGTTAGGTTCTTCTAAATTTTGTTGTTACGTATCGCTATATATTGAAATATATGTACGTGCAATATGTTGTTAACAAATAAATACTGTCTAACTAATAAAAATATCAATTGGAATCACAGTACGCAACCAAGAAAATATAGAAGTAGTATGAATGTGCAGACGGCCGGCAATGCACTGACAACGCACCTACCCACAAGTACACCTGGCCATGACCAACAGAGCTAAAATTAAACATTCATGATGCAGCAACGTAACTGGTTATTGAACTTCAAAGCTGTTTGCCACATCAACACGTCTGTATGAACAGGTATAAATAAAGCAAGTGTTCAATCTCTAATTTGTGTCTAACAGTGTTGTTACAGCTGTCGACAAGTTTTCCATCAACTTGTTATCGAAATAACACTGAGCATAACTTCAACAAACATGGGACTCATCATCAGATTTCAGGTAATAACTATACTTTATATTTTGTAATTCAACACTAAATAATGATATTTAATTTATTGTGTAATTTATAATTCAATGCAATTTATCTTCTTACAAGATGTCCACCATGCCATACTGTCTGCAATATTAACTCGGAGCGAAGTTTAGTGACTTATTTTAGATTTGTTTTAGTTGGATCGGTTGTTTTCAGATTTTGCTGAAATTTTATTGAACTTTTTGATAATTTCCATTTCCTCTTACTTGTTCATTTCTGTCAAAGATTGAATAAAACTTGTAAGATTTTTCTAACAATTGCTCTATCGGCAATGCACCAGTCTATTTGTCTGTGTTGTTAACAAAATCTATTCCTAAAAGACCAGGTCTGAGGTCTTCATACTCCACAGATAGGTGCTATGTTATTCCATTAAACAAAAGAAAGTGTTTTAGTGAAAGAAGTTTTGGTACAGTAGGTCCTAGCCTGTGGAACAGTCTACCATTGAGAATAAAGATGTCCGAATCTTTAGAAAGTTTTAAAAAGAATCTGAAAACATTTTATATCCGAGATTTCTATGCATTGTTTAAAGGCACAACAGTCTGGTTTATTTTAATCTTTATTTGAAATTTATGCAATGCTTTTATGTAATTTGAACATTTTTTGTACGTTGTAATTATTCAGATTTATACTTATGTTCATATGTTTTATACCTTAATGTACAACGCCATTGAATATGAACTTGTATAGAAACAAGCGTTTTATCAAATAAAGCAGTTTCAGTTTTAGTTTCAGTTTTTCTTGCACCGTTAAGAAAATAATATTTACAGTTGTACACTAGGTTTGAAGGAAAATTTAGCGATAATTATGTTTGTTTATGGTTATAGTACATGATATGAACATGTTTGAAGTGTTATATAAAACTTTTCGACTGTTTTGCGAGAGCGTTTATACCTGCTTTACAAAATATCACAAACTTAAATAATATATGTGACAATGGAGGCATCTGATCTAGCACAGCAGCATAGACAATTTTTAATGGAGTATCGCCATGTTTAACTTTTCCAAATAACGTTGATGCAAAGTTTCTTACATAAAGTTTTTGTAGCTAGCTAGATTCGACCCTACGACCTTAGCGGTGAGAGGTTAGTGGTCTCGTTACGGCGCCTTAGACCATCGATCCACGCTAGATATAACCATATAATCAATACAGCAGCGTCAACGTAATATATACGTTGAACAATCTCATAATTAAGTACAATGCAGACACTCTGTTGGCAGTAGGGGAAAACGCCACAAGGGAGATGACTCTTGTAAACTTTGTGTTGGCGGTAAGGAAAACGCCATAATGGAGATTACTCTTGTAGAAATATGTGTTGGTAGTAAGGGAAAACGCCATTAGTGGGATTACTCTTGTTTAGTGTATCCAATCTCGCTCTTTCCCACGCCGTGACATCATATAAAGGTATACATAAAATATGTCTTGCAAAGCTATCATTTAACACATGCATCATTATTCACATTTGAAAATTGTAAAACACATCTATTTTAGGCATAAGCGAGAACAGCATGACGATGATAATTTTAGTATTAATATATATAACAGAATATACACGCGAACGCTCTAAGACTTAAGTTCAAGATTAAATACATTATTTGAGTATTATTAAAAAAAAAGATTAAAGTCGTATCGCAAATTGTGTCAGTATTTCAAAAAAAGAAGACTACACATTATTTCTCAGATACATGTAGTAAACCTCCAGAATTGTTTACATTTTCAGTCTTTTGTCGTCTTAAACGCAATCCACATACCTGTCCTTTATAATTGCTTGCTATGTCAGGCATGAACATGCAAGGGGCATCTTGATTTGCCTCACATTGTCAGTTTTTGTTCAGAAAGCATCGATCTGTTATACCGATGCTTCATTATGACAGCTGCTCAACTATATTGGATACCGTTTATTGTTCAAAACCGTCGTTATTCTTTTTTGTGGGAGGGGGGGGGGGATAACATTATTGTTATCATATTATCTTTACATCACTTTTAACATGCATCTATCTACATGCAAGAAAGTAGCAAAAATGACATACATTTCATTTACCAGTGTTATTATTAAAATCACGATTTCCACTTTAATAATATTGTGCAACGTCCAGAATGACTGGGCACTCATTGGACTTTTTATAAAGCCAAGTTTAAATGGATCGAGGATTTTCAAACCTGTCCGTATATCCGTTTTGTCGTACACTCAAACTATATTTATTGCCTGTTACACAACAATTAGATTTGTGTTTATACAATAAACATGTGTTTATTTTGCTTCTGCATTTCGTCAGAGTATATGTTGGCGGGGATACTTGTATTTACACTGTGTCATCTTATGATATGCGACATAAGTCTGCAGAACGGATCGGCTCTGCCGATTGGGTCAGTTAAATAGCAACGTTGGTAAAGTCATATTTGAGCACGTTGATTGGTCAATTGCTTCAACGGAAAGTGTGAATGGCACCACGGGTTAGTAAGCGTTCAATTGCTATGAATTGTGAGACAGGCATATAATTCACTGCTTTTTATAGGATGTGGGGGGGGGGGGGGGGGGGGGGGGAAGGGAGGAAGTTAATTAACTTGATCCGGGAGATTTCATGTTCTTTGAAATTCTAAATTGCAAAACCAGTTCACCAGCGGCATCATTTGCTATTGCCCTTCTAAGACCCCCATTGTAACTTCTTACCTATGTATATATTTCATTTATTATAACTATTCCTTATTATGGTTGTGTCCATGCTGGTATGGTGACCGTGCCCTATGGGTAATACATTTTCTTACTTAGACGAGTAGTGTTAGACGCCGTCTATCATATCATATCACTTTACTTCTCACTGCTAATGTCTATAGGTTCGAATCCCGCTTGCTCCAAACTGTCAAAAACGTTATGGGATACATTTTTTGAAAAAAGAATTTAACGCCATTTTTCAACACGTTTTATGTTATATATGGCATGTCCAATATTTTCGTCAAAATATTGTGTAGCGTTATTAAAATTTGTATTTAACATAGCCTAATCTATTATTATTATTATTATTATTATTATTATTATTATTATTATTATTATTATTATACCTTATTTATAATAATAATAATAATAGTAATACTAATAGTAATAATTTACGCTATGTAAAATGTTAAGTGGCGGGTTTGCTGTTCCGTTCAGTATATTTCACTTGCTAGCCTCATGCTCCCTCATGTTCTGGGCTCGAGTCCCGGTCAACTCCTTCGATACTTTATGTTAAGCGAAAAGATGTTATACTTGTTATCCCTTTATTAGAATACTATTTGATATATACCACACACATATTGACTGGCGTGACGTCTCCCATACATTAACTTTAATATTGTACATATTTGTATACTTTTCCTTAGATATCCATCTTGTTGATAGCAGTATTCTACATCTTGGTGTCAGAGGGTCTAAGTCAGAATCAAACACAGAATGAAGCAGAATCAAACTCAAACTCAAACTCAAACTCAACCTCAAAATCAAAATCAAACTCAGGCTCAGACTCAGACTCAAACTTAAACTCACACTCAAAACCAAAATCAAACTCAAGCTCAAACTCAAACTCAAAATCAGACTCAAAATCAAAATCGAAATCAAAACCAAAACAAAAATCAGAATCAGACTCAAACTCAAACTCAAAACCAAAACCAAAACCAAAGCCAAAATCAGACTCAGACTCAAATTCAGACTCAAATTCTAACTCAACCTCAAAACCAAAACCAAAACCAAAATCAGCCTCCGACTCAAACTCAAACTCAACCTCAACCTCAAAATCAAAATCAGACTCAAAATCAAAATCGAAACCGAAATCAAAACCAAAACAAAAATCAGACTCAGACTCAGACTCAAACTCAAACTCAACCTCGAAATCAAAACCAAAACAAAAATCAGACTCAGACTCAAACTCAAACTCAAACTCAAACTCAAACTCAAACTCAAACTCAACCTCAACCTCAAAATCAAAATCAGACTCAAAATCAAAATCGAAACCGAAACCAAAACCAAAACCAAAATCAGATTCAGACTCAAATTCGAACTCAAATTCTAACTCAACCTCAAAATCAAAATCAGACTCAAAATCAAAATCGAAACCAAAATCAAATCCAAAATCAGACTCAGACTCAGACTCAGACTCAGACTCAAACTCAACCTCAATATCAAAACCAAAATCCGACTCAGACTCAAGCTCAAACTCAACCTCAACCTCAACCTCAAAATCAAAATCAAAATTAAAATCAAACTCAAACTCAAATTCAACCTCAACCTCAACCTCAAAATCAAAAACTAAATCAAACTCAAACACAACCTCAACCTCAAAATCAAAATCTAAATCTAAATCAAACTCAATCTCAAACTCAACCTCAAACTCAAACTCAAACTCAACCTCAAAATCTAAATCTAAATCAAACTCAAACTCAAACTCAACCTCAAAATCTAAATCAAACTCAAACTCAACCTCAACCTCAACTTCAAAATCAAAACCAAAATCAGACTCAGACTCAGACTCAAAACCAAAATCAGACTCAAACTCAAACTCAACATCAAACTCAAACTCAAAATCAAAATCAAAATCTAAATCAAACTCAACCTCAACCTCAAAATCAAAACGAGAATCAAAATCAAAATCGAAACCGAAACCAAAACCAAAATCAGATTCAGACTCAAATCCAGACTCAAATTCTAACTCAACCTCAAAATCAAAATCAGACTCAAAATCAAAATCGAAACCAAAACCTAATCCAAAATCAGACTCAGACTCAGACTCAGACTCAAACTCAAACTCAAATTCAACCTCAAAATCAAAACCAAAATCAGACTCAGACTCAAGCTCAAACTCAACCTCAACCTCAAAGTCAAAATCAAAATTAAAATCAAACTCAAACTCAAATTCAACATCAACCTCAAAATCTAAATCTAAATCAAACTCAAACTCAACCTCAACCTCAAAATCAAACTCAAACTCAAACTCAACCTCAAAATCAAAATCTAAATCAAACTCAAACTCAACCTCAATCTCAACGTCAAAATCTAAATCAAACTCAACCTCAAGCTCAACTTCAACCCCAAAATCAAAATCAAAATCAGACTCAGACTCAAAACCAAAATCAGACTCAAACTCAAACTCAACCTCAAAATCAAAATCAAAATCAAAATCAAAATCAAAACCAAAATCAAACTCAGACTCAAAATCAAAATCAAAACAAAATTCAGACTCAGACTCAGACTCAGACTCAGACTCAGAAACAGAAACTGAAACACAAGAGCAGTGCAAACAACTCAAGACATGCACGATGGAGCAGTAAGTATATTTTCGTTATTGGTTAGGCCATAATAAATTAATTGCTAGATTGTCATTCGCGCCCGCACCCTAATTTTCATGCCACCCACCTCTTTATTTTCATTTTTTTGTTGTTGTTGAAAAAACATCAACAGTTTTAAAAATAGAAATATAAAATAAAATCCTCTCACCCTCCCCGTTTTTAAGAAAAATTTGAATGATAATCTAGCAATTAATTTATATTGGCCTTACATATAAGTTTGGTGTGGCTTAATTAGAATATATCCAAGCGATATGCAGAGTTTTAAGAGAATGCGTTCACATCAATTAAAACGTTTAGCTTCATAACTTACTTTGAACAACTAGTCATTTTCCTTTAAATTTTAGCTTTAACGTTTCACATACACGACATTGTTATATTTGTGTAACACTTAGTTAAACTGAAAGTAAATAACGTAGTTCGGTAATGCAATGAATTCAATCCATTTTTGACGGTATTAATCTTAGCAAATTTTGGTCCTTATGTAATGAATGGTTCATAAAATATCTAATATAAGTTCTTCGGTAAAATACATCAATACATTCCCGCCCAACGAGATTTAAGATAAAACCAGATTTTGACATTTTATGCGACTTTTTAAAACTTCAGACGTTTTATCAATACTACATATTACATACTTTTAATTAGATATACAATAACACCAAAATTAGCTTTTAGGTACCTTATGTATCAACGTGTACAATAAACAGTTTAGATAATGCATTTATCATAACTTTTTATGAATTAAGAAGTTGTTCCTATGAACGTTTTTAACACGCTGCATATGACACTCTTATCAATTAGGAAATTAAAAAAAAATAAGAGAGGACAAATTGGTTTCGGGTATAGTTTTATTCTATGCACATAAGTAAGATACGATAAATTTTATAATTATTTATAGAAACATTCAATTAATTGTGAACACACACAAAAAAGTATAGTTATTTTTTCCCCCGAAAATGTTTCCACATGTTGTGAAACGAGGTATTAGGCCTACACTTTAGACAAATCATGCTCGAGTTCTTCCTGGGTAGAACCAGTACTAAGTATATACGAATAAAGTGCACATCTTGCACAAGAACACAACACAAACCTGTGGCGGAGGATTGAACTAACGACCCCCCGATAGTTCGGGTTAAAAATTCAATAAAGCTTTCGTTGATGTGTTAATAAATAGCACAACTGTATCATGTTTGAAATATAGTTACATTTAATGTCATTTTCAATACTTAGATATATCAAAGCAAATACATCAATTTAATTGTTTTCATTTTAATCTCCATCGTTATGTTCGACCCATGAGTGTATCTTATGCAAGTGAGCGATGAGTTAATTTAAACTTGTAGCCCTACTCTCGTATACTTTTAAAACGTTTACTTATACAAAACTTATATTACAGGCAGAAAAAGATTGCAAAGAAGTACAGTGATTTGTTTAAGACAGAGAAGGAATGCCAGAAAGGTGGAATCCCTTGTATACTTGCTTCCGAAATTTCTCAACCAAACAACACATATTCGCCGAACTGTGCTACGTAAGACTTTATTTAATAAATATTTAAACACGTGTACTAAAATCAGTAAGTGACGTAGCATACTCGGCTTTTTCCGCCATACTCCGATATAAGACTTAATTAGGATAAACGGCGTGGTGGTCCGAATGCTGCGTTGTATGGACATTTATATATATTGAATAATTACGATAAATTAAATACATATATAGATAAGGAGTGAAAACAGGGGTCACGACCTTAAAAAGGTCAGTAGCAAAAACATGCCTCTTGGGACTTATCAGGGTTATCAGGGGCTCTCCGTTTCTCTTGTCACATCTTAAGACGAGACCGGCAGATATGTCTTGAAAATGAACAACACGTTGTTGTTTACTATTGACAATAATGGTCATTGGTAAACGTGCGAAACATGTGCAGGATCGTGATTATACTTTGGAAATAAGTTGTTTCGAAACTGTATTTACTTTGCTTTACCAGTACCATTCTTATCCTCTATTACTCAAAATTTCATATTGTTCAACAACAACCAAATACAACACTTTTTCACTAGTATAGTAAAATACCATGCAGTACCGAGCATTACAGCACCGAGCAAGCAGTATACAATTTTAACCCATACTCACAGGACCCCACACACGATCGATCTCTAGACTATATCAGCAGTGTGGCAACCCATTTATGTAGCAAAAACTTTTAGTGTTACAATTGTTAATAGTGTATTAAAATCAGTGTTTGTGACCTATGGGTTGACACAGCAATCCTAAGTGTAACAAAACTATTTTATTACACTAAGGGGCGATATGTGACATATTGTTGGAATATGTAACAAACTTTAGGAAATCATCTTCTCCTTATCATCTTAATATCCCTACATATTATGGCAAATTACACAATTTATCTATTTAATACTGATACGTATTGTTATTGCAACCACCTTGAAATTTGAGGTGGGGTGGGGTGATTAAGTGGATATAGTGCTACCGATGTCCGTCCCTCATACTGTTCGCCCATCAGTCTGTCCATCCATTCTTCTGTACGTCACCGTTGTCAGGTCAATGCCAACATCACTATTACTAAAAATAGAAAATCGCTGTCAACACTTTTCGGCAATATTTACCATCCGATACGAGGTACACAGATGTTCAGAACAGTGGTACTTCGGATGCGTTTGCGTTTCACGATATTCGTGTCAAGGTCAATCTCATTAAGGGTTACGGTTAAAATAACCCTTAGTGTAATTAAAATATACTTATCGTCGGAATACGATTTTCTCATCAAATCACATCCATATATGTATAACTTAATTTTTACACTAAGGGTTGCGGTTCTTATTACTTGTGTAATAAAAGAAAGAAAAGCCACATGAAAGTTGTTTTCAAGTGTCTAGAAACAGCAACACTTTTTCTGTTTTTCAACCGTTCAAAAAACTACAAACCCTAAACGTTACGGACACTTAATTATCCATTCATGTGTGCTGACCCACAAACATGGGTAACACTATATTCCTCCATTCCATAGCACGAATTAACTTTGTAGTTGAAAAAATAAAATTGTTACACTAAGTGAACCTGTTTTATAATCAAATGTTAATACATGTACCAAACATACGCTTTGTGTAACTTTTGTTACACTAAAGGTTGACACTGCGACCCTTAGTGTACCAAAAATATATTTTGTTACACTAAGAGTTGCGGTGTCAACCCCTAGTTTAACACAAATTGATTTTGTTACACTAAGATTTGCGGTGTCACCTTTTAGTGTAACAATAGTTAGAATGAATCTATTACTGCAACAACTGTTTTAATTTTCAATACATGTCAGAGTAACTTGAGAATTAATTTAATTATTTTTTAGCATACAGACAATAATATACATTGTTCACTAAAACAAGTGAAAAAAAGGTAATATTACACAGCTTGAATACATATATAAAGTAACGATAACTTACAATTGACAAAGCGATATACAGTGAATTTGATAACTATAATAGCATGCACACACGCTGACAAGCTCGCTCGCACACAAACACACTCATGCACGCACGTACACTCACTCTCACACAAACAAATACACAGGCACAAAATGAATTCTCTTCATAAGAAACAACCAAATCGAAACGAAAGATAAGAATTATTAATATGAAAAGCAAATTCCTTTGCATCCATATTGACGCACATTCTCTATATAATATGGCTACATTATCGAAACGAAATGTAAGGTTACTATAGTAATATGGTTTAATAAGCCAGTTTGCACAATTTCGATTGATATATTAATAGTTTTTTTAACTCCATGAGTTATTTTTTCAATATGTGTCAGAATTACTTTTGTATGAATATAAAACTAGTGCTATGACGACTGTATAATTTGATATTTCAAATTTATTTATTGTGATTATGTCCTTCTCGTAATGTAAGTTTTATTACTTGTTAAAATTATGAAATATAAAATAAGTATATATGTATTACAGCGAACAATTGTGCACCACATACAAGACACTAAAGAATGATAAAGACATTATGTGTACTATCGTCGCTCTACATAAATTGGAGTTAATCCAGTGTATACAAATTGGAGTATGTCAGTAAGTGCATGTTTGATGATATGGGTAATATATATATTTGAAATAAGTGTGTACAATTCATGTAGATCTAATTAATGTAATTCCATCATGAAACCAAGAATCATTTTTTTATCATGTTTAATAACTAATTTGTTATAAATGAAATAACTGATTTTTTTAAATTCTCTTCTGCTCAAAGAATATACGGGGTTTCCACATGGATCTTCTATGACAAGTGACATTTTTTTCACATAACCCGACGAAAATCTGGAACAAAATATTTTGTGTCATCTTTTTCCTTGTCAACTGCTTGCATTTGATTTCACAGATACGAAAATAGTTGATTTTGTTGTAGGAAAGCGTAAAAAGCGATATATATTAAGTGACATTTATGACGTCAATTTATAGTTTGATAATTTCTTGTTTACCTACACGTATGAGAACATCTTCAAGGTCAAGATCAAATCTTATGTTGAAGAAATGTCTGAATAAAAAACAATGTGAGGGAAGAATAACCTGTGTATTTTTTTAGTTCTTTAAAATGTCAATTTCTTCACGTAACCCGACGAAAATCTGGAACAAAGAATTTTGTGTCATCTTTTTCCTTGTCAACTGCTTGCATTTGATTTCACAGATACGAAAATAGTTGATTTTGTTGTAGGAAAGCGTAAAAAGCGATATACGTATGTTAAGTCACATTAATGACGTCAATTTATAGTTTTGTAATGTCTTGCTTGCATACACGTATGATAACATTGTTAAGGTCAATGTCAAGTCATATGTTGAAGAAATGTCGTATTAAAACCAATGTGCGGGAAGATTAACATGTGTATTATATAGTACTTTAAAATATCAATTTCTTCACATATATAGCAGTTGAAATTGGAATGTTAGACAAACATTTAAAACTATGGTAGTTTGTGATGACGGCCCTTATCGCAGGGCTACATTTTGTATATGGCATGAATGGTGAATGGCAGAACAATTCAACCTGTCATCCATGTGGGATAGAAGAATCTCACACTCTGGATCAAAATCACAAGTGATACTCAGCCTCGTCCCGGCATGCATTATCAACCTTCGTATTCACACTTCTAGTGGCTGTCGAGCATGACGGACGTCTCCTGGACACGCTCCAGCCTTCAAAGTTGGTAACGGTTACCTCCACTTCTGCATGGATGGATTTTAAAACATTTCGTTAACGTGGTGTTAGAAATGGTTGTTTTGATCAGCATGTTACTACAGTAGTAAAACTACATATTCAAGATTCATCTCTCGACGGGAACCTCCATATCAACATAATCTTAATTAAGAAACATATTTTATCCGGTCGTATCATCGTTATCTACAAGAATCTGCCTAGAATGTACTGATCCCTCGAACAAATCCAGTGATGAGTTATTCTATCGCCGGGCAAATCGCCTCAAGCTCAGCAAGGTATAAACAAAGCCCGAGCTCGACAATTGGGTTAAGTACAGGGATCTTGTCATCACCAGCCTTCAAAACAATACTCTACAAGACGCAGCTTCCACATCTCGATAATCTACTCAGAAAATAATCGATTTATCCAGTCAGTGGTGCAGCACCGAGAGTTGTAGCGACCCTGCCGATGCTGTCTACTGGCTTCTTTACCATCTTATCCTACTCGCCAACATGCGCGAGGGTAAAGAAAAACGTATACATACCCCTCGCATATCTCACACGGATACGCATTGGGGATTCTTAGAATCTTGCCATACAGTCTTTGATAAATTGAACATGTGTTAATTGATATAGTTAGAATGGTCATGACATGCAAATGTGAAAGCTTTATGGGGGGAAATGGCATAAAAAATAGATTATTCCAGTTAATGTGAAATTTCGTACAACTGCCTTAAGTATATTTATTTTTATTCCAAACTTTTGTGTTATATTCGTAGTTTATAAATTACCAATTATATCAGGATCTATCAGATATTGCAACTGCTGTAAACTTTTGCCTCCTTATATATACCATTATAATTATATAATATAACAATCAATAATAATGTTTCAGATCTATTGGTTCGTGCTCTAAGGATGGCTACTGCACTCAGAAGACTAAATCTGCAAAGATGTATGCCAATTGTCCAAGCAAGACTGGTAAACCTAAAGTAAAAGTCCATACGTTTAATATACCTTCGCAATGTGTATGCAAATAGAGTGAACAATGTCACATATGTCATTGTCTGGTGAGGGGAAAATAAAATAAAGATATCAGCATTACAACTTGCGTTGAATTTATTTAAATTACAATATGAGAATATGTTGTTATGAAAATACGGCATATTGTGCAGGTATTTCCAGCATATCTCTAGCATTGCTTACCTAATGGTCAGGCTACTTTGTTGTCTGAAATTATGTCCCTCAAGCAGTAAACTATGCTTTTGTTATATTTTTCAAATACTTAACCAACCAGCCAGTAAACCGTATGGAAATAGAAGGAATACTGCTTTAAGATCGGTCGAGGTTACCTAATACTAGTATTTATCAACAAAAAAAGTGTGACCGAAATACATTAAATTTTAATGTTTTTATTTTCAACAAATTTACTAATGATAATTTCTTCAATTAACTAACAATAGAAACTCCTTAATACAAATAAAAACAGTCTTGTTCATTCATTATGATTATACTTGATGTTGTCTAATACAGAACCCTGGAAACGTTATAAGTGAGACAAAAGCTACAGAAATAAAAATTGATGTCTCCGTTGGGAACATTGGTCATAACAGCAATATTTTGTTTGTTTCACCCCTGTTGACTCTAAGAATGTAGATATTTACCCATAATGTTCTATTTAAACATGATCTTAAAACAATTCAGTTAATTATTTCTGTTAATATATATCATTATTTATTGTAAGTAGACCGAGTGAGAAATAACTAAAATCTTAACGTGTGTGCTTTAATTACCTAAAGATAAATATAATTAAACCCCTTAAGCTGATTGGATCGATGAAATGAGCTTTTCGTCATTAAACGTTATATGGAAGGAATGGGAGAAAAATATTTAAAATACCATGAAAACCTCGAAAGATTAATTTTACTGACAAAGGACAAAATTACACAACATGAAAACAAATGGAATAAACTGCAACTTTTCTAGTAAAATAATTTAATCTTTAAAGCGACAGTTTAGAGTAATTTACCTTTCTTTCTATTCTACCGTCTTGTTTCTTTTCTCTCCGAGATATTCTGTCCTAACCCTAAACTTTTTTTCTGAAAATACGTTCATAAACAAATATATATTAAGAATGTAAATCGTATAATGTGTGTAATTATAAATTGTATGTGAATATACTATGGAAATAAAAACAATAAAAACCAAAAAAGGAATATGGTTTGAACGAGCAAAACAGATGGATCGCTGTAGGTTACTTATTGTTTAACGAAAAACGTAAATCTTTAATCTGTTTGGCTAAAATACATTTAATTTTAATAATTATTTCACTTTCAACGAGTTATGAACCTTTTACTAATAATGACAATTTCAGTTTAGTAACAAAGGAACTTTCATCTCGTTTTCCTCCAGATACAAAAAAATCCAAACAATTCTTTTCCATTAATTTGTTACGATGTTTTAGAAAATCTACAGAAGTTATAGATGAGACAAAGGCTTCAGAAATATAAATCCTTTATGCAACCACTGGATATCTCGGCTATAATAGTTATAATGTGTGTGTTCAACAAACGTGAGCTCCAAGATGCGATACTTCACACATTTACCGATTAAGTACTATTTAAACTATATCTTGATACAATTAAATGAATTGTTTCTATTTCTGTGTATCTTTAATTATTACGACTAGATCACTTGTTAAAATCTTAACGCTGCTCTGATTACCATAAATAAACTTGCATGTATACCTGAAGCTGTCGTTTCGATGTAACTACAAGCGATTGGTTTAGAGTGATTAAGGAGGCAATTATAAGGTTTTAGAATGGCGTTTAACGCCATTTTCAACACATTTGAAGTTATATAAGGCATGTCCAGTTTAATTGCTGAAGGAAAACCTCAGAATGAATCTGAGTGGGACTACCGTCCTTCGGCAAGTAACTGTCAAACTTTCTCATAAACAATGTTTGGAGCGAGCGGGACTCGAACCCTACAATAAAACTAAATGAAGTAAATGTGTATATGTACTAAGCAACCGTATAAACCTGATAGATAATCAACATGTAAAATTATAAAGAGGGGTGTTAATGCGTTAAATAGAGTGTTGGTCGCTCTAGCCTAATTTCGTCAATTTTGCATCTCAAAGCAACACTTATTAATAGTTTTACTCAGAACGCGATATCTCTGTGTCTTGAAGAAGCATGCTAACCAATAGACCCAAATTAACTCACTTACTTTCCCACACTACAATACCACAGGTTTCATACTGCTTCAGCTATTTACATTAAGATGTTGTCCTACTTTCTCAGCCAATGAAATCGCTCCGCGTTTATTTCAAAATAGAGCATCATCCCATAAGAACTTCCATTTTCCATTCCATTAAAGATAGAACGTTCTATTTTGGACCGACTGGAAATTTCTGAAACTGCAAATACGAAAACTACAATTGTTTTACCACGGTGGCGAATCAGCGTGACCGTATGCTAAAAATAGAAGGAAAAGTGACACTGGTAACACTTTTGAAGATTTCTTTCTTGAATTTACATTTCATGAACAATTACAAAACAATGACGAACGCCGTCTTTGTATAAAGATGAAACATTGGTGATATTAACTAGCCATGCAAAACTTTTATTTTTGTAATAAGTGCAACGGCCTATTTTTGTAAATTTCACCACTCCATCTTTTCATCTGAGCAAAATACACCATTTGACTTTATGTAATTAATTGAACCTTTGCATGGCCACTTAGTATAGTTTAAACATATTTTTTTACTTCCATTGTGAATTTGAACAAGTTAGGCTCGAATCTTCCTGGACAGAACCGGTTCTAGGTATATGCGATAAAAAATATTTATAACACACATAACCGTGACAGGGGATAAAACCCATGACCCTGGATCCTAATAGAGCCGATAGGTTCATCACAATGCAGAGACGTCTTTCTTTTATGAATTTTCATGAAATATGAAGAAAGTGATTTGCAAAAATGTTACCTGTAGCGAGCACCTTTCCTTCGATTTTCACACCACTTCATATTACCATGTCACGTCGATTCGCTGCCGCATGCAACTACAGACTTATCGCATTCGTTCAAATTCACATTTATTTCCACTGATGAACACGCCTCTAAAATCCATTTAATCCAATGAAAACTTAAGAGGAGTGCACTAAATAATTATTATCAAATAAACAGCGTTAACTCGCACACCCTCGTGTTTGTGTCTGTCAATCAATGTTTGTTTGTTTCACGGGCTTAATTATATAAATAAAAAATATGTAACAAGACATTGTACCAAGGGACGAAAACGTAGATCAACATCTAAGCCGGTTAGAAGTTACAGTGAATTTTCTACTGGTGCAGACAATTCCATATAATACTGGCATAGAAAATTCAACTTCTAACCGATACGTGTACATGTTTGTAGGCCTATGAACTGTAAACTTTACAAGACCAAATATAGAAGAAGAAATGAACAAGCTTTTGCTTTGGTGAAATTGGCGAAGTGTATACCTCAGTGTCAAAATAAAGCCATCATGGGATGTGAGAATGATGTAAATTCATGTTTGTGTCAATATTTCTTTGAAATTGCTTGTTGACATAAAACAAATTGAGAAGAAATGATAATCATTGCCTATTCGATGTCATGCAGTTTGCATGTTTATTGTTATTTATCGGAAAAGATATATAAATACCAGATTATAGAACTTCCAAATTAAATTCTAGTTTAAAGGGAATTCATCAGGACTGTTCAAAATTTCATAATTGGCTATAAACATTTTTTCCAATATATTATTTAAACACCGAATGACGATTTGATTGATTAATTCTTTTATTCCTCCATAAATGTATACAGGAGAGTATTAACATACAGACAAGGTTAAATAATGTACATGCACATACAAACACATAATTACATAATTACAAATGGAAAGAAAAAACACAAAAATTATATTAAAACATCCCCAGGCATACAAGTAAATTAAATACAGTATTCTTACAGATAGTGTTTAAAACCAATCTGTCCTCGCTTGTAATTTCAAAGATAGAAGAAATTCGAAGAGAATGATGTATTTTGTCGAAACGAAATGCAAGATGACAAAACATGTGAGAAAATCGAGCTGTTTTTGAAGCAATATAAATGTATTCTGTCTGAAGCATCAAGAATATGTGCCTTCTCGAAACGAAATACAATGTCATATAGTATGAAAAACTCCTTGAGAAACACATTCATTAATTAATTAAAACAATTCATGTAAAATACACATAAGATATATTATGGTATATTACATAAATGACTTCAGTCTAAAGCATCAAAAATATGTGCCATGTCCAAGCGAAATACAATGTCACATATTGTGAATGGCTCCAAAAAAAAACACATTTATTTATCAAAATAATCGAATACACATATGATATATCGGATATAAAGGAAAAACATGACTATAAAGTATGAATAAATAATGAAATTGATGTGAAAAACATAATTATTTGCTGACAGTTTGTGCTTTTGACAATACTAATTTTGTTTATGAAACAACATTTATTTAACATTCAGAATACTTAAAATGTTACGACCTTTCTTAATATAGGTACGTAGGATTATTGTCATATGACGTAAATATCTAAATGTGATCTTTGGAAGTGCAATTCTTTGTCTATCTGTATTCTTAAATGAAGCATATCCTCAGATCATTGCAATAAAATTGATCATAAGGACGGATTTTCAAAATTTAAAAATTGGCTTTAAACCCTTTTTCCCAATATATTATACCTATATATACTCACTGATAGCGTATTGCTGAAATGATATATATATATATAAACATGCCAAAATAGTACATTGATATGGGATTCCCTAACTTGGGCTACGCGCCTAGGTTAGACTAAAAATAGATTTCCTACTTATAGTCTGGTAAAAAAAATCTAAAAATTATCGCATGAGGTACGGAATGTTCATGGAAGTCTGTTGTAATAGAAAGTGACTTTATACTATACTTGACCATATTTCATCAGTTGCCAAGAAAAAATAAATTAAGGGCCAAGTTTAATTGGTGCAAAAAAGTTAACATTTTAAATATTTCGATGTTTCTGATATACTCAAATACCAGATACTTCATTTGAGTATTTATTTCAATGGAATACATATATTTGCTTATTATCAATATTATAATCTTGCAAAGCTATATTTATATTGGAATTTCTAGACAAAACACCATACCCCCACTCCACCCCACCCCAACGCCTCCTCAAAAAAAGTAATCAAAGTATTAAAAGTACTTTCGAAAACTGGATTTAGACATTATGAATTTTAAACAACATAGTTACTATGAATGGTTTAAACGAAAATAATCATATCGTATGTTTTTGCAAACAATACCAACATTTACAAACATATTTTGATTATCTGGCAATGTAAAACATACAGAATAAGTGTTTGTTTGATAGTTATCTCCGTTTAAATGTACACTAGAAATAATACCTATAAATGGCTCGAGTATGTTGATGTTTATAAATGCCATTTCCAATGTGATTATTTTTTTTAAATAAAGATATAGTTGTGTTTCCATTTAGATATTATTCAACATTAGATATATATACATAGTGAAATAAAACACCATATACAGGTATTTAAAGAGAGTAAATCAATTTTTATTCAAAATTTTGAAATTGGCTAAAAAAAACTCCCCCACCCTAACACCAATATATTACCATGCTATCTACCATGCCTATATATACTCATTGACCCTGTATTGCCAAAAGGATATCTTTTTAAACATGCCATAATAATATTTTGAAAAATGATTTCCTAACTCTAGGTCAAACTTAAATAGATTTCCCGCTTACATTTTCAACTTATTTTGTAACATATTAAATGTGATTTCATTTCGATTGGATTTGTTCCGTCATGCTTATTTAAACGTTGGAAAATGTGCGTCTGAAACACGATGGGAAGGTTTTCATACAATATTTAAGTGCTGTTTATTTTTAGAATAGAGATTTTGTTTCGTGTTATCGTATTTTCTTTATTTATAATAATTACATTCTTTTATCAAATTAGAAATAACTTTAATTTATTTATAGTTTTTTTACCTTTTACAGTAATATGATATTGGTCTATCTGTGTTTTGATTGACCAAATATTAAAAAAGAAGATATTCCAGAAAAAACTAAGCTTTATGAAGCGAAGAGTAATTAACCTTAATTAAAATAATAAATATTTTCTATACGCAGTACTCGTTGTAACGCTGATAAATCTGATGAACCTGTATCCATGTGTCCAAAAACAAATCGAATACTTTTTTATTTCAACCAAACTTCATGACTGGAAGTGTGTTTTGATATATCTTAACAATGCGCAGGTAAATGTTTCGACAGCTCTCATCAAGATCACAACAACATAATGTGTAATACGTTAAGTTATGGCCTTTGCAAGAAAATCACATTACAATAACATGGCATTGTAAGAGTATTAAGACATGTCTTTTGAATAGTCTCCTTTTCATATCTTAGATTAAACTTGATTTGTATTACAAGTTACTAACTTTGCATTGTATATGTTATCAACTGCCAGGAAATGTGTCGTTCTAAATATTTGGACCTTAGTAATCAGCATGATTCTAATGCAATGCTATACTGATTTCTCAAGACAATTGATTCACTGTCAGAACACATGTTTACACAAATGTATCTGTTTCTTCGCGGCTTGCTGTCACAGCAAACTTCTCTCCAGTTGTGAAATTTCTACATTCTTGTTCCAATTTAGCCATCAAGATATTACACAAAATGTGCTTTACATACTTTAGTAAGATCAATGAACTGTTTTCAATTTGAGGGCAAAAGAATCATATTTGATGGAAAAGCTGGCTAAACTATTTCGATTTCTGGTGCCGTGTCATTTAAACAGTAAACATATCCACAAGATTTCAACGGTTTTTGTATCCCTTTTGGTCTACTTTTGCCTTGGACAAGTTCGTTGCCATCACTTGACTGGTAATTACTCCTATCTCTTGAATATGACCGAGTTCATATGTTTAGAAAAGTCATAGGCTGTATTAGATCTTCAGATCAGAGCAAGAAAAACAGAAAACAGTTCATGTTCTAAGAACTGTTGTAAATCAATGAGAAAGGGACAAGACGCCTAATATACATTTGTCTGGAAGTGTTCCATAATAATGATGACAATATAATTACCTGATGATAGAATTGCTTTTCTTATGTAGGTGTTGGTCGAGATTATGAAATATCTATATATCTAAAGTTGCCGAATATTTTATGATTTTAATGTTTACAGGTGCAGTAGATGTTCAGTACTGAAGTGTGTTTTTCAAACTTAACTATTCTATATTTAAAAGTGGCCCAACTTTATATTTCTGATGATTCCATTATATAATTTAGTACTTTATTAACTAGCGGTAACAATTGCATGGACAATATTATACAAGACAGGAGTCTGCATAGAGGTGATTAGTTCTACTAGTGACTTTTGCCGTTTAGCCAATTGGATATGTATGCCTTGTTTAAAATAGTTTGGTGTAATTTTTCTAACCTTTGATGTGGAAAATACAACGTCTCCCATGAAAAGGGTTATTTTAACAAATATAAAATGTCTGGTACCAAGTCCAGGTATGACTTTAATATAATTTTCTTTTCTTCAGTGCTGTATTATCTGTTGCTAGTAGCACATTGTGTTTGTCATCATTTCTCAGAGACAGTTTCAATGATTTATTTGACCCACCTATCTTCAATTTGATTTGATATTTTTTTTGTTAGGCTTGTAGAAATGAAAAGTTGTGTGATAATGAAGGTTGGGTTAAGTCAAATTTGGGAACCTAATTTTCGTTTTTTAATTTATGCTTATGATATATTGTTTAATAATCATATTTTACAATATCAATACAAATAAGACCCGATGTTAAATATGAGAGTTCTCATTAGATTTGTCAAACACAATGTGGTGTTTTAGTCCACATTTCATATTGTTACCAACCTGATTATACAAATATATCAGGACCATGACATTCAATGTGCTAGGCAGTTAGTGGTTAAGTTTAACTGTTATTGTGATATACTGCTATAATGCCTTTGGACAGACCTTATGTAACATTAATTGCCTTAATATCCCCTACATCTGATGAAGCATAACCTCTAAAATGTTGATACATACAGCACATCTATTAAATTACATGCTGCTGCATTTTGTAAAATGCATTCCAACTATGTTTATATTAATATATCCATCAATAACAAAATATACAGTTAATCACTGTGTGTATGATGACATGAAGCAAATATTTCACCTAATTTTGATTAATATCCCATTATAAAGATAAAAAATAATAAAAGGATACGACATATTTTGAACAATTCCCTCCTCAATATTTTACTATTTGACCTTTGACCCAAAGACCTTAATGCATGACACATATAATTTCATACACATTTAAAGATATATTCAAAATGAATCAGTTCTATAGGTAAACTATATAACAAAATTTTAAATATTAATATTGTTATTTTATATATATATCAGCTCCAGCTTAACATTTTGCAAATGATACTATCTTGTGACCTTTAGCTTTTTAAGTCCGTCAAACTAGATGTACCTGATATTTGAATCATAACAACTGAAAATGTTGTGCTTAAGTTCGTATAATGGCATTCGACACATGGAACACCAAACCCGTATGGGTTGCCTTGTATAAGGTTAAAACAATCTAATAATATGTCGTATTTTTAGCCATTTCTTCAATATTTCAGTTGTTGACCTTTAACCCAATGACCTTAATGAATAATTTATGTTATTTTTTTATACTCATGCCATTAGTAATATAAAATAAACCATTAGTGATGGTCAAAACAATCAACAAATGTCTTAAATATGTATGCTATTTGTATTATTTCGTCCAGTTAAAATGTTTGCTTGTGGTGACCTTTGACCCATAACTCAGTCGAAAGGTCAACTATTTTAAACTGATTGTTTATAATGTAAGATATAGTTTTTAACTCATTTAGCCCAGTTGCCGTCCATGAACACGTCATATCTCGTGCGTCGATTTCTAGCCACATATTTGAGACATTTCACCCGACTATTAAAACTGAATGAGTCAGTTGATTTCATTATGATTTCAGTTTGATCCGTTATATATATACAGGTTTACAAGTAGTAAAAATATTTCATCTTAGAAAGAGTCCGAATGACGATGTGACGGTCGTCTAGCAGTATTTAAGTGCTGTCTATTTTTAGAATGGGGATTTTTTTTTTCAAGTTTACCACTCCGATTACAATAGCAATTTTGTCATATTTTGGTACATTTGACATGCAAAGCCATTCGGATTTTATTTATCAATGATGATGAGATGTATTCAACCATTTTAAAAATAATTTTATTTATTGACACATTTATAGCGTGTTTTCCTGAAATATTCTTTAAATTATAATAAGATTTTACATTTTATGCATTTACGAGGGGTAATCTAAATGTTCATTCACTAAATATAAATCGTGAAGCGTCGGATATTTCCATATCCTCCATATAATACACGCATGGGATAAAGGTCGAGGTGATCAGATTGTAAGTTATATGGCCAAGTGATCTATGGCGTCATCTCAAAATTATCTGCCTCTCACCGTTAAGATCGTTAGTTCGATTGCCGCTCGGTCCAAAAATTTTATTGGAGAAAGTTTGTCATTTACTTGCAGAAGGACGGTTGTTCTATTCAGATTCATTTTGAGGTATTCCTCCACCAATGAAACCGAATATGCCTAATATAACGTGAAATGTGTTAAAAAGGCGTTAAACCATTCATTTTTTCAACGAATATCAGGTCTTCAAATCAATATAAGGCACAGCATGCATCTTACTATAATAACTGTGTGGAAAAAGAACAAAAATAGCAGGGTTGTGCATGACATTTTTCATCTACGATGCGTACCGCGATACTTCGTATTCAGAACGATACATATCACGATACATATTGCCTGTGGAAATAAAAGGCGATGCGTATTGCAATACTTAAGTCACGATACAATGCACATCACAATACTGATTTTTAAAAAAGTATTTTATGCAATCACCATGATTGTTTAATAAGGTGTATGTAATAACTTTGCTCGTATGTAACTTAAAAGTACTTTAATTGACAGAAAACAACAGAACTTACTTCACTGCCTTACTGCGAGTGTGATGAAATAAACATAGTGGGATAGTACCTGATGGGAAGGAGATGCTGTCCGTAATATCCGTCGCGTGTTTAGTCAGTTTATGTCCTAAATTTCGTCTTGTTTTTTTTTTGTATGTTAGTATTTATTAGTTATTTTTTTTATGTTTCATCAATAATGGAATTGCGATGCACGATATGTGACAATCGTATCGATGCATCGTAGGTTTAAAGAATGCACTGCATCTATTGGAAGTTTCATTTAACACCCGATACACACATTAGCAGAAAGGTGAATAGCGATCTACCGATGCATCGATGAATCGTTACAACACTAAAAATAGTATAAATATTCCCTTATAGACAATGCACAAATGCTAGTCTATCCCGGAACCTGATACCTCTCGTATTAGGTCAGTTTACCCCCAAAGATAAAGCAGGAAATTCTATGCCTTCGCAAATGAACGCTTCCCAAACTTTGATGTCATCCAAACTTTCAGTTGGCTCAACTGACCAATCAACGTTCCTAAATGTGGCGTTCCCAACATTATTATTGATGGGGCATAACTGACACTCAAACAGGGTGGTTTAATTTAAAGTCATTTTATTCACATGTTTATATATTTCTTAGTAATTGTTTCTATCTCTAGATAAATCTAATGTACAAATTAACATCTTAACCTGAAACAAATCTATCTAAATCTAGCATGTTATTCTTAGCAAGGCTCGTATCTCACTTACTCCACCGTTCTGTTTCTCACAATCCCAAAAAGGCCTCGGGCCCTTTTCCCTGATTGGTCAACTCCAATTACTAACTGGTTATTGGTCAATTTTGTAATTACTAAGTCCATATTGAATACGCCCATATCTTATCCCTAACTGATCTGTCATATTTTATTAGTGATAAACCTAGGGCTATATCTTGCACATCATTTCCAGCTGTCTGTCATCATTGGCATACAGTGATCTTTGATGTTAATTACTATGTTCACAATTTCTTAACTACACCTTAAAACATTAAATCAATTAATGAATTTGAATACATTATAACAATTCTCAACTACCATAATATAACATTGAACGGACCAAATCGGGAAAGCAGCTGGGTCCGTATTACAGACTATAGACTATGCACAAAAGAGAAGAAAGAATGATTATGAATAAACCGAGCGATATAACTTGCGTTAACTGCAAGACATAAGCATCAACATAATCACTATGTACATTTGTTTTTACAAGGAAATAGCCAAATATCGGCATATCGGTTCATGATTCTTTGTCGATACTAAATGTATCAAATGCAATGCTATTCTTCTATCTACGTTAACTGTTAGAATACATTATACCATGTACATCAGTGGCGTAGCTAACCCTAAAATGATGCACAAGCCCATCAGGTTTTAGGGTGACTAGAGTGCATGTCAATCTGACGTTGTTAAGAGGACATCATTCGGAGATGCTTGACACGAGGTGTAAATAATTTTCCAATTTTTTTCAATATTTTTGGGAAATAACAGAATTTAAATTTACTCGTAAATATAATTTTCAAAAGTATATGTTCCGCGTAAACAACATGGTAAATACGGTTAAAACGTGATGTCAAACCACAGAGGACATCTTAAATACGAAATATGAACCATTCAGAGCAAAGTGAATATATTCCACTCCACATCAGCATATTCCACTAAAATTTTACTTTAGTATAGTATGATTTTAAAATTGATATATTTGCGATTTTTCTAAGATAATTGAAATACATTTCAATTATTTCTTTCAAAAGACATTGGCAGACAACACCCTTTTTTATTGGAAAAAAATGTAATATCTCATAATCGCAATATGACAAAATCATCAAGTACCATATAATAAAACAATGAACATATAGCACATACATAGATTTAATGCAATACTAAACATTATTTTTCAATTTTGGTTATATAGTATGACTTTATTATCGATTTGTCTGTTTTGCATGACATTTAGCATGTGCATATTGAATCGCGTGTTGTGTAATGGCCGTTAAGTTTGTTGTAATAAAAATACACGTCTGCAACCGGCAATTATGTCACTTTCTTTAGTTAATATACCTGATGTCTGCCCCTTCATGCCGTTTTTAAACATAATATTTTAAAACATAGTACCACCATTGAAAACATGCTTCCGTGGGGTAGAATGTTTCCGTGGGATAGTTGCATAATGGCGGTTATGAATAATCCTCGTTTGTTCTTCTTTAAAAATGCATTTGCCGTATTTTAATGTTCTTATTATTATTTGAATGGCATTATTGATGTATTTTGAACATTTTGAAAGTATTTTCATGTTGTTGCTAGGAAGTTAGGGGTATGAATACATGATACGGAAGTCTACTTTCACTTTGTCAACAGTGTGCATACTGAACAGATCTTATATGAAGCATGGCCCCTACTTTTCGTCATATTTTGGTCGTGCCGAGTTTGACAAACAATAAAATGTAAGTTTCACTTCTTTCATTTTAGTCTCTCTATGCAAGATCAGCCTTTAAACATTTTGTATTTATTATAGAATAAAGAACAAAAATCAATGGTGGGCTTACACCTTTAAGAGGGACTTTAGTGAAATGGGTGTGATTTTCCAAAAGTTAATTGTAGGTAAATAACTTCTTTTCTACACTCTTAAATAACAAATCGGAGACCTTCCCTCCATAAAAACACATTTTGCATGCTTATGCCTCAAATAAAGTAAATATTAACATTTCATGACAAATCACAACATTTCTATTATTAAATATGTGTTGTTGTGGTCGTTGTATCCCATATGTACTGTATTATGTATGTGCTGTTGTGATGGTTGTATCCCATATGTACTGTATTATGTATGTGTTGTTGTGGTGGTTGTATCCCGAATGTACTTTATTATGTATTTGTTGTTGTGGTCGGTGTATCTCGATTGTACTGTTTTATGTATGTGCTGTTGTGGTGGTTGTATCCCAATTGTTCTGCATTATGTGTGTGCTGTTGTGGTGGTCGTATCCAGATTGTACTGTATTATGTATGTGTTGCTGTGATAGGTGTATCCCGTTTATACTGTATTATGTATGTGTTGTTGTGGTGGTTGTATCCCGATTGACTGTTTTATGTCTGTGCTGTTGTGGTGGATGTATCTCGATTATACTGTATTATGTATGTGCTGTTGTGGTGTATTATGTATGTGTTGTTGTGGTGGTTGTATCCCGAATGTACTATATTATGTATGTACTGTTGTGGTGGTTTTATCCCGATTGTACTGTATAATGTCTGTGCCGTTGTGGTGTATTATGTATGTGCTGTTGTGGTGTATTATGTATGTGTTATTGTGGTGATTGTTTCCCGATTGTACTGTATTATGTCTGTGCTGTTTCGGGGTTGTATCCAAGGTATACTGCATTATGTATGTGCTGTTATGGTGGTTGTATCCGGAATGTACACTATTATGAATGTGCTGTTGTGGTGGTTGTATTCCGAATGTACTGTATTATGTATGTGTTGTTGTGGTGGTTGTATGCCGATTGTTCTGTAATAGAAATGTGTTGCTGTGGTCGTTATATCCCGTATGTACTGTATTATATATGTGCTGTTATGGTGGTTGTATCCGATTGTACTCTATTATGTATATGTTGCTGTTGTGGTTGTATTCCGATTGTACTGTATTATGTATGTGCTGTTATGGTGGTTTTATCCCGATTGAACTGCAATTATGTGTTTTTGTGGTGGTTTTATCCCGAATGTACTGTGTTTTTGTATGTGCTATTGTGATTGTTGTATCCATTTGTACTGTATTATGTATATGTTGCTGTTGTGGTTGTATTTCGATTGTACTGTACTATATATGTGCTGTTGTGGTGTATAATGTATGTGCTGTAATGGTGGTTTTATCCCGATTGTACTGTTTTATATATGTGCTGTAATTGTGGTTTTATCCCGATTGTACTGTATTATGTATGTGCTGTAATGGTGGTTTTATCACGATTGAACTGTAATTATGTGTTTTTGTGGTGGTTCTATATAGAATATACTGTATTATGTATGTGCTGTTGTGGTGGTTGTATCCCGAATATATTGTATTATGTATGTGCTGTTGTGGTGGTTGTATCCCGAATATATTGTATTATGTATGTGCTGTTGTGGTGTTTGTATCCCGAATATACTGTATTATGTATGTACTGTTGTTGTGTTTGTATCCCGAATATACTGTATTATGTATGTGCTGTTGTGGTGGTTTATCCCGAATATATTGTATTATGTATGTGCTGTTGTGGTGTTTGTATCCCGAATAAACTGTATTATGTATGTACTGTTTTGGTGTTTGTATCCCGAATATACTGTATTATGTATGTACTGTTGTGGTGTTTGTATCCCGAATATACTGTATTATGTATGTACTGTTGTGGCGGTTGTATCCCGAATATACTGTATTATGTACGTGTTGTTGTGGTGGTTGTATCCCGAATATACTGTATTATGTATGTGCTGTGTTTGTGGTTGTATCCCGAATATATTGTATTATGTATGTACTGTTGTGGTGTTTGTATCCCGAATATACTGTATTATGTATGTACTGTTGTGGTGTTTGTATCCCGAATATACTGTATTATGTATGTACTGTTGTGGCGGTTGTATCCCGAATATACTGTATTATGTACGTGTTGTTGTGGTGGTTGTATCCCGAATATACTGTATTATGTATGTGCTGTGTTTGTGGTTGTATCCCGAATATATTGTATTATGTATGTACTGTTGTGGTGTTTGTATCCCGAATATACTGTATTATGTATGTACTGTTGTGGTGTTTGTATCCCGAATATACTGTATTATGTATGTACTGTTGTGGTGTTTGTATCCCGAATATACTGTATTATGTATGTACTGTTGTGGCGGTTGTATCCCGAATATACTGTATTATGTACGTGTTGTTGTGGTGGTTGTATCCCGAATATACTGTTTTATGTATGTGCTGTGTTTGTGGTTGTATCCCGAATATATTGTATCATGTATGTGCTGTTTTGGTGGTTGTATCCCGAATATACTGTATTATGTATGTGCTGTTGCGGTGTTTGTATCCCGAATGTACTGTATTATGCATGTACTGTTGTTGTGGTGGTTGTATCAAGATTGTACTGTATTATGTCTGTGCTGTTATTGTGGTGGTTATACCCCGATTGTACTACATTATGTATAAGCTGCAGTGGTGGTTGTATCACGAGTGTACTGTATTATGTATGTGCTTTTGTGTAGGTTGTATCCCGAATGTACTGTATTATGTATGTGCTGTTGTGGGGTTGATTCCACATATACTGTATTATGTATTTGCTGTTATATTGGTTGTATCCCGAATGAATTATATTATGTATGTGTTGTTTTGGTGGTTGTATCCTGAATGCACTGTATTATGTATGTGCTGTTGTAGGGGATGTATCCAGACTGTACTGTATTATATATGTGTTGTTGTTGTCGTTGTATCCCGTATGTGCTGTTGTGGTGGTTGTATCCTGAATGTACTGTATTATGTATGTGCTGTTGTGGTGGTTGTATCCTGAATGTACTGTATTATGTATGTGCTGTTGTGGTGGTTGTATACCGAATGTACTTTATTATGTATGTGCTGTTATTGTACTTGTTGTATCCCGATTGTACTGCTTTTTGTGTGTGCTGTTGTTGTAGTTGTATCCCGATTGTACTGAATTATATATGTGCTGTTGTGGTGGTTGTATCCCATATATACTGTATTATGTATGTGCTGTTGTGGTCGTTGAATCCCGATTTGAATTATATATGTGCTGTTGCAGTGGTTGTATTCCGATGGTTCTGTATTATTTATGTGTTGTTGTGGTGGTTGTATTCCGATTGTACCGTATTATATTTATGTTGTTTTGGTGGTTGTATCCCGACTGTACTGTATTATATATGTGTTGTTGTGGTTGATGTATCACGTATGTACTGTATTATGTATGTGCTGTTGTGATGGTTGTATCCCGAATGTACTTTATTATGTATGTGTTGTTGTGGTGGTTGTATCCCGATTGTACTGTATTATTTATGTGCTGTTGTGGTGGTTGTATCACGATTGTACTGTATTATTTATGTGCTGTTGTGGTGGTTGTATCACGATTGTACTGTATTATGTATGTGCTGTTGTGGTGGTTGTATCCCGATTGTACTGTATTATGTATGTGGTGTTGTGGTGGTTGTATCCCGAATGTCAATCAAGATTGAACATTCTACAACTCACAGAACTAGGATGTAGAGGTACCTTTTATGAAATAACGTAATATTAGATGACATGAATTGCATATCATGTTAAAATTGGCTAAATAATAGAACATTACTTTCGTATTTCATTACAGGTATATCTCCGTTTCCAGCTGGGCCAGAAGGTATTCACCATTTCCAATATTCTCAGTATATTGAATGCACATCAATGTGTCATGAGCACACATCAGTATGTACTGAGCGCACATCAGTATAAAATGAAGGCACACGAGTGTGTTATGAGAGCACATCAGTATGCACAGAGCGCACACCAGTTTGTAATGAAGGCACACCAATGTGTCATGAGCACACATCAGTATGTACTGAGCGCACATCAGTATAAAATGAAGGCATACCAGTGTGTTATGAGAGCACATCAGTATATATAGAGCGCACTTCAGTATATAATGAAGGCACACCAGTGTGTTATGAGAGCACATCAGTATGCACAGAGCGCACACCAGTTTGTAATGAAGGCACACCAATGTGTCATAAGCGCACATCAGTATATACTGAGCGCACATCGGTATATAATAAAGGCAATTCAATGTGTCACGACCGCACGTGCGTATGTACTGAGCGCACAGCAGTATATATTGAAGGCATGTCAGTATATATTGAAGGCACATCAGTATAATAATGAAGGCACATCAGTATGTCACGAGCGCACATGTGTATGTACTGAGCGTACATCTGTATATAATAAAGGGTCATCGTATATAATGAAGGAACATCAATGTATCGTAAGGGCATATCAATATGTACTTAGCACAAATCAGTGTATAATGAAGGCACAGTGTGTAACTCATCTTGTAAATACAAACAAAAGTCTATACAAATCTAGGCCATTCCCAGAAAATAATGTATAAAATTTATGAAATATTTATGATATTAAATTCGATATACTGCAACTATCAGTTTCCTGTGATGTCTACGGCGTTGCGTTAGGGCCACCGTGCTATCGCCTTGTCAGCATGCACACGTGATGCCACGATAACACGATGATACGATGGTAATGGCGCGACAGTACGATAGCACGATGGTAATGGAGGGATGGCACGATGACGAAAACGCGATAACACGATGACACGATGGTGATGGAGCGATGCTACGTTAGCACGATGACGAAGACGTGATATTACTTCGCATCTTCGCCATCGTGCCATCGCGCCATTACCATCGTGGTAGATTTCTGAATGATTAATTTGGCAAATAATTAATCCATCGGGTGCAATTTTATAAATATTAAGTCACGAGTTTGATACATAAATTATACAATTAAAGCCCCAACGTCATGAGAACTACACGTTTGATACCTTCATTACAAATGACAAGCACCAAATGCATGATAAGTATACATGTACATTATGTACCTAAATTACACAATTAAAGCACCTACGCTATGAGAACCACACGTTTGTACATGAATTACACAATTAAAGCACATACGTAATAAAGGCATAGGAACCACACGTTTTGTACCTAAATTACACAAGAAAAGCACCGATTGAATAATAAGCACACGTTTGGTACATAAAGTATACTAGACAAGTGTTACCTGTATAATAAGCATATAACACATGTTTGATACATAAATAAGACAAGACAACCACCAACTACATGATAAACATCGTTTGGTACCTTAATTACACAATTAAAGCGCCAATTGCAAGATAACTACACGTTTTGAACCTAAATTATATATGACAATTTTATCTAAATGTTAAGTATGTGTTTAGTACTAAAATTACACAAGACAAGCACCAATCTCATGAGAACAACACGTTTGATACCTTGAGTACACCGACAGTTTCCAACGGCATGAGCACCTAAATTACCTGTGACAAGCACTACCTGCATGGTATGTACATGTTACACAAGACAAGTGATATCTGAATGATAGGTACGTGTTTGATACTTAAATTACAAAAGACAAGCACCGATTTCATGAGAACCACACGGTTGACACCTGAAATCCACACGACAGTTTTCAACGGCATGAGAACCCAAATTACATGTAATAGGCGCTATCTGCATGGTATGTACATGTTTGGTACTTAAATTGCACTATTAATCACTAACGGCATGAGAACAACACGTTTCATACTTTAATTACCCAAGACAAGTGCCACCTGCAGGGTATGTACAAGTTTGGTACCTAAATTACACTATTAAAGCACTAACGGCATGAGAGCCACTCGTTTGGTACCTGAAGTACACAAGACAATCACTGTTTTGTATCTACATTACATAAATAAAACATGAACTGCATGATAAGCACACACGTTTTGGAACCTATATTACACAAGATAAGCGCTTCCTGAATGATAAGCGCGTGTTTGATACTTAATTAATACAAGACAAGCATTAATGGCATGAGAATCACACATTTGATACCTAAATACACAAGACAAGCATGATATACACACGTTTGGTACCTAAATTTGATGCCTAAATACACAAGACAAGCATGATATACACACGTTTGGTACCTAAATTTGATGCCTAAATACACAAGACAAGCATGATATACACACGTTTGGTACCTAAATTTGATGCCTATAATACACAAGATAATTTACCTTTAACTTGACACTGGACTTTCTTACTCGATACTCAACATCCTTACTCGACATTCAATTTCCTTATTCGACACTATTTACGTACTCGACACTAGATTGTGACGCTTCACTTTCAGTTTCTTACTCGACATTCACCTTTCTTTCTCGACGCTTGACTTTCTTACGTACTCGACACCTGATTTTCTTTCTAGATACTCAACAACATAACTCGACTATTAATTGTATTCGCAACTATAATTTCCTACTCGAGTCTTAATAATTTTCTTCCGCGATGTTTGACTTTTTTACGTGCTTGACACCTGATATTTTTTATCTGATACTCAATTTCGTTACTCGACATTCAATTTTCTTAGTCGACATTAGATTTTCTTGCTCGATACTCAACATCCTTACTAGACATTCGCTTTCCTTATTCAACACTGTATTGTCTTACTTGATTCTTGATTTTCTTACGCGATGCTTGACTTTTTACTCGAGTTTCTAATCAATATTTATTCAACATCCTTACTTGACATGTGATTTTCTTACAACTTTTATTTCCATAAAAAGACTATGATGTTGTGTTATTCAGTTAATGGCCAGTTTTGCAGGAAGAATTATTTTCATATTTGACCTCAGTAAAAGCAAATAGCGGAGGACTCCTAAAGATTGGTTATATACATAAACTTGGGTAAAATGTTCTTCAACTTTGCCGTGTGTCCTTGTAACTGTCAGTCCATCAATATATATTTTTTTTAATTTCTTGGACCAAGACCTTTATCATTCTTTGTAAAAGTATTAATAAGATCCTGTTGTTATGAGACCACCTTGATATTTGAGTTGTATATTCGATATAAACATGTAAGTATTGAAAGCCTTTCGGCTTTGTTATGTATGGATAATTTGATTTAAATAAAATTTCTTTTTAACTACGCAAAATTCATATATTGTATACGCTAAGTGTTTAATTCAGTTTTATTCCAATAAGATAACTAAATATTTCTTAGCTACACATCTACACACTAGTGCAAACATAAAAAAGTATCGAGCTTTAATGTCTCTTTCTTTTTTAAATGTTCCAGAAATTGGTGCCATTTTTTTATTTTGGAGGACACTCAAAATATCTTTAAATTTATTTGTATTGAAGTTCAGGAAATGGTATATTAGGTATATAATAAAAGGTTTCCAAGTGATCTTTCTGACTGTATAATATCATATTTGTGTGAACAGAATCGATTATAGCTGGTTTTGTAAAATGTCATTATAAGAATCTAAACAATCACACCTGTGACAAGTTGTCAATAACTACATGGGCATCAATGTTAAATTTACATTTGACGCAGTATAAATCATGTTGTCAACACTGTATCGATTTAAACATAATTTATTTCATAATGAACATACACGTACGTACATACAATAACATTAAGGATTAAGGATTGAAACGGTAGCAAAATGCTTATAGAGGTTCCTTCCTTAGGGTGGTATTCCACAATCATTCTTAAGAATGTTTTTAGATTTGAATTCACGAATGAACTTTGAAACACACTTAGAAACCGTTTTGAAACCAAAATGTGCAAGCAGACAGGAACACCTAAT
The DNA here is from genome assembly GCA_029582155.1 of Panopea generosa. Taxonomy (NCBI): domain Eukaryota; kingdom Metazoa; phylum Mollusca; class Bivalvia; order Adapedonta; family Hiatellidae; genus Panopea; species Panopea generosa. The sequence goes on along the minus strand of CM055897.1, from coordinate 25,468,534 downwards.
GTTTAGTCTAACCCTCACAATGTTCAAACATACATTCAAGCTGAAGTCTTAAAATACTCTCAGGAATGGTTGGTGAGACGACCCCTGATTTTAGATCAAATTTAATTTTTATACATGGATTGTAAAACAATCCTTCTAATTTATATACATCTTGCTTGTTTTCTTATTGGGTAGAACCAGTACTAAGCCGATAAATTGTCTCGTTCAAGGACACAATGCATGACTGTAGATGGGATCGAACCTGGAACCCTCAAATCAATTTTAATGTAAAATAAAAAAACAACAATAAGCAAGGCATGGTAAATTGATGCTTTAAAGGCTCTTAAATATATTTCACTACAATGGCAGAATTTTAAACACAGCCACACTCTTAACTTTTATGTCCAATACAACCACATACTGAAGTTTATTACCACAGTTACTTCCCATTATATCAACACACCTTTCTATCCAGTATTTCCACACACGATGAAGTATCATACCACAGTTACTTTACTTAATATTGAAACACCTTTCCGTCAAGTTCTGCCACACACTGAAGTATCATACCACAGTTACTTACCTTAATGTTGACACACCTTTCTGTCCAGTGCTGCCACACGCTGAAGTATCATACCAGAGTTACTTAATTTGATATTGACACACCTTTCTGTCAAGTGCTACCACACACCATTCACGAGTTACTTAACTTAATATTGACAAACCTTTCCGTCAAGTGCTGCCGAACGCTGAAGTATCATACCACAGCTACTTAACTTAATATTGACACACCGTTCTATCCAGAGCTGCCACACTTATGTATCATACCACAGTAACATCACTTGCTATTGACACACCATTCTGGCCAGTGCTGCCACACGCTGAAGTATCATACCACAGCTGCTTAACTTCATATTGACACAATTTTCTGTCCAGTGCTGCCACACACTGTAGTATCATGCCACAGTTGCTTAACTTTATATTGAAACACTTTTCTGTCCAGTGCTGCAACACAATGAAGTATCATACCACAGTTATTTAACTTGATACTGACACACCTCTCTGTCCAGTGCTGCCACACGCTGAAGTATCAAAGCACAGTTACATAACTTAATATTGAAACACCTTTCTGTCCAGTACTGCAACACACTGAAGTATCATACCACAGTTATTTAACAAAATATTGAAACACCTTTCTGTCCAGTGCTGTCATACACTGAAGAATCATATCACTGTTACTTAACTTAATGTTGACACACCTTTCTGTCCAGTGATGCCACACGCTGAAGTATCATACAACAGCTACTTAACTAAATATTGACACACCTATCTATTTAGTCATGCTAGTAACTGAAGTTATATACCACAGTTACTTAACCTAATATTGACACACCTTTCTGTCCAATGCTGCCACACACTGAAGTATCGTACTACAGTTACTTAACCAAATATTGACACACCTTTCTGTCAAGTGCTTCCACACACTGACTTATCATACCACAGTTACTTAACTAAATATTGACACACCTCTCTGTCCAGTGCTGCCTAACGCTTAAGTATCATACCACAATTACTTAACTTAATATTGACACACCTTTCTGTCCAGTGCTGCCACACGCTGAAGTATCTTACCAGAGTTACTTCATTTGATATTGACACACCTTTCTGTCAAGTGCTACCACACACCATACCAGAGTTACTTAACTTAATATTGACAAACCTTTCAATCCAGTGCTGCCGAACGCTGAAGTATCATACCACAGCTACTTAACTTAATATTGACACACCGTTCTGTCCAGTGCTACCACACACTTATATATCATACCACAGTTACTTCACTTGATATTGACACACCATTCTGGCCAGTGCTGCCACACGCTGAAGTATCAAACCACAGCTGCTTAACTTCATATTGACACAATTATTGTCCAGTGCTGCCACACACTGTAGTATCATGCCACAGTCGCTTAACTTAATATTGAAACACTTTTCTGTCCAGTGCTGCCACACGGTGAAGTATCAAACCACAGTTACATAACTTAATATTGAAACACCTTTCTGTCGTGTACTGCAACACACTGAAGTATCATACCACAGTTATTTAACAAAATATTGAAACACAAATTGATTATAGCAAAAATGATTGTAATTACATGTGTTGATAGTATTGCTAGAACCATTCCTGTAGACCCCTTAGTGACTGTTTTTAAAAAGCCTGAAAATAAATAACTTCGACTGAAATATGTTTTTCTTAGGCGAGCAGACCGAACTCTTAACTTTTGTTTACATTTTTGTAATTCGTAATGACTCGGTTGCTTTCCGACTGTACCAACGCCAGGTGTTCGGAAGTACACAGTGTTAGTGTGCGGATTAAGACCGTTAGATAAGGGGTTCATTAACAAGATAAGAAGTTATGGCTTTACTAATATAATGTATCTTTATTGGGTTTTCCTTTTTTTTAATAAAAATATATTGATGTCTTCAATAAAACTGTATCAAACGTAATATGCATTATATTATTTATACGCACTGAAAAACAATGAGAACGGAATACTAGTTTGGTCCAGTTACTCTTGCTCATGATCCTCCCTTGCACATTCACGTGATACTATTATTGAGAGGTTACCAAGGGAGGTTTGTTTAGTACAGTTATTAAAAAGGTAATTTTATTTTTAATTTTATATAAACGATTTGTCTCTTTCGTGCAATAAATTGGCTCGTGGACTGAGGGGAATAAAGGGGATGTTCTAAAAAACTATCTAAGCGCAAGCGGTTATTCAATTTTAACCGCATCCCCTACAGTTCCCCATACTATATTCCTCTCTGAAGTGTTATCGACCGACGCTTTTCCTAACAAGCTACGTAACTCCCCTTTTTCTATCGGAAAATGAAGAACATTGATTTGTAAACAAAACCCGTTTTTAATTATGTACTTATAATGTGCCTTATATTTATTTTTTCATTTGCAAAGTATCTCAGTGACTAAATAAACATGTATTCTATCATCTGGAAGAGTAAATTTGACTTAAATTAAAACTAAAAACGACCGTTTCGGAAGTTTAATGAGCCTTTAACTTAATATTGACACACCTTTCTGGCCAGTGCTGCAACACACTGAAGTATCAAACCACAGTCACTTAACTTAATATTGACACACCTTTCTGGCCTGTGCTGCCACATACTGAATAATCATACCACTGTTACTTAACTTAATATTGACACACCTTTCTGTCCAGTCCTGCCACACGCTGAAGTATCATACCACAGTTAATTAACTTAATATTGACACACATGTCTATCCAGTCCTGCCACACGCTGAAGTATCATACCACAGTTACTTCTTTCTGTCCATTGCTGCCACACGCTGAAGTATCATACCACAGTTACTTAACTTCATATTGACACACCTTTCTGTCCAATGCTTCCACACGCTGAAGTGTCATAACAAACTTACTTAACTTAATATTGACGAACCTTTATGTCCAGTACTGCCACACACTGAAGTAGCATATCACAGTTACTTAACATAATATTGACACACCTTTCTGTCCAGTGCTGCCACACACTGAAGTGTCATACCAGAGTTACTTAACTTAATATAGACACACCTTTCTGGCCAGTGCTGCCACACACTGAAGGTTCATACCAGAGTTACTTAACTTAATAATGACACGCCTTTTTGTCCAGTGCTGTCACACACTGAAGTATCATACAACAGTTACTTAACTTAATATTGACACACCTTTCTGTCCAGTATTGGCATATACTGAATTGTTATACCGCACTTACTTGACATACTACTGACATACCTTTCTGTCCAGTATTGTCATATACTGAATTATTATACCGCACTTACTTGATATACTACTGACATACCTTTCTGTCTGGTATTGTCATATACTGAATTGTTATACCGCACTTACATGACAAACTACTGACATACCTTTCTGTCCAGTATTGTCACATACTGAATTGTTTTACCGCACTTACTTGAAATACTTCTGACATACCTTTCTGTCCAGTACTGTCACATACTGAATTTTTATACCACACTTCCTTCACATACTACTGACATACCTTTCTGTCCAGATCTGTCCGTCCGTCCATTTGTCTGTCCGCCTTTTCGTCACGATTTGAACCAAAAACTTTGCGGACATATCTTCTCCCTTGGTTTCCATCACACATTCATTGAATTTAGCTGTACAACAAGTACATCGTCTGAACATGTGTCATTAATCTTGGAATCCCGATTGAATTTTTTGATGAAGTTATGGCCCTTTGTTATACTGTATAACAATCTCCTCCCACGGATTTAACCAAATTCAAATGACAGTGGCTTTAGGTTTTATGATGTTTTGATCTTGAAAATGGTTATGAACTAAAAACATTTCAATTTGTTGGAAGCAATGTTTCAAGTAATGTAATGCGTTGTTTTCTTAGGGGTAGTATAGACATTTTGTAATCAACAATTTAGCATGCGAGTCACATTCAATATATACTGTCGCTTGTCTTAGGATTTGTAAGGGTTTCACAGGAAAGGGATTTGTTTAGGCCAAACCTTCAAAGTATCCCCCAACGCACAGATACACACTTTTGAAATGTTGCTGTCGACGACCAAATTGCCGAAAAGTAGTCTCCCCTTGGTATAATGTTCAGACACCGAAAAATTGCAAACCACAGGGCACTTCTAGTAGCATAGCGTTTACCAGCGAGAAGTTCATTAGCATGGAAAATAGGAAAAAGTCAGAGGTGCTTAAGTCTCGGGAATAAGTTGGGGTGTTCAGTCTGAATAACATTTGCATGTTCTAAGAAATATATACACTTTTACTTTTGTGGGCAGAAGCATTATCAATAATAAGCTGTATGCCTTCCAAACCTTTACCTGGCCGTTTTTTTTTTATAAAATGTATTGCCAGATTTCAGCACTTTATCTTTGTAAAACTTGCTTGTATTGTTATACCCTCTTTGCAAGGAATGTGTACAACAGGACCACTAGAATTGAAGAAAATGGCATATAAAACCTTCTTGGCGCTTCTTGTCCTCTTTTCTAGCTTGGTTTTTACCAAGCCAATGTTTGTTCTTGATACGCCGTTGGGGCTCAAAATAATAAACCCAAATTTCATCCCCAGTGAGCAAGTCAGAAATTTTCCTAGGGGTACAATTTTTATATTTTTTCAGAAGTTTTTTTAGCACAATTTATACGCTTGGCCTTTTGGTCAGGTGTCAGCAAGTGGAGGATCTATCTAGCACAATGTTCTTTAATTTCAAATAATAAATCAGAATATGATGAAATGCCTAGATTATCAGCTATCTGGGAAACAGTAAACCGTCCATCTTAAATCTCTTAACCCGACGAAAAAAAGTTCTTGAAATAACGGTAGAACTATCATGTATACGACACAATTCAGAATAAATATCTTTTGGCGATAACTGCAAAGACACTCGGGCTTTAATGAAAGCCCTTATTTCTATTTTTTCAGGTTTCATTATGGCATTGAAATATAGCCACTGCACATAAGTGTATAATTCAACAATGAACATCTTGATCAATTATAAACGGATTAAATTGAGAATTCGCGGGTGTACTGAATAAATATCCGCAAACAATTGCACGAGCTTTTCATGTTCTTACGCAATATTGTTTCTACGGAAGGCCATTTATGACAGAATTTATTGAATGCCTCTTCTATAAATCAACGCGTAATTTCTTAGTTGAATGGAAATTGAGATGACTTAAAACGCTTTTTAACAAAATCTCGATGAGTTACTTCTCAATATACATTCTTTTCAAAGGTTAAAATAGACGTTTATGCGTGTTTGTGTGTAAAATGGCTGTTTATTGGTTCATGTATGTAAACATGGCTGTTTATGGGTGCTTGTG
>CM055897.1:25367674-25457674 GCA_029582155.1 Panopea generosa | reverse complement strand
ATTGCTTTCAGGCGATAACAGGACCAATACACATTCTGGTTGGATCGTAGAGTCATGATAAATTTGTAGTATTATATATACACACAGCAGGACGTAAATGTATGTCACTGGTAAAAGGAAAGCATTTTTGCGTTATTGCATCATGTACATAACAGTATGTGTTGTGGTTAGTTGTAGCATAGTCCTATACAGAATACACACATCAATATATACATTTTAAAGAAACTAATAAAATAATGGGACAGGATCCCTCACTAATACTATTACTTATATATGTATAGATTAAAAGATAGTGTTTTATCGTCTGCTACTGTTCAATTTACAGACTCTACATTATACTCCCGCTTTCCGATATGCTACAGTGTCGGGTCTTTTTTCAATCACATAACAGTGCCAATCATAAATGTGCACAATCTAACGTTCCAATAGCGAAACTATTAATTTCATATACATTCAACAGATGCTACTTACACATTTGAAGCAAACATATAAATATTAAGTTGTTTGTTTGTCTTTATGTATTGAACATTATGCACATTTTAAAATTCTTTGCACTATATTTTTAGTGTGTTGGTACAATGAATTATGAGGTATTTCCGCTTGATACCAAGCTTTAAAGCTCCACATGTCAACACTGATGTGAAATATATGCCCCACTTAAATGAACGATATTTGAAGCACGATACTGAGACTCGTTGCTACTGTATGCAGGTTAATGCTATCTATGTCGACATTATAGACAACATTACTTAATGAAATTTATGTCTTTCTTCGTTTTTTAAACTAATAAAGCTCAGTAAAATGTCTTTCATTCTTTTGTACATTGGTTTTGCTTTTTGACATTGAACTCTATCAGGAAACGTCATCCATTTCCATTCAAACAACGAAAGGACTGAATTGATTTTTAACTGTTAGAACCCTTTAATGGTAGATGTATCAAATGTCAAATGAAGAAACATTGTTTATAACAAACTTGCGTGCATTGCTCAATTGCGCACCAGGAGTTTGTTGTATCTTTTCTTTAATGTCTCTTCTGTGATATTCTAAAAGTTTAGCTTCTAACAGCGCGTCAATCTCGCAATTTGGTTTTGGTTGATCACACCAAGGATTTGAATTATTTAGGAAAAATGGCATTGTTATCACCAGGAGCTAACGCGTGGACTACATGCTCCGATTTTACCAATTTGAAATCGTATATTTAAAGAAGTATGTAAAGAATCATTTTTCAGTATATCACATGTGTTTATTTGTTTAAGTTTATTTGTTTTACTTCGATAATGTCATCATGAGCAAAACCAGTACTAAACATATTTTGCGCAAGGACACCACACATAGCCGTGGTGGAGAATCGAATCCGCGACATCCGATTCTGGGTCCAACGGTTTACCGCTGGAACACACACTCCACAAATTGTAACATATGTATGTACTATCAATATATAACACTTTTCTATTGCTTTTTAAAATTCAAAATCAGTATACTTTGTTTCGCAGGTTTGTTCCATTACAGTACATTATGCTTTACGTTTTCTTAAACACTTGTTCAATGTCAATAACAAAGTAATTTGTTTCATGCATTCCAACAAGCGGTCTCGGACATTGGTAACTGATTGTCTGCTATAATAGTATTTTTTGTCACTTCCACATTGTTTGTATTGAAAACAGGGGATCTTCAGTGACGGAATGGTCATCTTATAACCACTGTTTATGTCGTGGATTCGGGCCCAATTCGGTCGAAAATATATTTCTTTGTGAGAAAGTTTGCCAGTTACTTGCGGTAACAAAGTGTTTCTTTCATTCTGATTCCTTCTGAGTTTTTTTCCATAAATAAAACAGGATATGCCAAAATAACCACGTATTGAAAACTGCGTTTATCAAATAAAATGTATTGAGAATAGTGTCTGGTCATTTTTAATATGTTTATTGTTATTCAAAGCTCTTGGTTTAACGTATAATAAGGCTAAGTACAAATGCATTTTCAGTCAAGTAGAGTATCACTTTTTTACAATAATGATAATAGTTTATTATCACATTTCGTCTTACATCACTATTACATTTCCCATAGTGTTCCATTGTAACATTATTGTCCAAAACAAAGGGAAAAACTAATTCTTCGGAATATGTCTGGGTTCAAATTCTTCACTGGTTTAAGATTCTGCAATTATAAAGGAAAAAGGCATACATTGACTTTTTTTAAAAAAAAATCAATGGGTTTATGGTACTAAATTTATGATATGTCAACTATTCGCCCATGATAATTACCTAGAAATCTGGTATCAGCATCAAATATTCAGTGGAGATTTCTAAAAATACTGACAATCTAACACATTGTAAAAAATCACTGCACTACAAAGCCCTGAAAAAAAGAAGAAAGAGGTAACTAAAGTTTTATTTCTACTGCCTTCATAACAATTACCATCACTATCATCACCATCATCACCACCACCTAGTTTGCAATAGTTAATCAGAGTTACTTCCCTTTCTGAGATGGAATATTTGCATATATACTGTTGCATATCAATTTTATATTTGCATCATTATATAATTTTCATAAAAAGGACCGTCTAAATGAAAATAAAACCAATCTTGTCATCGGTGTACCCCTTTAAAGTTTAAAAGACGGGGCGATAAACAAATCTACTCATACATGTCTCAATTAGAAACTACCGTTTAAAGAACGCGGTTTCTTTATGAAATGTCGATAACGACTTGTAAATATAACTCAATATCTGGTCATTAATCATTTTGGTTATTCTATTTTATCTAAATGAGTAAGTATCTGATTTATTCAGTTATTTTTAAATGAAGGAAAAAAAACATCAGAGGGTATATGCTTAAACTAAAAAGATAAAGTTAGATATGAATGAATTTGCATGTCAGACTCATTCAACATCCACTGTCAATTTTCAAATGATGCAGTTTCTTTTAGCTACTTCCTGTAGCCGGAACTGTGATGCATTTTGAATCCAAATCGATGTAATGACGGTTTCCTGGTTATACGAATAGAGCAACTACAGTTAGCCTGTCTCAAGCAGCCGGTCAAGGGAAGGGTAAATGTGGCGTTTCCAGATAGGTTGTGTAATTTTCTCTAAACACATATAAATGGAAAAGACGTGGTTGCATAATACAGGTGGCTGCCTAATAGAGGTGACCGCTTATATAGGTTTGCTGCTGATTGAAGTGAGATTGAATATGTGCGATTCGTCTTTCCGTATCCAACATATTAGCCCAGCTCTTACTGTCTCAAACCACAATATTGAAGTTGGGAGGTAAATCATAGCTTAATGTTTCTCCAGTTTAGAACTGTTGCTAATGTTGAAAGGAAGCGAATTGACCTGACGTGAGCGAGCTTACGATGGTTAAGTAAACACAACACTGTATTTACTTGGACAATCAATGAAACTTGACCAGTGGCTCGGAGTGATAGTCGATCTCCCGTCAGTTCGATTGAATTGCGCTAAGTAGATTTGTGTAAAACGTTGTCTGTAACAAACAAATGAATGCGTAAAACTGTTTATTTGCAACTAAAAGATATAAGTATGGACATTGTTACATATAAAAATATATTCTTTCTTCAGAAATGCTCACACATTCATTTAATAACTAATTGAGCTTAACTTACGTCATTTATAGTTTTTTAACTGATCATCAGATGACATTCTCCGAATTTCGAAAAAATGTTTTAGTAAAACACATTTCATGAAAATATTGAACATTTACCGTCAAATTCCTAAAATCAGCTCCTACGCCCGCGTAACGGGAAATTTCCCGCCTTGAAACGTCGATGTTGTATTACAACGCAGGCTGTGCGATTGGTAGGCGTGTTATGGAGTAATTTGTTTTGAATTACGCAGAACTGGCATTAATACCATTTATTAGCTTAACTCAGACATTTGTATTTGATAAAATTAAGGTTTTTATTTTCGCATTGATATTTTGATATTGTCATGGAGCAGTCTGAAGGTGTAACAAAGGACTCGTGATCCAGCGTGTCGTAAATAAGAACGCTTATATATGTAATCATGGAGCTATGTGCTTGTTATTGTTATTATATATATATGACATCATTATTATGTACTAAATACAATTTCCTGGTGATTTCTACATGACAACATGAAAAGCCCTACCAAACATACTAGTTTAAACTATTGCATACTTCCTACTTTGAAATAAAGTTAATGGAATGTCTTTCGAATACCTTGTTATATGTCAAATATTCAGCAATACTTGTGTGTGCTTTGGTTTTTGTCGTTTTTATTTTGACTATAATTTTACTATATTTGTACTGTTTTGTAATAGTTAGTGTTCATTAAGTAAAAAAACAATTAAGAAACCCAAAGGGAGCCATCGCAGGGAGCGACTGGAGTTTCTTAATTGTTATTTTTTTACTAAATGAACGGGCGGAGGTACGATGAAAGCTTTTACGTTTTAAAGTTGATGATTGCTAAGGCCGTTTCTGAGCATAGCTCGCGCGGCTTTGTAGTTTTTACATGACTCATTCAGAATTTAACCAAGAGTCTGGGCAATACTATTCACGTGGCGCAGTGATGGTGAATTTCATTATAACTAAGAATGAACTTAATAATTAATTTTGTAGGCTGTTTTAACTAATAAGAGTGACACAATTTTAGAAATTGAGGCGATGTCATTGGGTGTTAAATGGGGTAAAAAACTAAATCAGTCAAATGTGTACGTGATGATATATTTTTCGATTCTGCACATTATATAAAACTCAACTGAGGCAAAAAAAACGCGATTTTGATGTTATAAATCGGGACGTGAAAAAGACCGAACATTGCCATATTTACGAGGTCACATATAAATATATGTTACTTTTTTACCGCAGAAAAAAATAAATATTCACATTGGAAACTATTTCTAGTTTCATAATATGCCAAACACTCTACTGACTCCGAAAATAATTTAAAAGGTATATTCCAACTTAATGAGTGGGTTGGATGCCCGCTGGTTTCTCCGATTGCTAATTGAGGAAAGAGATGGAGCGATGAATAACAGAATCACTAATATTTCTTGCGAAAATACTTGTCATATTTTCAATGTTTTTAACCATCTTATATATTTCTTTAAAGTTTGCATAACATACAGTTTGCGGTTAGTTTATATTGCAAATAATAATAACATATTGGACATCTGACATATCATTTTTATTTTATGAGATTAGTCCACGAATGTATTGATAAGCAGTCGTTTATACATATAAGTATTTAAATATCATTTTCAGTGCTGTATCCATTCACAATAAAAAGTAATACCAAAAGTGTGCGTTATTAATACCAGAATTTAAGTTTTAATAAGCAATAATTGAGTAACTTGTGTATCAGGTTACTCAATATTATAATTATTATCAAGTCAATTATGTTGCTACAGTCATTTATGTAATTATCAATTGGGAATTTCACGTAAGATTGAGGTTCTATACTTTTTTGACTTTCAACTAGTAATTAGATTTCCCATTAGAGAATCTACTTATACAAACATATATATGTATATAAGTGTATAAGTATGTGACTACCGTTGTACAGCTATGTGACTACCGCTGTACAGCTATGTGACAACTGTTGTACAGCTATGTGACTACCGTAACGGTTGTAGAGCTATATTACTACTGTTGTACAGCTATGTGACAACTGTTGTTGAATTATTCATACTTTTGTACAGTTATGTGACTTATGTTGTACAGTTATGTGACTTCTATTGTACAGCTATGTTGTAGAGTAATGTCACTTCGACTGTACAGTTATGTGACTTCTATTGCACAGCTATTTTGTACAATTATGCCACTTCGGCTGTACAGTTATATGACTTCTGTAGTACAGCTATTCACAGTGTTGTATAATTATGTGATTTTTGTTGTATAGTTATATGACTTCTGTTGTACAGCTATGTGGCAACTGTAGTACAGTTTTATGATAATTGATTTACAGTTATATGACTTCTGTTGTACATTTCTGTGACAACTGATTTACAGCTATTTGGCAATTGTTGTACAATTACGTGACTACTTTTTTACAGTTATGTGACTACTGTTGTACAGTTATGTGACTACTGTAATACAGTTATGGTTCTACTGCTGTACAGTTATATGACTACTGCTGAACAGTTATGTTTATACTGCTGTACAATTATGTGACTACTGCTGTGTAGTTATGTGACTATTGCTGTACAATTATGTGACTACTGTTGTACAGTTATGTCACTACTGTTTTGCGGTTATGTGAATACTGTTGTACAGCTATAAGGCAACTGTTGTACAGATATGTGACTTTTGTTGTACAGTTTTGTGACTTCTGTTGTACAGTTATGTAAATAATGTTGTACAGTTAAGTTTCTTCTGCTGTACAGTTATATGACTACTGCTGCGAGGTTATGTTTCTACTGCTGTACAGTTATATGACTATTGCTGTACAGTTATGTTTCTTCTGCTGAACAGTTATATGGCTACTGCTGTACAATTATGTTTCTTCTGCTGAACAGTTATATGAATACTGCTGTAAAGTTATGTGACTTCTTCTGTACAATTATGTGACTACTGCTGTACAGTTATATGACTATTGCTGTACAGTTATGTATCTACTGCTGTACAATTATGTGACGACTGCTGTACAGTTATGTGACGACTGCTGTACAGTTATGTAACTACTGCTGTACAGTTATGTGACTTCTGCTCTACAGTTATGTGACTACTGCTCTACAGTTATGTGACTTCTGCTCTATAGTTATGTGACTACTGCTGTACAGTTATGTGACCACTGCTGTACAGTTATATGACTACTGCTGTGCTCTACTGCTGAACAGTTATGTGACTACTGCTGTACAGTTATGTGACTTCTGCTGTACAGTTATGGGACTACTGCTGTTCAGTTATGTTTCTACTTCTAAACAGTTATGTGACTACTGCTGTACAGTTATGTGACTACTGCTACACAGTTATGTTTTTTACTGCTGAACAGTTATATGACTACTGCTGTACAGTAATGTGACTACTGCTGTACAGTTATGGGACTACTGCTGTTTAGTTATGTTTCTACTTCTAAACAGTTATATGACTACTGATGTACAGTTATATGAAAACTGCTCTACAGTTAAGTTTCTACTGCTGAACATTTATATGACTACTGCTGTGCAGTTATGTGACTACTGCTGCTGTACAGTTATGTGACTTCTGCTGTACAGTAATGTGACCACTGCATTACAGTTATGTTTCTACTGCTGAACAGTTATATGACTACTGCTGTACGGTTATGTTTTTACTGCTGTACAGTTATATGACTACTTATGTACGGTTATGTTTCTACTGCTGTACAGTTATATGACTACCGCTGTACGGTCATGTTTCTACTGCTGTACAGTTGTATGACTAGTGCTGTACAGTTTTATGACTACTGCTGTACGGTTATGTTTCTTCTGCTATACAGTTATGTTACTACTGCTGTACAGTTATGTGACTGCTGTTGTACGGTTATGTGACTACTGTTGTACGGTTATGTGACTATCTATTGTTGTACGGTTTTGTGACTTCTGCTGTACGGTTATGTGACTACTGTTGTATGGTTATATGACTACTTCTGTACGGTTATATGACTAATGCTGTACAATAATGTGACTACTGTTGTACGGTTATGTGACTACCGCTGTACGATTATATGACTACCACTGTACAGTTATGTGACTACCGTTGTAAGGTTATATGACTACTAATGTACAGTTATTTGACTACTGCTGTAAAGCTATGTGACTCCTGCTGTACAGCTATGTGACTACTGCTGTACAGTTATGTGACTACTGCTGTACATTTATATGACTACTGCTGTACAGTTATGTGACTTCTGCTGTACAGTAATGTGACTACTGCAGTACAGTTATGTGACTACTGCAGTACAGATATGTTACTACTTCTGTACAGTTGTGTGACTACTGCAGTACAGATATGTTACTACTACCGTACAGTTGCGTGACTACTGCTGTACAGTTATATGACTTATTTGTACGATAATGTTGCCACTATTGTACTTGTATTTTAACTGTATAATTAGCACCAAAAATATGTCAAAAGTTACATTTTTACGTAACGGTCATCGCAAAGTTATTTGCCAGAAAAACTATACTATTGTGAAAAATGAACACGTTCATACATTATGTGATGTAAAGGCTAAAACACGTTTCATTTCATGTAACACATTGATATTAAACAGCCATGTTGTGTTGAAGTGTTGATATATTTGAACAAAATGAACAGGTTCGTGTATTTAAATACTGAATTAGAATCAGAAACTTCTCTTTTGCAGTAGATCTTTTAGTAATTTTAACATTGAGATAGTATTCAAATCGACCAGACCTAGAACTACTCTCTTAATCGTGAGCAAGTGAGCAAGCTTCTAGCACAAATTTTAAAGTCTTTGGTATGACCCGGCCGGGGACCGAACCCGCGACCTTCATCATGCGAGACGGAAGCTCTACCCCTAGACCATCGCTTCGGTTTCTAACATTTAGATCGACCAATTAAGAATACAAAGATAGCGATATTTTATGGCATCAATGTGCAATGGACCAATAACCAGAAATTCTGTCTCTAAAATAGTTTATTTTATTCAGTTTGTTTGTCAGACAAACCGTAATGTTTGCATAATGTATGCTTGTTGCAATTCAGAGCATCTGTATAAATTGACCTGAGGCAGTCTGTCAATCGAACAGTTCGATAATCCAATCAGCGATCGATATTCATGCTCGCTGCCATATCCTTAGACAAGCTGACGGTGTTTATATTGACACTATATTGTATTTATTTAGGACAAGAATGTCACTAGGCCAGTGGGCTGAGCTATAGTCATTCTCGCGTTAGGTCACTATCACTATGTTTAGAACTGCATTCACTTCTTACAACAGTTACGAGTCACATTCATCATAAACTCGAGAATGTGTGTTTAAATTTAGTCATAAAACGCCGTTAACTTATAACTGGACTTTAATAAAAACAAATTTGAACGAAAACATGATTGACGAAATGAACGTGACTCTTTTAGCAGCAATGGTCAATTTTGTTAATGTAAAGCTCTGTCAGAATTAAACGGAATTAACAAAGAACGAGCACTCAACTTGAAAAACAAACTGGGCAAGAGCAAAAGATTAACGTAATTATCTGATTCAAGTCTGTTATGACAAGATGACTGATGGAGAGATGATATTCCTATCTGATCTGACACGAGCTTTATACGAAAATCGATGACCTACAGTAGTTTATTAAGTAAGCAGATCATTAGTACACACTCATTATAGGTGAAATCATCAAGCAGAGAATCAGTGCTACAGACGTCTAAATTATAACACAGAATTTAGCACATCACTTAATCTTAAGACGCGTTCTCGTGACAATTTGAAGAATCATTTAACCAAAGGTCTCTCTACACGGTACATAAAAAGTCTAGTATCCTCTCAGAAACGCCCTTAAAAGTAGTTTTCCCGTAGCAGGGATGTAGGTTATCCACTCATACATCTACGCAATGATTGGTAGTTTTCCCGTAGCAGGAATGTAGGCTTTCCACCCATACATTTACGCAATGATTGATAGTTTTCCCGTAGCAGGAATGTAGGCTATCCACTTATACATTTACGCAATGATTAGTAGTTTGTCAAGCTTTTTTTTTTAAGAAAGAGCATTGATACGAAGTTCAAAAGCGTTCTAAATCACATATATGTATATATGTTATAATCTACCAAAAGATACTCTTTTAACACTCGTGATTTACTAATGCAGTATGATATCAGCCTTTGTTCTACTCACCTGCAGCAAGATTAAAATTAACCATTTTGTAACTATTTCAATCCGAATTGCTTAAGACCTTTTATTTAGCGCAACCCATAGCAGAATGGTCTAGTGGTAGGCCGTCCGCCTCGCATGCAGAAGAGCATGGGTTCGACACTAGGCCAGGTCGTACCAAAGACTTGAAATATGGTACGCTTGGCGTATAGCATGTAGACCTAGAGGATTTTTTCTAGGATGGCCTGGTGTTTTGGTGTCACGTCATAAATTGTAGGATGAGGGCGTGATTAGGGTGTAGTATGGAAATTCCGTACACTGTAAAGATGTCAGGTAGTCTATGCAAAACAACTTGTTCTCCCATTCCTGCTCATAGAAGATACTGGAGGAAAACGCTATCTTCCATGTGACGTGATAGCTTTCTCACATGGCCTGGCGGAATACTGGCACATAATCATTTTTTG
Organism: Panopea generosa; assembly: GCA_029582155.1. Taxonomy (NCBI): domain Eukaryota; kingdom Metazoa; phylum Mollusca; class Bivalvia; order Adapedonta; family Hiatellidae; genus Panopea; species Panopea generosa. The sequence continues at coordinate 25,447,436 of CM055897.1, read as the reverse complement.
TAATCTATTTCCTTATCATATACATTTTCATTTTTACGTCTACGAAAATATTTTAAAACTTAATTTTGTCGTAAGAAATCCATCCCGTCCAACGTGCACGTTACATAAACGACTACTACGCCGCATTTACGGTGATAACCGGTACTTCCTGTTATTTTTGTGCACGGGGTCGAATAGTTAGGTAAGAAAACCCCTTTATTGTCATATTATTATTTCGTTTTTAAATCAAAGAAATAGCCGATACAAGCGGCATTATATTTAAATTTCAAGCGGAAATGTGTTTTTGAACGGGAACATGACCGTTTCCTCAAACATTCGAGAAAAGTGACGGATTGAATCATTTTCAGGTTGAAAACAGCTCAATTTATTACTTCGGAAGCATTTATGTGACTACTTTATGTGTTTTATATTTGTTTTATGTAACAATATACCAAATTATATCAGTAAAATTACAACTCGAGGTTATAAGGCTGCTAAACGCCAAAAACTTGCTTAGTACGTAGCATAAGTAAGTGTCTCGTATATTGTACACTACATAAGTCATTTAACGGTATTCTAATAACATGAAATAATACTACTATCCAACTATTTATTTTTAATTGTGTCGTTGTTTACACTGAACAAATAAACTAAGTATTTTAGAACATTATCGTCCATCTCTCTATTTTGTATGATATATCGCAGCTGTTTCAGACCCGTAGACCATTACCTGTTCTTCATGTAATACATGTACAATATTGTTCTAATAATCTTTCTTTTAGCTGTTATGAGTCGAATATTATAATTTTATATTAGCCACACTGAGGCAAACGCAGCACTTGCCTGCTGTAGAATTTGTGAAGTTTCACATATTTATTAGTGTTTTTGTAAAAATAATAAAATTATTCCCAAAATATGAATTACTCTTGCAAAAATATGATATATTTTTCACATATAATATATGCAGTATGAATGTATCATTATACCCAACAAATACTTTTCTTAAGATTTGATATGTACTGTTATGTCGTGTCTAAAAGGCCACCGATGTGTATTCAAGATAATAGTGTAAAAATAGCAATTGTATAAAATGCAGTTTGTGTTATAGATGTGAACGGCTTAAAATGTCTGAAGTATCAGAAAAGTGCGGGAAATGCATGCCACGAGCAGAATATCTTTTCGTGGCTGCATACCCCCCAGACACCCCTAGCAAAGTTGTGATTTTGCCTCCTGTAAAATAAAATAAAACAGGATAATATAATAAAATAACAACTTCAACAAGTCTGATACCTCAGTATATTAGTATTGCTTTCCATACAAACACAACATGCATACTTCTACATCATAGGTTTGCAAGAGAGATACTGATTTTGTCGTTGCTTTAAGATGACATATTTTTCGTTAGTGTGTTAGTTGAATACCGGTAACAGTTTCAATAAAAAGAACAAATAGAATAAAATTATATTATTTTTTTTTTATTTTTCTTAGCATTGACTACGGTTTGAACATACGACATCCTGAGTGACAGTCAAATGCGTACATCATTAGACCACTTTGGAGCATAATAAATGTGTAAAAGTTAACACCTTTTTACAGCTGTTAGATCTTGAAAGGGGGGTCATTCTAGATGACCGGAACTAGAATTAATTCATACGTTTGATATACGTTTTATGTTATGCAAATCGTTGTAGTCGACTAAAAGTTTTTATGGTGAATATGAACCTCGAATGTGTATGTTTTATCCATACGTTTCGGCGGTTTGCTAGTACTGCGAATAGCCTAATTTTGAAATCCTCATTGATTTGAGGTCAACCAATCCAGTGAGATGTGGTTGTCTAATTTTGAAATCCTCATTGGTTTGAGGTCAACCCATCCAGTGGGATGTGGTTGTCTTACAATTGCTACAGTCACCGGCATTTTACTGTCTTCTCTCTACCTTTCTTATGTCTAATAACATAATTTCTTTTTTGTGTTTGATTAAACCAGTTGAGTCCATATATAATATGGATGTAATAACTGGTTTTTAAAACACTTATTAGTACTCCGTTTTGGTTTCAGATTTGTCAGCTTTTTATTGTGTATATTTCCGTATTAGTCTATTTCTCTTAATTTACTATATTCGTTCTGGAGTGTGGTTACTCACATGCTCTATATCCTTGCTCCAATACAAAACCGTCCATATGTCTTACCTTTCGCTTGTTTCCAGTACAGTAACCTGAACCACAGGTGACCAATGTAATGACCCTTTTAATGTGCAGGTCATCAGGTTAGGTGGTCCTGCATATACAGATGAAAGAGGTAGAAATTTAGCTTTAATTCTTTTTATTTTTCTTCTTTTTTCAGGGCTTGTATTGCAGCAATTTATTTTTTCCTACCATGTGTTAAATGCTCAGTATTTTAGAAAGCACCATTAAAAATTTGATGCTGAAACCAGATTTCTAGGCAACTCTGTGATAAAATTGTTGGTTCGAACCGTATCTTTGGTGAACAGTTGACATTCTATTTTTTTTTATATGATAGGTATCATGAAAACATTGAATTAAAAAAACATTTGGTCAAGGTAAGCTGTTTTTCCTTTATAGTTACAGATCTTGAACCAGTGCAGAAATTGAGCCCAGACATATGCTGCTAATTGTTTTTGGTTTTTTTCTTTTCGCTGTGTTTTGGACATAAATGTTACAATTGAGCCGTATGGAAAATGTAATAGTGGTGTGAGACGTTAATGTCGCAAACCAATCTGCCGCCAAATGTCGCACGTTTAACACGTTAGGGCATAGCACCACATTTGGAACAAGATGCATTTCCGTTGGGAAGTCGAAAAATGGCGTTTATAAATAATTAAAAACTGAATAACAACACTCAAATAGTTGGATAGAAGAAGTAATTCATGTAATTACAATACCGCTGAATGACACAATGCCTCAACTTATATAGCGTACAAGAAACGAGGCACCTACTTATGCTACGTACTAAGCAAGTTTTTGGCGTTTAGCAGCCTTATAACCCCGAGTTGTATTTTTTTATCGATATTATTTGTGTATTGATGTATAAAAGAAATATAAAACACATAAAGTTGTCCCAGAATTGCTTCGGAAGTGATTAATGGATCTGTAAATTATGTGTTTTCAATCTGAAGTGGTTCAGTCCGTCGCTTTTCTCGAATGTTTGAGGAAACGGTCATGTTCCAATTCAAAAACACATTCTCGCTTGAAACTTAAATAATGCCGCTCGTATCGGCTATATATTTTATAAATGAAATAACAATACGAAAATAAAGGGGTTTTCCAACCTCACTGCACAACCGCGTGCACAAAAATAACGTATACATTGATGACGTCTTGTTTACTTACAAGAAATAGGTCGGAGTAAAAATTATATTTGAAGTGAATAATTTAAACAAACACTGTGTGACAGATTTAACATGTGTTTCTTTTGGTACATATAGATCTAGATCTATGGTCTACTTTTAGTTCGTTCTTTAAAATGTCGATTTCTTTATTATTGGATTACATTCAAATAAAGTCCAAAGGACTTAATGTCAGATTTGTGCGTGATTCGACATTCTTTACCCATGCATAAAAGCCAGAAAAAATGAGTTTAATCCTTATAATTACATTCCTGATGATTATATTTAATATGAGACTCCTCAAGTGAATGAAAAAACAAAACAAAATTAGCTATACGCTGAAAAGTAAACGTGTTAGGATACATCACCTCTGTCCTGGTTGACATCAAACTATCTAGATCTAATATCCAATGTTATCGTAATGGCTATTGTTTCCATTATCAGACGAACTCTCTATTATTAGTTGGTTTATTGTAAAATGACGAAATATTTTAAGGTGAAAAAATTAAACACTCGCCTTTTATCTCTCGATTTAGACAAATAACAAAATCAATAATTACAGGAAATACCCACACAGTGTAGACGTTGACGTCATTGTTTAGTGTTTGTTTACACGATTGTTTTTAAAAATGTGTCAATATTTACGAAGGTCATACAAATCCACGCTGGTTGATGGAAATTCGAATTTGCAATGTTTTATTACGTGCAAGGTTTGTGTATTTACATTGTCTCACGATCGTTTGCTTCTGAACTTCAACTACATGTACATGTTTTTATTTCATTATTTCTGTTGAATAAATTGGTCTGTGGACATTTTTGTCAACGGCTTGCATAAACATTTTGTTCAATTGTACAAAATACATCTCAAGTCTGAATATTTTGTGACTTAATTCATTGTTTCTGGTCTAATTGTGGCGACCGGTTAAATCGCTAAACCAAAGAAATCTATAAAACAATAATGCGAAGAAAACAGCTAGGAATATATCTAACATTTGTTTTTTGTTGTATTTTATTATTACAATAAGTGTGGAACCGTTGTGCGCGTCATTTAAGTTCGTATATTGTTAAACCGACAATTAAAATGCAGATGCTTCTTTGTTTACGCGAGAAACGCAAAGGTAGTCCGGCTCCAGGGTTTTATCGCAAAATAAAAGTCTATAATAAATTGACGTTGTCCAATGAAAATGTTTTACACTTATCCCTTGATTCGTGTATACTGTTACAAAGTACGCAGACAATATATCTACTTCTTCAACGTTCTCAGAACTTAAAATATGTCATACAAAATAAAGTTAGTAATATAAAGTCATTATAAGCAGTAAACGACATGGAGCTTTCAATAAAATCAACAAGTGTGAGCAGTTCCGCTTTACGGACAAACAGCGTTATCTACTACAGGTCACGCTCAATTTGTTTTCTATGAATGAAAGTTACAACACCATCGTGATATACCACACATGAACAGTGTCGTCAATATGCGAAATAAACTTTGTATTTGTTTACTACAACAAACTAGTTTACCATTTTGATAATTCTATTGGTTTATCTTTAGAGATACGTAGCCATGGGATAGAGGTAGAGCGTCAGCGGAAGGCCGTGGGTTCGATTCTAAACCGGGCAATACCGAAGACTTAAAAAAATGGCTTCCTTGTTTTGCGCTCAGCACTTAGAGAGTTTAGTTTTAGGTCTAGTTGGCCCGGTGTCAGTAGCATGTGACTGGTAGAGTATCATTGTGTGTCTGCGGCATGATACTCCAGTGTGTAGCAGCACAACAACAACAACAACAACATCATCAACAACAACAACAACAACAACAACAACAAACAACAATAACATGTCTTTAGAGAAATCGTGTCTGCATGTTTTATACTGTAACAAACAAGGCTCGTTAATAAATACATTTGAATAAAAAAGCCACTTTCAGTTTAATTAAAGCAAATATATTCTATTACAGTGACATACGCAGACGACAATAACCTTTAAAACTGTCACGCAGAGCAATATTTATAGTAATTATAACTAGATGCTTTTGCAACGGCGCTGTCAGACCATATGTGCAAAGCAGGAAAACCACAATATAAAAATTGCTTGTCTGGTATTTCAGCCATATAATCAGACAGTCAGGCCAACACACAGCCACGTTGCTGACACCGTTGTGGAGAAAGAAGTCACCAAAGCTGGGTTGTTAAAGGCTCTTTTGGCTAAACATTCTGTTTGAACTAGTCCACATTTGATAGCTTTAAAAAGTTGTTCATGTCAAGAACAATGAGATATAGACATAGAATGACACGTTGTTATGATTGACAATATAGCGTTACCCTGGACATATTTACTCTCAAAATATCACGATTTGAAAAAAATATCTTAACGCAGCCTATGGGCTAACGGTTCTTTGAACAACTGGGCCCAAATCGGAAATCAGATCAAGACCTCGTGTGTTCCATGATCTATGGGATAGGGGGTAATACATGCGTTTTATTTGCTCGAGCCAGACATTTTGTCCATACTTAGTACTGATTCTACACAGGAACATATAGACCATCAGGGGTCATATCCACCAACCATTCTTGAAAATATTCTTAGACTTGAGCTTGAAAATCCAATTTTCAACCTTAGATATCTTGATTACCATGACTGACTGATAGAATATTTTCGAGAGTGTACTTATTAGGTGTCCTTAATTGCTTGCAAATTTCGACCTCGAAAAATGGTCCTTAAATGTGTTTTCAAAACTTACTCTTTAGTTCACGTCTAAGAATATTTTTAAGAATGGTTGGTGAAGACGCTGTAAGAATGTCTCTCACTTATCGTTTACCTCCCTTACATGACGGTTGTGAGATGATCGCGCTCGAGAAATTAGAGCTGTGTAAATTGGTTGGTCATACTTTATTGAAAATGTTTTATATGATCAAGTTCCTTTCTACATTAGAGAAGAGTTGAACACTGTCATGAGTTGTGCCAAGTTTGGCTGACACTGGATGCTGTTGGTTGAAGATATAACAGTTTAAAGATACGTAGTGATATACTGAAAGTAATTGAAAGGAAAGGATGTCATCAAACCATCGAAATTGTGAAAAAGCAATCGGTCATTCCCATGTTTTACCCGCAGTTTTGGAACATATGCCTATCTAATGAAACGTGACACTTTTAGAACCATTGGTAATGTGTCCAGTGATCCAGAAATACATTTCACTATATGTAGAACAGTGTAAAATTAATAAGTTTATGAGACGTAAGAACATGTTTAAAAAACAATGTCATATGAATAAGTGAGTAAGTTATATTGCAGTCGGTGTGCTATTTCTGTGTAATATTAAGTATACTTTATATATTATATATATTAATATTAAGTAAGATGCGAACCTCCGCTCGTTTACATAAAAACATATCAATGTATAAATAGTTTCAAACAATATATACAGTTTGTATGATTATAACAAATGACATAATTAAGTTTAACAATGAGTTTAATATATTTAATATGTAATACTGCATATGGCAAAAAACATACAAATGCTAAAGCGAATGTATTGTTTGCCGACTTAAGAACGTTTGATATGGCTGAGTGAGAGAGAGCACAGTATTAAAAAGAAATTAATTCAAAATTTAAAGTCATGCCACATAATTTAAAGAGTGAGTTTTGATACACCTGTTTGTGAATATTGATGATGACCATTCAAAGGCGGTGGCTCCCTGTTCTTGTCTCTTCTTCTGTATGTATTGAATAGGGTTTAACACCATTTCAGGTTGTATGTAACATAGCCAGTTTTATTAGTGGAGCCCTAAGGCGGAATCTAAGTAGAGCCACCATTCTTCCGCAAGTAACTGGCAAACTTCCTCACATAAAATTTTCTGATCGAGCAGGACTCGAACCTACGGCCTTAACGGTGAGAGATAAGTGCTCTTGAGGCGATGCCTTGGGCCATTCGGCCGCGGAGGATCTTCTATTATGATTATTTTACTCTGAAAGCATATACATGGGAAACAACAAATGTGGTTGCTTAAGACAGACAAATGGCTGCTTAATAGAGATGGACGCTTATACAGGTTTGACTGTATATCAATTAAGTTAAACTATTGATGACTGTGTCCTTTCTCTTGTACGACAAATATTTTTCTTATTTTTAACATTACATCATAAAATACTTCACCTGTTTCAAATTTATACGAACCAATCTTAGCGCTGCACTTAGTTAACTGTTAAGGACAACGAATAAACGATTTCACAAACAAATCAAAGATTAATTTAACCGACTTTCCCGCTCGCATCTGCCGATCCCTAATCTATAAATCAATGAATGGTTTTATCAAGACTTGTAAAAAGAAGTATGACAGACTGTTGAAAACGTTTATTGTGTATGCATGCACTGTATTGTAAATTAAAATCACCTGATGTTTTCTCATACGCGTCGAGTTACTAATGAAGGGCGAATCAAAATGTTTAACAAATAGTTTCGCTTTGATATTTATGCAGGATAGTTTTACAATGCTGGCATTCTGTTTTTAAACGAAAATCCTTCTGGCAGCAAAACCAAATCGTCAGTGGCAAGATATTGCAACGTTCGTGTATATCATATATTGGATCGTTCAGATTGAAAAACTTTTTTTTTTATTTTTTCGTAGAATGAGTTAAACGTTATAATAACGCTTGAGGTATATTACTTTATATGGTGCAGACAAACTATATAAGGGCAAACCGGAACATCATTTATTTAGAAGTACTTTTTAGTTAATCATATTGTTTGTCTTTTTTTATCCTATATACCTCATTTCTATAACATATTTTGTTACAATTCAGTACTGTTGTCAAATATTCGAAATCGAGCAGGCTTTTTCTCATCTGAAAAGGGGGGTTCCGTGAACATCCCCACCCCCGCACCTGAAAATGTTCTAGGTCCTTAAATAATTTCCCTCTGATCACCTGTTGTTTCAGACCTATTTTAAGCACTTAAAGCAGATCATGAATTTGCGTTTTGGTGTACAAAATGCGACCCCACTAACAATGCAGTTGTCATATACAGTCAAACCTGTCTTAAGCAGCCAACCAAGGAAAACAGGTCGATGCTAAATACAGGTAAAATTGCTATTATTATAACATAATAATACAGTTTAAAAAAACACCAACACGTAAAAACACATTAGTTAAAATTTAATACCGACGTTTCGGCTTATCGCCTTAATCATGGAATAATAATTAATATAAATACCGGTGGTAACGTCACATAACGTGACGTTTAAATAGCGCGTAATTCGACTCCAAGAATTTTTCATCCAAGAGCCAAACACGCGAAAACAAAGAAATGAGAAATAGCGAATGTGACTGCTCAAGACAAGTGGCTGCTTAATAGAGGTGACCACTTATACAGGTTTGACTGTAATGAAATAAGAGTGCTATAAGCAATATGAAGACTGACTGTAACTTAAACATAAGTTTATTTAAGAATTAATGGCGGTAAACCCCGATCAAAAAAAAATTGAAAATAACGCGATGACAATTACCTTCTCCTGTCTCAGTGTGCTAACGGCGCTGGTCAATAATGAGATTATTCTGAAATAAGTAGTATTAAAAATAAAACGGTCAGCGACATGTGGTACACAGTTGGTGTACATTGTCTCTTTAGCCCATGCATGATATTGTCGAATCAGATACATTAATTATTTAAACTAAAGGGATACAAAAAACATATAGAATCGTTCAAATTCAGCATTACCATGTAAATTTACTGAGCTTCGAAGTTACTGTAAGATGTCGTAAATATGGTATTTTGGTCAAAATGTTGTGCCATGAGCTTATCTATAATTCTAACATGTGGTATAGTAGTGGTAATGTTTGTTTTTATTCAACCTGACATTATCGTGCACCTTAACTGACCTGACGCGAGAATGACAATCGCTCCGCCCACTGACTACGTGGCATTGTTTGTCCACACCAGGGAAACAGCATAAATTACTATAGTTTTATAATGTGCATCTACTGTTGCACCAAATAATATCTTGGTAACCTTTATTTATATCGGTGTAAAACTATTGTTACTTGAACTTAAACTTTATTAAACCCAGTTATCATGTATAACACACTTTATTAGTCCAAGAATACTGCAATACAAGATTCAAATGAAAGCTCAGGAAAATCTTGCAAGATTTTTTTTTAATAAATCTTTAAAAACATTTTAATTTGATCAAAAAGAAATTTTAGTCAATGAATATATTAAATGTTTTACTGATTTGAATATTGGTGTCAATAAAATGGATGATTAATATAGTTAATATGCTATACATAGCCATTTGTTGATATTTTGTTAAAAAATCTGATTATTAAAATTTGCTGAAAGTTTTTTGTTTGCATTTTTTTTTAATAAAAAGGCCGTCCAATCTAACAATGTTACTCAACAAACTTTTTTAATTTATACCAATTATAACTTTACTAAACCAATATATCCCTTTTGAATACTTCCAGAATGAGATATTCTAATTACCTGGTACACTCAGTATTAATCTTTTTAATATATCAGTACTAGAAGTCGACAGTATCTAATTATTTTAAAATGGCTGTTAAAGAACCAAAACAAATATATTTTAGATATCGATAAACCTTGGTTTTGCAGAGTTAACTACACCAATTGAATAAAGCACAATGTGGGTAGTGGGGTTGGTATGGGTATGGTGGATACAGAGTGTACAGTGGATAGCTGAGATGGTAAAGTGGATCTAGAGGGTACAGTAGCTGCTGGTAGTGTAGTTGGTATGATGGATCAGGAGAGTACATCAGGGTGTTGTAGTTGGTATGATGGGTGTTTAGGTACATCTGGTACTGTGGTTGGTATTGTGGGTGTAGAAGGTACAGCTGGTAGTATAGGGGGTATAATTTATGGGTGTAGAGGGTACATCTGGTTCTATAGTTGATAGTGTGAGTGTAACGGGTACATCTGGTAGTGTAGTGGGTATGGTGGATGTAGAGGGTACATCTGGTACTGTAGTTAATATTGTGGATGTAGAGGGTACATCTGGTAGCATAGTTGGTATGGTGGGTGTGGATTGTACAACCTCAACATAGTTGGATTGGTGGGTGTTGGGGGTACAGCTGGTAGTGTGGTTGGTATGGTGGGTGTAGAGGGTATGGTGGGTGTTGAGGGTACAGCTGGTAATGTAGTTGGTATGGTGAGTGTTGAGGGTACAGCTGGTAATGTAGTTGGTATGGTGGGTGTAGAGGGTATGGCTAGTAGTGTAGTTTGTATGGTGGGTGTAGAGGGTGTGGCTGGTAGTGTAGTTGATATAGTTGGTGTGGATGGTACAATTGGTAGCATAGTTGGTATGGTGGGTGTTGAGGGTACAGCTGGTAGTGTAGTCGGTATGGTAGGTGAAGAGGGTATGACAGGTAACATAGTTGATATGGTGGGTGTATAGAGTATGGCTGGTCGCATAGTTGGTATAGTGGGTGTAGAAGGTACAGCTGGTAGCGTAGTTGATATGATGGGTGTAGAGGATACAGCTGGTAGCGTAGTTGGTATGGTGGGTGTAGAAGGTACAGCTGGTAGCTTCGTTGGTATGGTGGGTGTAGAGGGTATGGCTCATAGCATAGTTGGTAAAGTGAGTGTGGATAGTACAACTGGTAGTATAGTTGGTATGGTGGGTGTTGAGGGTACAGCTGGTAGTATAGTTAGTATAGTGTGTGTTGAGGGTACAGCTGGTAGTATAGTTGGTATGATGGGATAAGAGGATATGACAGGTAACTAAGTTGAAGAGAGTACAGCTGGTATTGTAGATGGTATCATGGGTGTAAACTACAGCTGGTAGTGTAGTCGATATGGTGTGGATGTAGAGGGTACAGCTGGTAGCGTTGTTGGTAAAGTGGGTGTAGAGGTTACAATAGACAGTATAGTTGATATGATAGGTGTAGAAGGTACAGCTGGTAGCGTTGTTGGTAGAGTGGGTGTTGAGGGTACAGGTATCATGGGTGTAGACAGTACAGCTGGTAGTGTAGTCGATATGGTGTGGATATGGTGCGGATGTAGAGGGTACAGCTGGTAGCATTGTTGGTAAAGTGAGTGTAGAGGTTACACTAGGTAGTATAGTTGATATTAAGGGTGAAGAGGGTACAGCTGGTAGCGTTGTTGGTATAGTGGGGGTTGAGGGTACAACTGGTAGTGTAGTTAGTATGGTGGGTGAAGAGAGTACAGCTGGTAGTTCAGATGGTATCGTAGTTGTAGACAGTACAGCTGGTAGTATAGTTGATATGGTGGGCATAGACGGTACAGCTGGTAGTGTTGTTGGTGTTGTGAGTGTACGACTGGTAATATATTATGTTGGTATAGTGGGTGTAGAGGTTACAGCAGGTAGTATAGTTGGTATCATGGGTGTAGAGGGTACAGCTTGTTGTGTTGTTGGTGTTGTGAGTGTACGACTTGTAATGTATTTGGTTGGTACTGTGGGTGTTGAGGGTACAGGTATCATGGGTGTAGACAGTACAGCCGGTAGTGTAGTCGATATGGTGTGGATATGGTGCGGATGTAGAGGGTACAGCTGGTAGCATTGTTGGTATAGTGAGTGTAGAGTATACGACTGGCAACGTAGTTGATATTGTGGATGAAGAGGGTACAGCTGGTAATACTGTTGGTAAAGTGGACGAAGACGGTATATCTGGTTGTGTAGATGGTATTGTGGGCATAAACAGTACAGCTGCTGTATAGTTGGTATGGTTGGTGTAGAGGGTACAGCTGGTAGTATAGTTAGTATGCTGAATATAGATGGTAGACTGGTAGCATAGCTGGTATGGTGGGTGAAGAACGTACAGCTGGTAGTGTGGTTTGTATTCTGGGTGAGCAGTGTACAGCTGGTAGTGTAGTTGGTAATGTGAGTATAAAAATACAGCAGCTGGCAGTGTAGTTGGTATGGGTGGTATTGATATTAAAGCTAGAAGTGTAGTTGGTATGGAGGTTCTATATGGTTCAGCTGGTAGTATAGTTGGAATTATGGATGTAAAGGGAACAATGAGTGATTAAAATGGTTAATATGGTATATTGGATGTAGTAAGTACAGTGAGTAGTTATACTGGTATGGTGGATGCAGAGTGGACATTGAGTAGAGGTGTTGGTATAATGAATGTAATGGTTGCAATGGGTAGTGATGTTGATAATAAGAGGGTAGTGAGTAGTGAAATTAGAAAAGAATAATAGAGGATGTAGAAAGAAGAGTTGCGATGGTATGGTGGATGTAGTGTCCATGAAACAGATGGTAGTGATGTTGGTATTGTGAACGCAGTGGGTAAAGGGGGTAGTGATGTTGATATTATGTTGATTGTGAGTAATGAAGTTGGTATGGTCGATGTTTAGAGCACAGTCTGAAGTGCTGTTGGTATTGTTGATGTAGAAGGTACAGTATGTAGTCGAGTTTGAATGGTGGGTGTAGAGGGTACAGTAAGTAATGGGGTTCCGGTTGGTATTATAGATAATAGTTGGTAGAGAGAATACAGTACCTATATAATGGAGTAATGTAGAGATAGCGCATTGGAGTTGATATAGTGGATGTAGATGTTACAGTGGATAATGGTACTGGATTGGTGGGTGTAATGGTTTACCGTAGCAGTTAATTAGACCAGTATGATGGATGTAGTGGATGCAATGGGTAGTAGGGTTGGTATGGTGGATGTTCAAGGTACAGTGGATAGTTAAGTTGGTATGGTGATGGAGTGGATACATGTAATGAATATAAAGGATCAGTGTCTTATGGATTTGGTTTGGCGGATGTTGAGGATGTAGTTAGAAATGGTGCTAGTATACTAAATGCAGAGTGTAGAGTTGATGATGTTGGTTTGGTGGGTGTAAAGGGTACAGTACCATGGTGGTGAAGTTGGTACATGTATGAAGACTAAAAGGTGTTTAATTAATTTGGTATGATGGATTTTGAAGGTGCAGTTGGAATTGGAGTTAGTATGACGAATGTAGATTGTACAGTTGATAGTGATGTTGGTATACTGGGCCACTGTGCACATCACCCACTCACCGCTTGTTTAAATTTAAACGATAACTTTTTCCAAGTTTTTAACTAAATAAAACACAGGTATCTTTTTGTCTATTTGTCTAAAAATAAGGTTTATCCAAAACAATCATGTAATATGCAATTTGATCTCAACAGCCTAGGTAAAAGTTCGTCAATAAATGTATAAGACTGAAAACTACGTGTTTTTTCTTTATTACCTATACTTCTTAATATATATTTGTGTTAATCTTTAATAGAATTAAAATTGGTTTTGGATTAATAACAACATACTTTTAAACAGTTTTATATTGAGTTACAATAATTTTAAACTTAGAAATTAATTATTTGTCTCATAAAACTTGGTGCAAAACTATTGTTACTTGAGTTACAATAGTTTTGCACCAAATATAAATTCAGTTTTATTGAATTTTCGACGCAACACTATTGTAACTCAAACTTTTACAAATAAATCAAGTTGTATTAAAGCTTTAATTGATAACAATTGTTGATATTGTAAATAATGCAGTTTTCCTTTGAATTTTTAAAAATAATAGCAAAAATATCTAAAGAAGAAAATAAAAAACAGTTTTTTTCTCCTCCTGAGCAATTTGCAAAAACCTAGTTACAATAGTGTTGCGCCAAGCCCTCGATATGCAGTTTCTCTTTCTTTAATGTCAAGTGTATCTATCGGCGTCATTTTAAAAATTTCACCGAACTACGAATGTTACGATTAATCTGATTGGTTGAATTGTAATGAATATTAATAACATAAAAGGTCAATTTGAGGTGACCTCCTATGCGTGGTCGTCAGATCTGATTTTAATGAGATTAACATTATTTCAACATTACTGTCCTTCCCACAGTGTCACATGAAATAAACATCTAGTTTTAAAATATACACATAAGAAAAAAAATACAAAACATGCAGTACCTACTCTTTGCATATTATGTATGCCAATAGTCATGTGCGGCTACCCTCTCCATGTTCAGTTTTGCAGTACGTTATTAATAAATAGTTACATCGTTAGTATGATACCAAGCTGACAACATGTCAACTAGGCAAAGGAAAGGTCTGGTATAATAATATAAATGAAAACAAGAAGCGCGGGGATCTATCGATTTACAAATGTATTTTGATACTAACAACAAACGTTTTTAACACTTGTTGATTAAACGAGTAATTCATTTCCACTGTGTGTATAGTTGTTAAAACGTCTATTGTTGCCTTTATTAGGTTCCCAAGTAAGCATACACTTATATAGACAGTATTGATGTGATATGAATGTGTGATACATCAATTTAAAAACATGGTTTTGACCTGTTTTTAATAATTAAATATAGTGAAGAACAAAACTGTTTTTGATCTCCCCTCACACAATTCTCCGATTGATTGCTTCTTGTAGCAGCAATCATGTGGTAAAGTCCCTCCAATTAACGATGTTTGTTCTTCATTTACGCAACACCATAACGTCGTCTTTATTGCCTTTTTTCTGTACATATTTCCTTTCCAATTTGTCTGAAACAAAAAATAAATAATTTGCGTAATAGTGTCAGTAAATACTGAAAAGACAGAAAATGTATGCTTGCAATTTTCTTAATGAGTAAATTCCATAAACACCTAATTAGTTTCCACAAATTTATCATTTCAAAGGAATTTTGTTTTCACCAACTTAGCAACATGTCAGTACTTCGGTATGCGAAGACGTTTATAAGATATATAAGGATGTGTTCCCTGCTTCGTCGAATATCTCAAAACAAAAAGTTTAGTCTTTTTAAATATACTGGCAAGCCCATCGGGTATATTTAAAGCAGAGTGTGTGCCTGGATGTGAATGGGTCGAGTTTAACGCCATCAACAACACATTTCAGGTTATATAAATTATGGCTATCAAGTTTTACTGGCGGAGGAATACCTCAGACTGAGTCAGACTGAGAAGAACCACCGTCCCACCGTCCTTTCGCAAGTAACTGGCAAACTTTCTCACATAAAGTTTTTGGAGCGAGCAGGACTCGAACCTTAGCGGCGAAGGGTAAATGATCTCGAGACGGTGATATCCGTCGTCCTAAATCCTTTTTATTTTGACAATGTATCTGGAGATAGCTTATTGATTTCTTTACTTTCAACATTTTTTACAGTTTCTTTACTGTGTGCTATAATATGTCATCATAAACACAGTTTCAGTTGTTTCAATTGACAAAAAAGCTTTAAATTGAAAATAAAGTGTTTTACATAAAGGGGCAACATCCTTTCAACCAGACCATAGAATGAATTATTAAAGGTGCTGATGGTTCTCTACAGACTTCAACAAATATAGTTAAATATGTTAAAAAAAAAACACATCGAAATCTTTTTTGTAGCATTGCTATACTTGCATGACAGTGGCGACTAAACCTTTTCTTTTGGGTTTACTGTAATAATGCAAAATTTGCTGCAGATATTTTTAGATTAACACATTCCATCCATAAGACGACAAATCAATAAATTCTCGATGTCATGACAATTCAACTAAGATCTGAAAGACAAAAGACTTTTCATTAGGTATTAAAGTTTAGCCTTACTTTTTTCTGAAACACTAGGCAGTATAAATTAAATGTGTTTAATTCGGTCAGCGGAGAGAACTGTAACTAATATTGTTATAACTTGTAGTTCAATCCATTTGCATGTTATATATTTTGTTATCATTTTATGTTCATTTGTATATATTGATATATGTAACATACGTACTAAAATATATCTAAAGCGCCGATCGACTGAATAACATATCAAATTTCTTGATGAAAATTAGTTTTTATATAATGCACACGTGCAAAAAGTGATTTTAATCAATTAAATCATAACGTTTTCACGGTTCAACAATTTTTATTTTGTAAAAAAATTGTAGTGCGGATTTTATCTACATTTACATCGTACGTCGACGCAGTCACACATGATGCCGATTTATGATTTTTATAGTTAGATAAAATGACTTATGTCATAGGATGATATTTGAGTATTTCAATGCCTTTCATTAATTATGCTAATATCTAAGCAACAGCTAAACAGAGAGCCACTTTTAGTCACAATATTCCATTCAACCAATCAGCGAGAAGCTTCGTCATTATTCTAAAAAAAATACAGCATGAAAGCATGCTTCGTTGTTAATATTACAATTTCATCAATACTTCTATTTTCTACAAACCACTACCTCCCTATCCGCCACTACTTTTGTAGTCACTATTGGTACTGTACTCCGTGTTGGATTGTATAACGGACTGACTACCATTATCCTAACGTTTTGGTTATTCAACACTGTTTTGAATGCTCGAGTGATTCAAGATTAGATATAACAATATAATGTTGGCGGTAAGATATCAGTTCTAGCTATCCACTGAGCGACGGCATCGTAAAATTTAAATAAAATGCTGATTCATATAAGATGTTCAAGAATGAAGCACAAACATTCAGTGGTGAAATAATTCGATAAACGGACACAGGTGTCCAGCTTTTACCATCTCTGGTTTTTCCTGGGTGTCGACCACGTTTTGAAAATCTTTTATGACTGTCAGTTGAACATGTGCTATGTATTCAAAAATTGTTATTTAACATATTTTTCGCCCAGATATTGTTATAATTCTTTTTGTTTTAGTATTTTGGCAAAATCAAAATTGCACATTTCCAATTCAATCTGGGATTTTTCCCATACATATGGGATAAAACTACGGAATCCCATAAGTGACAAAACATTTTGCAGGACCCTCGTATCACAAGTTTTACAAGTTATTTACCTTTAAAGCAATGTCTTCTTCCTGGTGCAGCATTAGTATGATGTTTAAATTTTGTGAGATGTCCTGTTTTTGAGGATTTTGGATGATGTGCCTTTGCGTTTTCAAGTTTTATAAATGGAAACCTATTGCTATGGGTTTTTATCTCTGTGAATCTTGTATTTGTTATAAATCATAACAATCAACATTTACACATCAGAAAAGAGAATTACACATATTTAAACATTTGAGATAGTCATTGAGCAAAATGTAGATCTTTAGTACTCTGTCATTCAACAAATAACAATTGATTTGGACGGACCTCACTTAGTCGAACGGCAATCGATGATGTCAGCATCTCAGTATATAAAACACAAATTCAAGCGCACAAACTTGACTCGGTCTTGAATTTGATAATTCCACTGTTAAAATTGATAAATGTAGGACAAAAAACTGAGACTATGTGAATGCTACACATACTGTAAATTTGAATTACATAAGCATATTGTAATATTTCATGTATAGGAGAATGAAAATAATGTCCCTTTAATTTAAAAGCGTTTGTTTATGGCAATATCGGACCTTTAATGATCCCCATTCGGACTGTAAACATTGTTCTAATGGATACATTGGTGATTACTCGCAATCAAAATGGACTACGTCACCAGTATTGGTAATCAACACGAAAAGCTTGGGGAATGACTGTTAGAGTCATCCATTACTATCCATTTGTATAGCTGGCTTATCGGAGAAATATAGTTACGACACGTGGCACAAATCACATTAGACCGACTTTGACGGCGGATAATCATCTATGTTTCATGTATGCTTCAGTTGTCTTGACGAGTGACTGTTGGTAGTATTGGTGCAGTAAATCTACTATAATTACATGATCGTCTGCCTACTGATGACAACTGTTCTATTCTCCAATATTATCCATTATCGTCTGCTTAAGTTTATGTAATGGAAATATACTATAATATATTAAGTGGACTGTTCGAACAATGTATGCATATTACCATGTTTCGTGAATGTACACATGGATTTCGGTATTAATTGAGAACATATTCGAATTTCAGTTTATAGGCTGGTGGCGTTATCTGTAATGGAGGAAAAAAATAAGGTAAGTGTAATATTACTTTTTTATTTAATAATTCTACTGTTTAAAGAAACATAAATTAATGTTTGTACGTCACCTGTTTGGGGGGCGGCGGGGGGCGCATGTAAGAAGTACGGCTCAGGCGGTAGAGCATTCACGCTTTTAAATATAGGACCTCGGATTCGAGTCCCGGACTGGTACATATATTTCCCGTCCTGTTACATTGGCGCTGTTACGTTGGACTGTAGCTCAGATATATTTCGATAAACATTCACGTGAGTATCTGGTCTCTGTTGGAATTCGGTGCCGATTTCCAAATTTGTAATATATTATGTCATAGTGTGCACGTTTCATGTAAGGAAAAAAAGCGTATGTACTTAGTACGGCTAGTCCAGTCGGTATAGTAGTCCCGGCTTCGAGTCCCAGACTGGCTGCATATATTTTTTCGTCATGTTACACATAAACGTTAGACTAAAATGCATATGGAGTTTAAATCACGAGAAACAACAACATTGTGTACTAGTAACACTGTTTTCTGGCAATTATGGTTTAGGAGATATTATGTGACACATGTACATGCATATCGCTTATCCAAACGGTCCTTCAGGTCTCTTGATTATATTTATGATTTATGCTTGCCGTCATGTTTATGGAAAATATGTCCTCATGGGTCTAAGACCTTCTGGAAATATGAAAATAAAACTTGTAGACTTGTATTACAAATATCGGCCGATGATATTTCGGTTAATAAAATGTGCTAAAAACGAGTCTTGTAAAATAAAAGGTCATGCAAATTATATACTTAATCAGACGAAAAGCTGTGAAATGAAATGATTGTTAAGTCAAACTTGAGCATGCAATCAGTTATTTGAAACGTCAGAACGGTTTGGACTAGATTAAACTCCCAGATGAATGCTGTAAACAATGAAAAGTGTTATATAAAAAATAGTTGGTACTAGCGGTATCTTAAATTCAGAAGATATACAAATATAAAAATATTTTTTTCTAATAATTTGTGCATATAGATAAACGTCAATGAATACGAGGTTGAAATGTTTGTTGGGAAATATGATTCGAAATGGCGACTTGAATATGTATCTGACGAAAGAAAATTGGAACAAGCTAATAAATTATGTATAATAATTTTAGCAAAAATACGAACACACATCTTGCTATAGGCTATCCAATTAATTTCCACTCACAATTTTGTCATAACAATATGACAAACGAAGTATATGTTTCTGTTTCTACTATTATTATATGACCCATAAGAAATGGTGTCATGAATAATTTGACGAATTAACAAGGTCAAAACGAGATATAGCCCTCAATATGTCAATTTGAAGTATCCGGGTTCAAGTATGTTCATCGGATGCCGTCTTCCAGTAATAAATGTCGTGTCTTTAAAACCTGTGATATGTAGATTATGACTTTAAACTCTATTAAAATGTATATTCTGGTATGATATTTAAACTAGTATCTGCTAGCAAATTACATTCGACGCATCGAAATGGTGTTTCGTAACGCTTACATAATACTATGAACAGAAACAGGATTGTGTGAAAATGGTGCCCCCCCCCCCCTCCCCCCCCCCCCCCCCCCCCCCCCCCCCCCCCCCCTTTTATAGTATTATTATATGGCTTACAACTTTTTTAAGAATAAGTTTGTGCCAGTTCGAATTTCCACCCGGCCGCAGTCGTCGTGATGACTTGTTCCACATTACACCTCATTACCATTCGTCTGTCACAGTTGAGTCAAGTGGGAAAGTTATCAGTTACTTGCGGAAGTACAGTGTGAGCTCCGACACTAGTTCACATTACATGATCCCAGGAATAAGTGGTTAGGTTATCTGACCGTCTGATGACTCTAAACATGCAAACACTGTACATGCGGATAATTTTAAAACAAAGTAACCAAGGTTTACACATACTATATAAACACACTAACCTAAAATAATCAATGTTGCTTTAAATAGGAAGACAAACATGAAACAATTTCACCACATTTTTGTATGATAAATTGCTCATGGTATTAAATAGTGAACGGTGCATTTGATAGTTATTTAAACTCCACAAATATGATTATCGGCAAATTTGAAGGCTGGTGTTAGTTTGATATTCTTTTTCTTTATTTCCGTAGTTTCAGCTTTAATATCAGTCGGGTCCCACGAGAACAAAAAAAAAACGTGGATTCACCGAAGTATTAATAGTTTAAATGTGGCAGGCTTACTAAAAGCTCTGATATTATATAGCACATATATGGGAAAAAAAAGAAGAAGAAAAGCACATTCGTATTATATCGTAAACGTGAATCGAAAATGACCGATTTTCACGAACGAAGAAACAGTTAAGCACAAATAGTGGTATTTGCGCGGGTATAATATACACGCACGATCCTCCGTCATTACTTTGTGTGGTGTCCTTGAGCAAGTCTCTATATACGCACATGCTTAGTATCAGTACTACCCAGGAATATTTCGAAAGGGTGTTGTCTCATTTGTACAAAGAGGGAGGATAAAATCCCCCATTTAACTGTGTTTTTTATAATAAACATGACGCATACAATTGCATGCTGCCGTATTTGTAAGAGAAGAGTCTGGAGGGTATTTATTAGTTATTATTATATAACACTCTCTCGTCTTATCATATGATGACGGGGGAAGAACGAGGTTGGATGTACCAGATAGCCAAATTTAAGCTCCCCAGTGTCGTATTTCGTGTCAATGCGATCACTCCCGTGTCACTTCTTTTCTACGTATAGATTGAATTGGAATTATCATTTTGATTAATTATTGAATTTCCTTATATTTATACTGCAGCGGTGGTCTACAGATAGGGCGCCCGCAGGTCGTGGGTTTGATTCCCGGTCGGGTCATACGAAAAACTTGATAAAAATGGTTTTAGCAGCTTCCTCGCTTGGCGCTCAGCATTTAGAGGATAATTCTATGTCTGATCGGCCCGGTGTCAGTATAATGTGACTGGGTGGTGTACCATACCATGTGTCTGCGGCATGGCACTTGAGTGTGGCAGCGCTTAGAATACTGTCTTAAGTAGACACCGTCGTGATATGACTGAACACATGTTGAAAGCAAAGCTTACAAATCACACAACAAATCCTTAGAGTTAATGTGAATATACTGCCTTGGCGGTCGTGTCGTTTAGATGATTCGTTTCTTCAAGTGTTTATCGTATTATCTTTTAAAATTATAATTTAGTAACATGGTTTTATTTGTTTTTATACGGCATATACATTGTCGTATCAATATAATACTAAGAGAACATTGATGCAATGATATTATTTTCATGATCAATTTTTTTCCGAAATGATAAAACATGTACAAACTATTCTGAAAATTGTAAGTAAGCGTTTAAACATATACTATTAGGGGACCTAAGCAGTTTTTTTTTTATGATTACAATTGCTAGCAATATAATATATTATCAGATCAGTTTACATGGGAACATTAATAATTATCTGCATTCACAACAAATAATTAGTATATCGAATTATTACAATTATCTCTTATCACTTTCCCGGCAAATACAATATGTCGTAGAAATGCTCTGCTCGCGGTAGTATGTTTATCAATAAATGTTGATTAACTAGTCTTCACGGCTGGTTCCCTGGGGGATTGGCGTAAACACCACATAGGTGGTTATGCGTATTGTCTCCACAGAGAAGTCCTATATCTGGTGAAAACTCCCGTGACATTACTTGGTTCGTTCTCACTAGAATGGACTTAACCTTAAAATCGGTCAGTTTGTATATTGTCTTTACAGAGAACCTCTGTAAACTCCCATAACACGTGACTGGGTTATTGACGTAAACACAGCATTATTCATTCTGTTTATTGTCGTCTCAGAGAAACATGTGTATCGAGTTTAAATTATCTCACAAACACAGTCTTATTTTATGATGTGAAGATAAAGAAAGGGTGAGGTTGGGTGCAAAAATCGGTGTGCTTGAGTTAACCTTCGAGAATCCCATAAATGAGCAGTTCGGTAAACTGGTCGTAAGTTAGCCATCGATGGAATAAAAACGACGCTAAACATTCAAACAAACCAAAAAAATACTGTAATTATTCAGTTATCTGTCCAAAGAATAGGCATCAATAACTGAATTTAGGAAACAGATACACGTTTTATAGATATATCTATATACATATATATGTGTATATGAAGATAATTGCATGTGAACAACCAGACATAAATGTACAGACCAGACTACGGCGAGCGCGCCTAGCTATAATGCAAACCATAGAAACAATAGCAAGGCATATGTCAAACCAATAGATTTGGTGTCAAATTTGTAAATAAATTGACTGACAATAAGTGTTTCGTGGTGATTAGCTTCGCTTTCAACAAAATTCCAGTCATATCGTGACGGCATCTACTTAAGACATTATTCTAAGCGTTGCCACACTGGATCATCATGCCGCAAACACATAGTATGACACCTCACCCAATCCCATTATTCTGACATGAGTCGACCATACTTTGGATTATCATTTAAACGCTGAGCGCCAAGCATGGACGCTTCTAAAACCATGTTTCAAGTATTTGGCACGACCCGGCCGGGGATCGAACCCATGGTATTCCATATGCGAAACAAACGCTCTACCACTAGACCGCACTGCGGTGTCAATAAAAAAGACTTAAATGTCATTGTAGACATATTAAAACTACACACGACATTACGACATGACGACATATATATGTTACAGTTACATTACATTATTTCACAATGAAACATGATCGCATATTTGCAAAGAAAATTAAAGCCAAGAAAGGAAACTAAAAAGAGGACAAAGTCCTCGTCGATTTGTAAACGTCTTGATGGAAAATGAAATCTAAGAATATTGCATAATTAAATTATCGATACGGGGCATTTATCATAATTATCGGAAATGTATATTAACAATGCAAATAATTTGGTAATATATATTTCTTATAGGTCAGTATTAAACTATGTTCAATTTTCAACATCTGACAAAACGTAGCGATAAAGAATACCGGTGAAATGCATTTTGTCTTGTATAATTTATATGTGTTCAATTTCATCATATTCCTATCTGTTGAGAGTATGCAAACACTAAACACGTTTTTTATTTATCTGGTAGCCAGCAATAGCAATAACTTCTTGTAAACTATATTTGATCAAAATCCTAATTGAAACTGATCCTTAAAAATGCGTATGTTTACAGGGCTTTTCAAAATTCACAGACTCAAATTGTTGATGAATTTTGGCCCTGAAATGTGTTGAAAATTGCGTTAAACTCCTGACAATTAAAAGAACTGCGATTCGTTTACATCTATATTGCTGTATTTTAAACAAAGGATACATCATTTTAAAATAGGCCTATAAATAAAGGAAAATATTCTAGTATAACACTAATTACGTGTGTTTTTGCGTGTCAGGGCTTCCGCAGATTGAAGAGAGGCGAAAACTACGACGATGATTCCATCTGTTCACGTCACAAACTCTGTCAATATTAACCATTCAGCGTCGGTGGTTCTCAATCGAAGCTACTGGATACGTAATAAGCACGTGGAAGGTGGGCCACGCCCACACAAGGTGTCAACAAAGATATTAGGGTTTGGAATATTTATGGTTGGTGTGGTTGTTCTGTCGATTGGGCTCATCATCGGTATCGAATTTCCAATTTACGTATCAAACAAGATTGTCAAGGACCAGTGCATCCTTAACAAGGATCACATGTTTTACGAAAAATGGGTAAGCATCGACTTTTATTTTTTTGGTGTGTGTGTTTTTTTGAATGGGATTTAACGCCATTTTCAACATATTTAAGGATATATGCGGCATTAACTTATCCATTATTGCCGGAGGAAGACCTCAGATTGACTCTTAAGTAGAACCACGTCCTTCCAGATATAACTGGCAAACTTTCTCACATAAAGTTTTAGGAGCGAGCGGGACTCGTACCTGACCAAGATACTGCACCTTATACCACTAGGCTACGGCGGACATCACTTATAAATGTCTTACAAAATATGTTTGATTCATCATTTGTTCAGATATATAACGGCACTGCAATCCATTTGGCGGTTGACCGATACTAGACACACCTGGTCTATGCAAGTCACTGTCTATGTTCAGAGGTGGGGTATCAATTACCCAAGAACCACACAGCAACGAAGTTATCTGGTCATTTTTTCTCAAATAAGTATTGTTATATTATTAGAAATGGTCAGCAGAATGTATCTCAATTCAGAAGAAATCGCAATTGCCATGTAGATAGAGCTTTTCATTTTAATGACACTTTTTCTGGATTATTAAATTGGCTAATATATATATATATATATATATATATTTCAATATATTAGGCCTGTAAATATGCTCACTAACCCCGTATTGCCAAAAAGTATATATTTTAACCTGTCAAAATAATATATTAAAAAGGGGTTTCCTAACTTTGGCTACGTGCCTAGGCTAGACTAAAATAGATTTCCCGCTTAAAATGCAACATATTTTGTGACATAATAAATGAGTCATGTGATTTCATTGAGCCGTTATACACAGGGGTGGATCAATTTTAAGGCGGTGCAACACAAAATCTGAACGGACAAGCAAAGTTTCATTATAAATATAATGCATTTTAATAACATATGGGAATTTAGGGAGGAGGGTACGTACGGCGGGTTTTTAAAGGATAGATCCGCAATTGATATATGCTTTCACGTGGTAAAATTGTTTCACAGTAGTAACGTGCTGTCTATTTTTAAAATGGATATTTGGATATGATTCATCAGTCATAAAGAGATACTTTTATCCATTTTAATAGTTAATTTTTTTAAGACATTTCTAGCCTGCTTTCTTGATATACTACCTGTAAAGAATGCGACAATTGGAGCTGACATTCAAGCTTTATTCAATACTTCTTTTGAAGTGATTGCGTTTTAATCCCTCTTTTAGAATAACGACTTGAGACATAATCAATATAGTTCTCTGAGATTATGAAACGACTCACAGTTTGACAAATGCGCCGTTGATAATATCGATTGTAGCATACGGGAAACAGATTGCACGATTATTTGATTAGTTTAAACGCTTAAGATGTTATTGTTATTAAAACGAAAGTGCATAATGATGTAGTTCTCTAAATACGTCACTGACGTGAGGAAACTAATTTTGTAAGCAGCAAATGACACAGGGTTCACAAACGCTGCAAAATGGATTTGAAAATTCAGTAAAATTAGATACTTATTTCTATGCAAAGTTTTGTTTTTTATTTTAATTTCAAAAAAGTAAAGTTTGTTTTAAAAATTTGACTCTTTTCGCTTAATACAATATCATCAAAATGTACATGTATAGATAAAAGCTGTGGAGCGCGTGGTCCAGTAGTAGAGCATCGAACCCCTGATCAGAGGGTCTACGGTTCGATCCTCCACCACGGCTATGTGTGGTGCCCTCTAGCAAGACACTTTTTTCCACATATGCTTAGTACTGGTTCTAATCAGGAAGACTTCGAGCGTGATTTGTCTAAGATGTTTAAGTTAAAATAACATGTTTTTCACAATCGAAGTAAAACAAATATGTTTCAACTAAGCTAAAAATGCATTTGCTCCCTACATTTTAAGCCTGCTTAGGTAACTAAATAGCATGGTTTAATTAGTGAAGGCATTATTGCCCCAAGACCATATTTACACATATTACTCGGATTAATATATGTAAAAATATTTGTGTAGCAATAATACCTTCATCATCAAATAACTATTTAAATGGCAAAAATCGGACAAAAATGGGGAAAGGGGGCGGAGGTTGGGTGGGGATTGAGCATTTCCCACAATTTTACCGTCATTGGAGTCATTCTATGAATAGAAAAAATATATAATTAAAAATCAAATAGCAGAATCGAGTACGGTTCATTTAGGTTGCTCTTAGTTTTCTTCACGATCAAGCTGCCGGCCCGATTAGCTCAGTCGGTTACGTGTCTGACTATTAATCCAGGGGTCGTGGGTTCGAATCTCCAGCCGACAACAGTCTCCGTGATGATTGATATACGAATTTGTGTCTCATTATCATTCGTCTCTCACCGCTGATTCAAGTGGGGAAGTTATCGGTTACTTGCAGATAAAGGGTGTGCTCGAGTACTAGTTAATCTTTCAGGATACCAGGAATCAGTGGCTAGGTTAACTGATCGTCTTTAAGCAGTCGAGGGCATAAAAATGACGTTAAATATTCGATCAATCAATCTATCAATCACGATCAAGCTAATATAATATAGTATAAACTATACTCAATGAAACTCGAGTCTTCTATTATCATTTCCGTGCTTCAAGGGGATCCTTATAACAGATGTTTTTTAAATGACGCCATATATTATCAATATGCTGAATCTTAAGAAATCAGATGTCACTATATTTCCATACTTTCAGTATCGTGACAGTGCCTACGTACGGTATAATCGGATCTACTACTGGCAGATTGCAAACGCTCATGACTTTGTGACTGGTGCTGTTCCCCAGGTAATTATCTTAAGCACTAGACAAACCTGAAGGTATCGCATATATTATACTTAGCTGTCCTCGGTACTGAAATCAATATTAGTGTTTTTTTACAAGATGTTAATGACATTTTGAAATAGGGTCGTACTCTATGTGTTCTGAACTTATTAGTGCTCAGGTGTTATTGAACAGAAATCGAAATCCCTGCCCGCGAAACAACATGTTTTGTAGAGGTTGTGATTACATGTATCAGAATTTCTTTCATAAATGCTCATTGAGAAGTTAAAAGTTGTTTTGATATTTGTATTTGGTCTTTCGATATCTAATTGTGTTTCTCTTCAATATTCGAGGCAAATAAGGCTAGAGTTAAAGTTAATTTCATGTTGTATCTCGAAAGAAGAAACGCGAACGAACATCCCTCTGTCTGGTAATTTTTTCTTATCTGAGTAAATCAATTGTTCAGTTGTACGTTCAAATTTTTATCATTTTTACAATGATTGTATTTTCAGAAAATATATCATTTTCTGCATGATTTGAGTCAATTTTGGTTCATTTAGATTAATATAAAAAAATATTATGAATACTTGTTAGTTTACATTTACGATGATTTTTGTCGTAAGTTATTTTGTAAAACGCACCCCAAGTTAATAAAAGACAATGTTTAAGAACCCTGAAAATGACCCTGTATAATTTAATGAAATTCAACCCTATTTTTTGTGCAAAATTTGATGTTTTATTTTAATATTTTAATTAAAGGTTATTCTTGTAATTATACGCTTCATACAATACCATCAAAATGTACATACACAGCGAAAATATGCAATCTCCTTCATTTCATGTCAGTTTCGGTAAATATATGTTTTTAATCGTGAGGACACTTTTGCTGCCAGACAATATTTACAGATAGAGTGTACTAGACAGTGATCAGAATTATTGGGTTTAACACCATTTTCAACACATTTCAGGTTATATATGACATATCCAGTTTTACTGGTGGAGGAAGACCTCAGGCTGTGTCAGACTGAGTAGAACCACCGTCCTTCCGCATGTAACTGGAAACTTTCTCACATCAACTTTCTCCCATAATTTTTTTTTAAGCGAGCGGGACTCCAACCTACGACCTTAACTGTGAGAGGTAAGTGATCTTGAGACGGCGCCTTAGACCACTCGGCCACGAAGGACCCACAGATCAGAATAAACATATATGTGAAGCAAGAATGACTTCATGATCAAAAATATATTTAATTGCTAAATATAGGACCACCATTGAGGTAATGAGCGGTTCCCTTAATTTAACTGCTCTTTGACGTCATTCTCTGAGTAGAAAATCGTAAAATTAAAACTCAAAATGCTCACAAAACGTTGCTGAAAAATTCAAACATTAAAAAATCAACGTTTTACAGGGTCGATATTTTTACAAACGTCCTACCTATTGTTCAAATTTAAGTTTCGACAGCCACGCGTAACACACTTTTCTAATAAGATTTGAAAACGTTAACGTGTGTTTTTAATATATTTTTTGAAATAATTGAAAAATAAATTGATTATGATCAAGTGAGGTAATCGGAGTGCCGTGCAGCAATTTTCTTTCACTTAATGGGTGAAATTCACGAGTATTGGTTAAAAATATGAAACTCAACATAAGATTTATACATGCATATTAAACCTTTTTAAGTAATTATTTTATATCAAAAATCTTTTATTTTCATTTATTTTATTTTTTTATTCAACATTGATATTGATACACATACCTTCATATCATCATTAACAGCTATTTATTATAAGATATAGTTGTAAGTTATGTTTTCATGGTCTAACAATTTATCATAAAGAATTATTAATTAGTAATATTTATTCCATAAATATAGATTTCATATAAAAACTTTTAATAATATACATATCTGTTGAATACTGATCAGAACTCGCCAATTCCGTGTATTTCCAATATATTGATTGAAGTTATCAAAATTTACAACACTAATAGACAAGAAAGTATCGATTTTAACATGGCCTAAATGTTCTTTCTTATTCCAGTCCGAATTCCAAACAAATTGCTTTGATACTTTTTGAGAAATTACCTAAAATATACATACATTTCAGGGGGCAGGTTAGCTGTTCCGTTCAGTATATTACGTGGTTGTAGGATGAAATAAAAAAATCATATAAAGGAAGCGAAGGTGAGAGAGAGAGTAGAATGTATAGAAATACTATTAGAAGAATTGAGTATATCAGGTATAAAACAGTTTATTGAAAAATGTTGTTGTTGTTGTTTTATATGGGGTTTAACGTCTCTGTCAACAATTTGTCAGTTATATCGTGACAGTGTCTACTTGAAAGACTAATAACTAATAGAAGAACTGAGCATGCCATATATGTTTACAGTTTGTTGAAAAGGGTCCATACATATACAGAGAGACTCGGACTCGTATTAACGTTCAGTTCGCCAACAACAGGATCTCATATCAACTCATGGTCACTCAGACGTTTGACTCGCGCGCCACACGTTTGGAGTGCGGGGAAATCTGTACACAATACGACAACGTATGTAGACCATTTATTTTTGAAATAGAACAAACATTGTAATTTTTATTATATGTCTAATATTTTTTTTCATTTTTAAACGGTTTCCTCAGTACACAGGCAATAAGATTTTATTCATGAAAATAAATTATAAAGGATGTCTCAAATAAATGAAAACTAAAAGTATTTTCAGCTTCATCCGACAAAAAATCATGACAGCTTTAAATAATTTTATTGGATTACATTTAGAAATAATGTGACGATCATGCAATAATTAAGAAATCACCATCACATGACGACTCTAATGGTCCGCTTATAAGAACCAATTTAATATCTTACTAAAGGTAACTAAAGTTATTTATCTAAAATGGAGCTAGAAGAGAACGGATTCCTTTCCACGTGGCAACTAAATAGAATGTCCTTTCATATCAATTACAAGTAATTAAGTTTAAACTGATTTATTCTACTTCGATTATGAAACAAGTTATTAACTAAATAAAATGTCCATTTCATATTAACTTAGTTTAAACTTATTTATTCTACTTCGATTGTGAAACAAGTGATTATCTAAAAAGAATGTCCATTTCATATCAACTATAAGTAATTTAGACTAAACGTATTTATTAAGTTATTACAACGATGTTTTTCTGGGTAGAACCAATACTAAGTTTATACAGAAAAGTGTTTCGCTCAAGGACATCACACATAGCCGTGACGGAGGATCGAAACCCAAACCCTCCTTCCATTGGTCTAATGATCTACCACTTGACCACGCGCTAATCATAAAGTAATTTATCACCCATGTTAAATAAATGCCATCGTTTCTTATTGCAAAAGTATTTTAGTCGGATTCGCTCAGTTTTTAAAACGATTTCTGAAATTAAGAAATAACATTTTAAATGTTTAATATGAAATCTAAATATATATTTGGCTATGAAAGAATAATGATCATTTAAATGTTTGATAAATGTTTTCATCCTTATACTTCTTATTGAAGAACTTAGAATTGAGACGTATTTCTTGTATTATTTTGGCATTTATAACTAAAACATAGATATATTTAATATATATCAAATGGTAATGAAATATGATGGTACTGATGCTGTATTTATAAACGACACAGTTTACGTTATATTATGAGTTGTAACTATGTTATTAGGACCATGTATTTAATATGTACAATTCTGAAATTAAACATCTGTTCGGTTCGGTTTTGCTTACAAAAACTTTTCTATATACATCGTACCTCATTACAACTCACAGAAACGTATCTGAAGTATCTTACAAAAACTATATACATCGTACCTAATTACAACTAAAAGTAACGTATCTGTAGTAGTTAACAAGCACTATATAAATCGTACCCAATTACAACTAAAAGTAACGTGTCTTTAGTTGCTAACACAAACGATAAACACCATACCTCACTACAACTTAAGGTAACGTATCTGTTTTAGCAAACAAACATCATATACATCGTACCTCATTACAACTAAAAGTAACGTATATGTAGTAGCAAACAAACACTATATAAATCATTCATCATTACAACTAAAGGTATGGTATCTGTAGTAGCTAACACACACTATATACATCATAACACATTACAACTAAAAATAACGTATCTTTAGTTGCTTACACACTATATACATCATGCCTCATTGCAATTTAAAGTAACGTATCTGTAGTAGCTAACACACACTATATACATCGTACCTCATTACAACTAAAATTAACGTTTCTGTAGGATCTAACAAACACTATATACATCGTACCTCATAACAATTAAAAGTAGTATATATGTAGTAGTTAACACACACTATATACATCGTACCTCATTACAACTAAAATTAAGGTTTCTGTAGGATCTAACAAACACTATATACATCGTACCTCATAACAATCAAAAGTAGTATATCTGTAGCAGCTAACACACACTATATACATCGTACCTCATTACAACTAAAAGTAACGTATCTGTAGTAGCTTACAAAAACTATTTACATCGTATCTCAGTACAACTAAAAGTAACGTATCTGTAGTAGCTAACAAACACTATATACATCGTATCTCAGTACAACTAAAAGTAACGTATCTATAGTAGCTAACACAGACTATATACATCGTATCTCAGTACAACTAAAAGTAACGTATCTGTAGTAGCTAACAAACACTATATACATCATACCTCATTACAACTAAAAGTAACGTATCTGTAGTAGCTTACACACACTATTTACATCGTATCTCAGTACAACTAAAAGTAACGTATCTGTAGTAGCTAACAGAGACTATATACATCATACCTCATTACAACTAAAAGTAACGTATATGTGTTAGCTGCTAACACACACTATATACATCATACCTTATTACGACTTAAAGTTACGTATCTGTAGTAGCTAACAAACACTACATACATCATACCTTATTACAACTTAAAGTAGCGCATATGTAGTAACTAACACACACTATATACATCATACCTCATTACAACTAAAAGTTACGTATCTGTAGTAGCTAACACACTATATACATCATACCTTATTACAACTTAAAGTAGCGCATATGTAGTAACTTACACACACTATATACATCATACCTCATTACAACTAAAAGTTACGGATCTGTAGTAGCTAACACACTATATACATCATACCTTACTACAAGATAAAGTAGCGCATATGTAGTAACTAACACACACTATATACATCATACCTCATTACAACTAAAAGTTACGTATCTGTAGTAGCTAACACACTATATACATCATACCTTATTACGACTTAAAGTAACGTATCTGTAGTAACTAACACACTATATACATCATACCTTACTACAAAATAAAGTAGCGCATATGTAGTAACTAACACACACTATATCCATCATACCTCATTACAACTAAAAGTAACGTATCTGTAGTAACTAACACAAACTATATACATCATAACTTATACAACTCAAAGTAGCATATATGTAGTAACTAACACACACTATATACATCATACCTCATTACAAACAAAAGTAACGTATCTGTAGTAGCTTACAAACACTATATACATCGTTCCTCATTACAACTTAAAGTAACGTATCTGTAGTAACAAACAAACACTATATACTCGTACATTTTACCTCCTTACAACTAAAATTAAGTATCTTTAGTAGCTAACACACACTTTATACATCGTACCTCATTACAACTTAATGTAATGTATCTGTAGCAGCTTACACAAACTATATACATCGTACCTAATTACAATTTAAATTAACGTATCTTTAGTAGCAAACAAACACTTTATACATCGTACCTCATTATAACCGAAAGTAACATATCTTTAGTTGCTAATACACACTATATACTATCGTTACTCATTACAACTTAAAGTAACGTATCTGTAATAGCAAACAAACACTATATACATAGTACCTCATTACAACTTAAAGAAACGTATTTGTAGTAGCAAACAAACACTATATACTATCGTTACTCATTACAACTTAAAGTAACGTATTTGTAGTAGCAAACAAACAATATATACTATCGTTACTCATTACAACTTAAAGTAACGTATCTGTAGTAGCAAACACACACTATATACATAGTACCTCATTACAACTTAAAGTAACGTATCTGTAGTAGCAAACAAACAATATATACATCGTTCCTCTTTACAACTAAAAGTAACGTATGTTTAGTAGAACACAAACACTATGTACATCGTACCTCATTACAACTAAAAGTAATAAATCAGTAGTAGCAAACAAACAGTAACTTATCCTCTTTGCTCCTAGTAGTATTTAGAAACATTTTGTCATGGCATTTAAAAGCTATTGTCTCCTCAAAAAAGTTATTTCCCTCCGTTGTCGCCTTGAACTCATTTTCTCTGATAGCAACAAAACCTAATTATCCTTTGATGACAACTAAACGTTATTATTTCATAGCCTAACAATATGTTATTGCATCTCTTATATACAGTTATATGAATAGCTTTACAACTATACTCATATATAGAACAAATTGTTCGGACTAAATACACAATAGAACTAATTTCTTTGTCAATCACGTTTTGTCTATTTATGAATAGACCATGACTTGTTATAAATAACAAATGAAAGCAATTTTGAGAAATCAATATTTGGTTCGAGAAAAAAATAATCAAAAGTAAGTTTTTTTACCTCCTTAAATGTATCATTTTAAGTTTATCCCCTCTAACTCTCTGCAACTAATAATAAAAGAAATATTCTCAAAAAACAACAACAACTGTCTGCATTGCAACTTTAATTGGTTTACAAAAAATGCAATATCCTCTGTCACACCTTCATTGTAGGCAATGCATTTTGTCCTTATAGTAATTTAAGCTTAATTCCTCCAATATAAAAGTGCGTTGTCCCTGAACACCAAGTAACTGCCATTCTTTCTTAATAACATCTAAAATTACATGTATCCTCGTGAAAACAGCAACGGACACTTCTTTGTTCGTCGTGCATACTCAGTTAATGTCAAACTTTATTAACACTTCTTGTTACCGCGTGCAAAATAAAAGCTAGTTTCCCCTGTGTACCAAGTTAGTATCAAAGTTTCTTTATAGAAACTTACACTTCTTTTCTCCTCATGTAGCTCGTTTCCCCTGCATACTAAGTTAATGTCAGCTTTCTTTAGATCTACCAACATTCATTTTCTCCGAGTGAAAAATAAAAATAGTTTCCGCCGCATACTAAGTTAATGTCAGTCTTTCTCTAGATCTACCACCATTTATTTTCTCCTCGTGCAAAATTAATCTAGTTCCCCTTCCCCCCCCCCCCCCACCATAGTAAGTTGATGTCACTCTTTCTTTAGAGCAACAAACTTTTATTTTTTTCCACGTGCAAAATAAAAGCCTCACGCCCAAGCAATTAGAGCTGTTTAAATCGGTTGGTCATTATTTTTATTGAAATACCTAAACTTGTCTCATTTCATTGTACATATTAGAACATTGGAACATTTTTATGATTTCTGCCTTGTTTGGATGACATTTACTGTTTGATGAAGCTATACAAGACTGAAGGTGTGTAGTTATACACTAACAAATTGGCAGAATTGTCAAAAATTGAGGGGTGTCATTAAACCATCGAACTCGTGAAAAAGTAACCTGGTCAACCCCTGGTCAACCCCTGGTCGACCCCATGCTTTTTCGCATTATATAACCAACAGAGGACTATCTATAGAAACAAGCCACTTTAAGAACCCATTGGTAATGTGTCCAGTGTTCCAGAAGAGCATTTCTGTATATGTAGCACAGTGTATAATTGATTGCTGTGTGAGACGTAAAGCTAGTTTCCCCCGCATACCAAGTTAATGCCAATCTTTATTTATATCATCGTGCACTTCTTTTATCATAGCAGTAGAAAACCCCTTTTTCTAAATGTCTTAGATTCATATAGCAACTATGCGTGCAAACCGTTCCTAACTATTTTTCAAAACATCGTTATACTTATCGCTAATGTTCTAGATTGGATTTTCAAAGTACAAATCTAAACACCCACTTAATTTATGACTTCCATAGTAGTATCGTGTTACTAAACTAATTAATTTTGCACGCACAAGGTAACTCCTGTGAATAAAGTGTACTGGAAAAGCTTCTTGTCTTACTTTTGTTGACATTTAAAATGTTGCAATGTCTAACAAGTGACTGTAAAAAGAGCGTTTTAATTATAATTCTTTTTTTTTTTTTGAAAATTGATTTTATATTTTAAAAAAAGTATATATAATATTTGCTGCAGTTTTTATCACAG
Organism: Panopea generosa; assembly: GCA_029582155.1. Lineage (NCBI taxonomy): Eukaryota > Metazoa > Mollusca > Bivalvia > Adapedonta > Hiatellidae > Panopea > Panopea generosa. The sequence continues at coordinate 25,412,540 of CM055897.1, read as the reverse complement.
TAATGTTTTAATTTTTCTCTGTAAAGGAAATTATATTGCATTTATGTGATTAAAATCAAATTATTCGTTTGGAAAAAAATCATTATTTAGTCCAGTTTGCTTATGTAAACATACATATGTGACCTTACAAATCCAATGTTCATTTGGTGGACATTCCATCCCTCCAATAAGCTTCGTCACTTCTCCTTTTGGTTCTTTTCAAAGAAGCAATATTGTCTTAGAGAGAGTCCAAATGACGATTCGACAGTTGTCAAGCTATATGAGGGTCCTGCAAAATGTTTTGTCACTAATCTGATTCCGTAGTTTTATCCCAGGGATATTTTAAAACGCTTCACTGCACTTCAACCCTGTTTTCAATGCTAATGATACCCGTTTGTTTAGTGCAAATTGATTTTCAAATGACCGAGATATTTAATTTGACATATATGCAGCCATTTACACCATTTTACAAGTCACCTTGTAATATGCACGAAAAGACTGAAATTCGTGGCTGTATAAAATGCCACACTAGGCTTGGTATAAATGCAAAGCAGATATTTGATGAAATGTGTGATATATATGGACATCAGTCCATTTCTATGCGCACAGTGTATTAAATCTTTTAGAGCTAGCAAATTGTCTGTCCAAGGTGACGTGTGCCTTGGTAGACATAAAACCGCTATAACAAAGGCAATCACCGCTACTTTAAAGGTCTCACTACACAGTTGAATTTTGTTCTTTGTTCTATATAAAATAAGGTCTAGGATTCCACATCGAATATTTTTTAAAGTATTTGTTTTCATAGCAGGAATAACAATAACTGGTAGGTTGTCCACTTTGTTGTTTTTTTAAAGCGGTTGCAATGACACCCTGAGCTTTTTTTAAAAAAGAAATCCTCAAATACTCATAAATACATGCATATGTTGAAATCTTATAAGAGTCACTTTTTAACACCAGTGATGTCTTATTGCAGTAAGACCGCGGCGTAGTCTAGTGGTAGAGCGTCCGCCTCACATGCGGAAGGTAGTGGGTTCAATCCCCGGCTGGGTCATACCAAAGACTTTAAAAATGGTACTAGAAGTTTCCTCGCTTGACGCTCAGCATTTAGAGCAGAGTTCTAGGTGTGGTCAGCCCGGTGACAGTATAATGTGACTAGGTGGGGTATCATACCATGTGTTTGCGGCATGAAACTCCAGTGTGACAGCGCTTAGAATACTGTCTCAAGTAGACACCGTCGCGATATGACTGAAAAATTGTTGAAAGCGAAGCTAAACATCATAAAACAACAACTTATTGTAGTATACGCTATGCCAACTTTTGCTCTATTCATCTGCAGCAAGAAATCACAACCACTATGAACCATTTTGATAATATTGCATAACCAAAGTACATTTTCATAAGCCTTTTTTTAAGCGTAAGAATCTTGCTACCGTGGGAAAAAAAGGGGCATAACTGTGTAGTGAGATGTAAAGGCTGTAGTGGAACAGGATGCAGGATTGTCGGTGAAAGAAATAGCTTGTAGTACTGACATGTCAGTTGGCACCGTGCAAACGATTCTGAAAAAGCATTTACACCTGCTTAAGATTTGTGCTAGGCGGGTACCTCATTTTCTCACTGAGGAGCAAAAGAAACAGCGTCTAAAATGTACCCGGAAACTTCTGAAAAAATGCAACAACTGTAATAGTTGTAAAATCTTGTTTCACAATCGAAGTAAAATAAATTAATTTAAACTAAGCAACTGACCGCGTAGATTAAAATCACTTTTTGCATATGTGTTTCATGGGAAAAACCCATTCATGTATATGAATATGTCTATATTTCATTTTCTTTTCAGGTATCTATTTTAAACACAAACTTCATAAAGACCATGCACATCAATGACGGATTGGACGGTTACATTTACAATCTAATACCGGACTATATTACTGAGTTACAAACTAACTTAACATCCAATCATACCGACATTGATAACATTTACAAATATTTAGGTTGTGTTAGTGACCAATGTAAAACTGCTTTGGAAAATGTAACATCAGTTTCGAAAGACGATGTGGATCGAATATCATTTGGAGCGTTTGTAAGTAGCAATAATACCGAAAGTAAAAACAGACTTCTTCAAAGTGATTCATTTGTGACATCAAGTGGTTACATACAAAGTGATTTAATAAGAGCAATATATATTCAACTCTCTGAAAAGAAAGATAGAATTACAGATGTGTGTTTCACTGTATCTAGTGAATCAACTGCATACTGGGCTATACGACTGATCCAGATTGATAGCTCAACCACCTTGCCAAGAACTTTCACCAGTGAATTCAACTCTACAGAAAATGACCCAACGTTCATGAGGATTAATTTCACGTTGACGTGTAGATTAAATTCAGGTGTCCTGCTTTTAATCACACATATGTTACAGTTTTCAAATTGGCCATCTCTTTTATGGTCAGTTTCCGTGTGCGAAGGCACAGTTAAAACTTGTGTGACAGCTCAAGACACGTTTGAAACCGTATTATCATTTTTCTATGTTGTGAAAGACTACGTTGATGTTTTTCTGCTCAATATTGCCGGTAATAGTGTTATGTCTGTACCGAGGATCAGTATTATACAAACCAGGTCTCAGCACCAATTAGCAACAGGTAATTCCTTTCAAACCCCATTGCTTATGAAAACGCATTTTATTGTTTCTTTTTTACTTTCCTTCTTACTATTTTGGTCAATTGAACTAATTGTTCTCTACGGGTGATAATACTACTGCAACAAACACTGCTACAGTTTTTGCTTATTATTCATAACTACTATCACTACTTTTAATACTACTACTACTAATAATTAATAATACTGCAATTATACTACTACTACTACTACTACTACTACTACTACTACTACTACTACTTTCAATTCTACTACTACTACTTCGACTGCTAATGCTTTTGCTACTGTTACTGCTACTGCTGCTGCTACTGCTGCTACTACTACTACTACTACTAGCACGTCTACTACTGATTTCTCTTATTCTGATGCAGTGACTACTGTTACTAACGGTAATTCTCGTCATTCATCGCTGCTAAGAACTATAATACCTCAACAATCTCTGTCCTGATAATTTATACGAGTGGTTATCTATAGCATCTTGATGCTCAACTCGTAAGTTATAATTAAACTGAGCTAAAATATAACGCTGATGTTATGTTAATAGATATATACATACATTTTGACCCTTGCGTATTTACATAACATCGCACGCCCCTTATTCAAATTTCAAAGAGTCGCACTTCCTTTTAAAGAACATTAAATTAATGTATTACAAATGCGTTTAATTAACTATTTTTGGCTAGTTTAACGTATAAACAGTAACTATAATATAGCCGTGTCCATATTACAACAAATATACTGTATATTTAAAGAAATACAGACCGCGGCGTGGTCTAGTGGTAGAGCGTCCGCCTCGCATGCGGAAGGTCGTGGGTTCAATCCCCGGTCGGGTCATACCAAAGACTTTAAAAATGGTACTAGAAGCTTCCTCGCTAGACGCTCAGCATTTAGAGGAGAGTTCTAGTTCTGGTCGGCCCGGTGTCAGTATAATGTGACTGGGTGGGGTATCATACCATGTGTCTGCGGCATGATATTCCAGTGTTACAGCGCTTAGAATACTGTCTCAAGTAGACACCGTCGCGATATGACTGAAAAATTGTTGAAAGCGACGCTTAACACCATACAACAACAACAACAACATTAAAAAAATGCTCTCTGCGCTTAATCAAATTACATGTATATAGAATTCAAAGCTTATATGAGGCTTTTAAATAGCAGTTGTGGCTTCAAACCGAATATTATACATGAATTATAAACATATAGTATATGATTATTGTCTTTAAGGTTACAAACACCAAATAAAGATGTTCGGTACCTCGTATGAATACAGTGTAGAAGGACTACTTACTCACCATAGAAATTTGATGGATGCATTTTCTACAAGTCCAGCATTTGTGGTCAGTTCGTGTCTAGATGGCAATCGTGACAACAACATGATACTACGAGGTACGTGTTTTGTGATCAAGGTTTAGAATGTCGTTAGGTATTTATGGTTTCCATGGCAACAATTTTGCATTTAGATATATACTGTTCTTCATTGTCAGTATTTGCAACTTCGACTTGCATGTGGTTAATTTTATCATAAATCCTTATCTTTTATTCTAGCATGTTGATAAGCACAAAAGATAAAAAAAAGATTCGGCTGTTTATGTGTTATAGAACAATATAGTAAAAACTTGTCAGTGGTGCACTTTATGCAACTGTGATTCATTATTTATCGCGACCGTATATCTATCATTAAAATATATACTTGTTCTACAAATAAACAAACTAAGAAAAGTACACCAAGACAGCTATGCACACCAGTCGGTATGGCATATATGTAGCGCGGTGCACACACGGATACGGATCAAGACATTTATTTCCAGTATTTACAGACAAACATGTACAATATTCAGGATATAAAGTATTTACAGAGAATGAAATACAACTCTTATAGAGTTCTTCAAGGCGGTATACGATAGTACTAGTTCATAAATTGTGTATAAATTGTACATTAATTGTATATAACATTTTACATAAAAATTATACAACGTATAAATAAAATTGCATACAAATTGTATATAAATTATATATAAATTGTTATATAAACCGATATATAAAGTGTATATAAAGTGTAAATACATTGTATATAAACTGTATGTAAAGTGCATATATACTTTCCAAAAATCAAACTCACTGTGGTCTCTTTCCCCTCTTTCAGTGCACTTAACATATCAAACTCACACGCACGCACTTGATATGTAATCGTATCTATCTCAAACCAATAAACACATAATTAATATTATGCGAAAGATGACCACAGACCTGTCTGTTTCCCTAATAAGACCATGAAAATAGATGTTATCCGTGTTGTGTTTTAATTATCGAGTAAATTTGTTTACAAATCACTTAGTTACTTTAAGTAATCTGCAGCTGCATTACTTTAATCATGTTACTTCTTACCAGTACTTTTCCAAGTTGGCACACATGTGCACTACTTCAGTAATACTATACGATACTAACTACACATTAAACATACAGAAAGACATTATATTTGAAATAATTATGTTTCGTGACAATATCATATAATGCATATAAAACATCATAATATAATTTGAAATAAAACATAAAATGATGTTATTTGAAAATATTTACATGCATACTGCAATCGGTCTAAATGAACTATATAGATTTACTGCATTTCATTTCCCAATGAAAAACACTTGCAGCCGGGCGGAGCTAAAAGGACCAGTTTGCATTTCATTGGTTGCACGATTTTGTTTTGCTGGTGAGACGTCACGTTGCCGTTAGTTTCACGTGACGTTTGCCGTATGTTGTCCTACAAATGCGTGCACTTATTCAGTATGTTGACAACGTCGCCGTTACATTTATGATATTGGCTTTGCGGTTTAATGCGTATAATTTGCTTTTTAAATATCAAAATTACAAAAATAACGTACCAGTTTTATCTAAAATAGCTGGAGAATATAATGTAAATATAGAATTAAAAGCCGAATTTTGAGTTTTTATCGAGTGACGAAAAACATTAGGCTAGTTTAATGTTGCCGAAAAGCCCTTCGGGCTTCACGAACATTAAACTGACCTAATGTTTTTCATCACCCGATGAAAACTCAAAATTCGGCTTTTAATCCTTAACACACACACACACACACACACACACACACACACAAACAAACAACTCATAAACACACTTGGAAACTACGATTTTGACAAATTTCAAAATTACGCTGTCCTATAAGACTTAATAATAATAATGAGTCCACACAAAAGCATAAAAATAAAATATCCAAGGAAATTTTCTTCACTGTCGCTGATCGATTATTGTCACCATAACTTGCAATTTAATGAGGTTCAGGGTGATAAAGCTGGTATTATATACGACACAGATCAAGTAACTTTCCGTGTTAGTTTGAGAACATCTTTGATTAAAGACGTGATGAAAGAATAATGAATCTATTTTTGTAACGCTGAGATCAGAAAACAATCTTACTTATTATATGTATATCAAAGGTTACCTTCAGTAGAGCACTAATCCTTATTCCATACAAAAAAATATTTAAATGATTTTTGGATATTTTGTCTGATGAATTGAGAACGCAGTTTCTGTTGTCAAAATTATGATCGATCCAAAGGGCAATTCCAAATTTTTCAGAGTAAACATCATTGGCGGCTCTCAACAATATGCCGATGTTCTTTTCGAAAGTTGTAGATCGCAAACGTATAGTTGAACTTATTTGTCATACATAGTCAGTGAACTCGGTAAATCTATTTAAACATTAAAGTCATTTCGGACGTTTATGTGGCTTTTCGAACGACTCACCTTCAATATTTGGGTTTGTATTTGGCAATAAATCGGTGATTTTTACTCTCGAGGAAAATAAAACTATTTTAGATACTTACTAGCGTTGCATTTATAGTTAAATTATTAATTATTTAGATAGATGTAGACATATTGTATTAAGTTATATAGGCCTCCGACCCAAAATACAATATGTAAATACATCAAATAGAGTGGCACACATTTAAAAATATACATTTATGCAAGTCAATATTACAGAATCCTCCTATTTAAGTAATGTTATCCAAAATAATAACATCCATATTGAATAATTTCGGTTTGAAGTACCATATTTTCTTCTACTTGATTCATCTTTTTGTTAAGCATTTTATAATTTTAAGGTATGTATTGTTTTCCATACGTGTAATTCTTAACCAAAACACAGCTATGAATATAAGTTATACATAAAGGTAAAGTTCCGTATTCTCCTAACGCTCAAATATTAGATGAATTTTGTGATAAATTACAATAATGTTTACAAAATTTGAATTGCACTTTCTCAATTGATTCAACATATTTATATTCCCGAATTTCAGAACCATGACAAAGTATATGTTTGACCATAGCTTTAAAAACTTTAAACATATCAACTGAATATAAATGTCCAAATTTACTCTGAAATCTATATATTTACAATCTTAATACATGTATCTTACTATGAGTTTACTTCTTATGTTTTGAACAACATATGGGCGTAAAATAAACGCCTAAATATTTATAAAGGAAACAATGTCTGCATTATATCCACAATAAATCCACTTTTCTGCTTTCTTGGCGATGACTCCATTTTTTAAAAGCAACAATTTTTGTTTTATCAGCATTAATTTTCATAACAGATGCACAAAATTGTTCAATATAATTAATTTGAAAACGTACAACAGTATCACAGAAACTTGATACATCATCAGTTAACATCAAATCTGCCATCAGAAACAAATGTACCACAATCATATTTAGAATGTAGAACATACAGAGTTCACATTTGGAAAGTAGAACATAGAGAGTTCACATTTGAAAAGTAGAACATAGAGAGTTCACATTTGGAATGTAGAACATAGAGAGTTCACATTTAGAATGTAGAACATAGAGAGTTCACATTAGAACAAAGAGAGTTCACATTTGGAATGTAGAACACAGAGAGTTCACATTTGGAATGTAGAACATAGAGAGTTCACATTTGGAACGTAGAACATAGAGAGTTCACATTTAGAATGTAGAACATAGAGAGTTCACATTTGGGGGAAAGTAGAACATAGAGAGTTCACATTTGGAAAGTAGAACATAGAGAGTATTATTGGGCTTGCCATACAGCCTTGCCTGGTTCCAATGTTGAATGGGAAAAACTCAGTTAATCTACATGTATTATAAATCTTGACACACACTTTTAATATGCTACATAAAGACTACACTATAATTAAAAAAAATCCATCGACACATTCTCACGTGAAGGCATTCCAGTTTTAGGTGTTGAAAACTGTCAAAAGCTTTAGCAAAATCAACAAATATATAGTAACAAGGCCATTTTCCTTTAGACAGATACTCTTGACCTAGCGCCATTAAACTACATGTTAAATTTTTTTCTTGGTATATATTCCTAAATCAAGCATGTGAGTCTTCAATAGGTCAGCAACAACCATTGAATTTTCCATAGATTTACATTATAACGTTTGACCTAATTTTCACTATTTCTACCATCTGTGGATCAAAAAGTCCTTCATCATATTACAGTTCTATCTTAGACTCAAACTTAAATGTCCCCAGAATGCTCTCTGAAGTTTCAGCATGAAAAAAACTAAATTTCACCAATTTTACTTTTCATACAGTTTCCTTAATAAAATGAATTTATTTTTTTATTGACACAAACATAATAAACTTATATTTTATTGTGATCGTTTGTCAGTTTGACATTTTCATCTTACCAGAAATAAGCTTACTATAAAAATATATGCCCTATACTTTTTTCAGCCAATCAGAGAGCTCCTCTCAATGGTGGTAGCTAACCAATAACAACATTTATCCTGTACAATAAGCATATTGAATACTGTTTTTTTCGGATCATGTAATATAAATAACTCTAGTTAAGTATATTCTCAGGTACAAGTGGATGTAACAGAAAGGTCCATCGTGAGGGCTTATCAATGTGTTGTCTCACTTTAAAGTATAGCTTCCATTATAGAATGACACTCTCTGTGCTTATGTGGCGTTCATATCGTTATGAAAAATTCAGTTGATTGTATTGTGTGTTAATATCATTTTTACCCGCTAATATATGATTTAAAGGTTGATTTGCAGCAAAACAGTTAAGAAAAAATAGCAGACTCCTAATCGACACGGCTTTGTTGCGTAATGAAAAATATTTTGTTTAATATTCGGTGGAGATACATGCACACATATAGACTTACTTTCAAACGATGGGTCTAAGTTTATAAAAGAGGTTGTTGTGTACTTTTTCTAAGTATTCTCTTTCCCTAAGGCGGTTTCGAAGCATACTTTACATATTGTATACAATCAAACCTGTCTTAAGCAGCCATTTAAGGAAAGTAACAAAAGTAGCCTTTTAAGGCAGGTTGTTCCTTAATTCAGGTTAATTTGCACTAACAGCATATGCGTGGGAAATAATAATTGTGGCTGTTTGAGGCAAGTGGCTACTCAATGGAGGTGACCACTTACACAGGTTTGACAGTATATCATATTTCCCTGAAAACAAAAACAAACTTTGTAAGACATAGTTTAGAGCAAAAATAAAGTAGTTCCTAAAACCAAAGTGAATAATCATTTTTAGTTCCCTTGGGAACATGAATAATCATTAGCATACATGTATGTGGGCGGTATATATCTTCATTTATCCTTTTTCTGAATATGGATATTTGTAGTTGTAATAACGGTACAGATAGGGTGTATGTGGATATTTGTAGTTGTGATAACGGTAAAAACGGGCTGTATGTGGCTATTTGTAGTTGTGATAACGGTAAAAACGGGCAATTTGTGACTAAACCCATGATATTACGTACTAGCGCATTGTTAGTTAAACAAGGTTATTGTTAGACGAACCAAATAGACACAGTAACTTATTTCTTAACGTTGTGTTATCATTACTAATATATATAACTATAAAGGACATGTTGTATTAAAGTTGTTTCGAATGAACCATTATTTTTCACTATTTATAACTATATCATGAATCGGTTATGGTACATTTGTTAGGTCAAGGTTTTTTTTGTCTCCACCCCCCCCCCCCCCCCCCCCCCCCCCCCCCCCTCCTTAAATATCTGCTCTTTATTGTTATATTACTGAAGCAAATATATTAACCAATAAACGTTTGTAATCACCTCTAAAAACTCACAAAGATCAGTTCGCTTGATATGTTTACTAAACGCATTACATACGTAAAAATAACCAAAATATTCTAAAATACTACTAGTTTATTAAAATAGTTATTTCATTTAATGTAACATTTAATTAATTTAAATTTTTAATATAAATGTTTAAAGCTCTTATCTTTCTTTCCTTTAAAATTACATTGTTCATTCTTCAAATTCAGAATATAACGGTAGCCAGATTGCTCCAGAGGGCGTCTACAGGAACCCCCAACTACATCGTTATGCTGATTATACAACGTATTTCCCGCCAAGCAAGATATGCCGTGCCTGCTCATCGCCGCTTCCATCTGGAGAAATCCAGAATGTTTTTATTGGGGATGTGTTTAGAAGTTTAACCTTTAAAAATGAAGGTGAAATTGAGAAAAACAATAACGGTCTATACAGATATACTCTGTCACTAGGTATGTGGACACGTGTTAATATTATATTTTATAAAATGTCAGTAGTTTGAGAAGATCGCAATCATGTACACCAATTATGTTAAAAGCGGGGTGGTGGTGTAATGGATATAGTGTTGGCCGCTCACGGCAGAGGTTGTGGTTCGATCCCCCGATCTACCCGATGCCTCTCATAAAACAACACTCAGTACTGGTTCTACCCAGCAAGCGGACTCGAGAGCGATTCATACAAACTCTAAGCTTTCATCGCATTCGAGCTCAAATAAATTAGTATAAATTAATTATGTTTACTTACTCCTTGCTTAAAGTCATTTTAACAAATAGATCGTTGAATATAGTGTCCCAATTTCTGTTGTTTTAGGAGTTTTGTTGTATGGTATAGTTTAATCTAAATCTATAGGCTTTAGTAATCTAGAGTAACATCAACTACAAGAATTAATTAAAACCCATTTAGTAGAGCTGTAGCAACATATTGAAATATCGGTATATCGTAATACACGTCATCGAAATACGGCGTATCGTATCGGCTATGCCTGTATCGGCTGTACTGCAATACAACAAGTAACTGACTAAATGTGTTCTCCGGCACAGAAGAACGCGTTTGCTTCAATATACAGTCAGCGCTGTACTAGAGCTAGTGAAGGGTATTATTTGCTAAATATCGTCTATCCTAAAAGCTGAGTTTGTGTAATGTTGCGTAAAGAGGATGACACTGTTTATATATTTTACTTAATGTTAAAGATACTCTTGGATTTCATCACATTTTCAATAATAATTTGTATTGCTTTGAATCGTGTAGCGGGATACCTGTATCGTTATACGTATCGTATCGCCATTGGTCAAGCAATACACAGCCCTACCATTAAGTTGCCTTTTACGATGTACACAGGGTGGTTGCCTCTCCGATACAAAACGGGACGATATTGATACTTTTATTTTGAATCTTAACGTACAATAAGCTTTCCTCATTTGATATACTTGGCTTGGCCTCTATTTTTAATAATTACATTTCGTCAACATGTAAAACACACACACACACACACACACACACACACACACACACACACACACACAAACACACTGATCAATCGCACCGCTCATTGTTGTTTTAACAACTAAAAGAAACACATCAATACAAAACAGTAATTAAATCATTCTACCATTTTACGATAATTTCTGTATGCCGACATCAAAGTGTTCATGAATCAATTTTGTCGTAAGATCATTCAATTGAAAATGTCATTCTGACATCTCATACAGTGCTGGGCGGTATACCAATCCTTTAATACAATACTCAGGCTTACCGACTTTCGCTTAGTCGTCGCGTGCGAGAATAATTTTGGTTGAAGTTCACGATAATTGATTGTGTTTGTTAGTAATCAGTTGTCGCCGCACAGTGATAATCTATGGACTGTGTTAATTTTTTGTTTATTTGTTTCATTGATTAATTGTTTGAATAAGTAATAACCGGCCAAATTGACTAAAATGCTTTGCAGGGTTCACAGTCTGGCGTCAACTTACGTATAAGAATCCATCCAGTAAATTTGATAGTATATTACTCCAGGTAAAGAACTGGTGATCTTAACACTTTCCGGCGGTCTGTTCTTACTGTCAAATAATTTATTTTAGCAGGCTTACATGGGGAACTCAAGTAATTTTCAATACATATATGTAATTATATATAGCTGCCTTTGTCTTCGTCTTAATCATGTTTTCTCCGAACGTTTTTAAATTGGTGAAGTAAATGAATTAGTACTTACTAGTAAACGAATTACACATTTCATAGACATAGAGACAAGTCTTTCATCTGATCTGTCTCTTATTGTCAAATTGACAAAAATTGAAAAATTGAAATTGACAATCAATTCATTTGAATTATCTCTTATTCTATGCAAAGTTATTTTCCCTTTTTCACTTAAACCCAATTTGGCCGATTATCCCATTATCGTTCGGTTGAACCCAACCGATTGTAACCGATAATCAATTGTGAAAATAGCAATCGATTTCTATAACTAATTATAACAGATATGAGACTTTTATATTTTATTAGAGTGTCACATACAAAAGTTCTTTCATTTCCGGCCGTAATTACGACACTTAAAACAATTTTTATTCACAATGTAAAACGCATATACACTTATACATATAAATGCTTACATATATACATATAAAAACATATAGATACATATACACCTACACAAAGTACACACATATATATTGAATAAATTATATAATTAAGATAAATAAATACAATGAGTTTATTCTGTTTAATAGTTATCTTTTTCTAAAAAGTGTACAGTCATGTACACACTTGTAATGTGATAAAACTAAAAAGGGGTCGTCTTCTATGTATATAAATCAGGTTAAAAAGATTATAATTAACTTTAAGAAAGAGGTGCATCAATAACTTAGTATTTATTATTTAATTCTATCTTAAATAAGTCCTATACAATTTGCTAAAACACCAATAAAACACTTATAATCACCTTTATTTTGATTAAATTCAAAACAACGAGATAAATGTGTATATCGGATGTGTATTGCACTTAAGCACAACCGCTGTATGATATCAGTATAAATGGTGAATGACACGTAAGACCTGATTGCCTGATAAACCGGGTATAGTTTATCAGCTACCTACCATATACAATGCCTATGCTGCAACTGAACGCGGATTTTGTAGAAAATAATCTTAAAACTTTAAATTGTCGAACAACACATTATTGGATGTGCAAATACTGTCGTTTGAGGGGGTTTCCTAGACGTGTTTTTTCTTTTGCAAAGATTTATATGGAATGCTTTCCTGTGTATAATTAGCACTGGTTGCTATTTTACGTCTCACACAATTAATTTTGTACTGTTCTACATATAGAGACATGCACTTCTGGAACACTGGACACATTACCAATGATTTTATAAGTGCCTTGTTCCCATAGATAATCCACTGTTGGTCCAATCATGCAGAAAAAAACATGGGGCTGACCAGGTTACTTTTGCACAATTTCGGTTGTTTGATGGCACCCCTTCATTTTTTAAATTATGCCCATTTGTTGCAGTGTCACTAAACATCTTTAAACTGTTTTAGCTTCATTTAACAGTTCCCAATGTCTTCCAAACTTGGCAGAAATCATGAAAATGTTCCAATGTTCCCATTTGCACAACGAAATATGACATTGTATGCATTGTTAACAAAAAATCGCCAACCACCTTACACAGCTCTAATTTCTTCGGCGTAAGAATCTTGCTACCGTCATGTAAGGGAGGTAATTCTTCAGTGAGACCTTGAAAGAGAGGTCAGCGGTTCGTGATATAAGAACCGCAGCCTCTAGCGTGTTGGCCAACACTTTGTCACCTGCACTACCGTATCGTTTAGTAGTTTAATTCGTATATTTTAATTAGTGTTGAATATTTATAATGACGAAATTAGTGTAACACAGCAATGGTATCTTGGAAAGGTTTCTCGACTATCTATTTCTTTAAGGCTTTTTTTTATTGTTTCCTCATAGTGTAGTTTGTTGGTCGATTCTACCAACTTATTCATTTACACACTAAGCTTCTTCAAAAGTGTTGGTTAATAGAACCATTCAGCCAAGCAAAGAACTTTTGTTTTTAAAAAAAATGTTTTCTCCGTCATATCGGTTAAAAAAAACATTCATTTGCAATACTATCTTGGTACCGAGGTAGAACATTTATTTCGTAGAAAGTTTTAACATACGCTGCTTTTAAAGAAGGAAATACATGACGTTTACAAATCAGCTTTTATTAATGTGGAAACTCAACTGTTGTAGTCAACGTTAATGATGATTGAAATTCTCCACATTTACAATGTTCATGAATAAAATATTAATATTATAATGTTTATACCTCTGATTTCTTTTATTAATGTTAAATATTCAGGTGGCAGGACAGTTGTCTAGTGTTATATACTGATCGAAACAGCTAACCCGCCAATTTTAATTTCAAATATTTTCGTCAAAATATTGAGTAGCGTTATTTATTTGTATACGACATTAACAGACAGTTATAAAGTCTATATGTTCTTTCTTATTCAGGTCAATAGGCCAAGGGAATGACGTTTATACTTTTTGAGAAAATACATTAAATGTCAGGTATATAAAATGTCACGTGGTTGGTGAGCTGTTCCGTTCAGTATACATAATCACATGGTATCAATAGAACTAGTAACTAAGTTGAAATATATGTTCTAACTACATTTTATTAAACGTGTAATGTTGTGCATAGTGTTTTATGAAGCATGTCGACGTTGTCTACTTGGGGCAGCAGCACACCCTATCACACAAAACTATCATGACATATTACATAATGCGGATATCTGGGCTGCGTTCAGTACCGTTAAACAGCAAATGCATTGTTGCTACTATTTCACCAACATTTTCAAGACGTATTTAAAACTTAACTAAAGCATGACTGGTTATATTTATTTATAATATAATTAACATTAATCAACCCATATGCAGTTTAGCTTAAACCAGTCTATAGTCATGGTCTACTGGCTGCTCGTCTGAAGTAATTACGTATAAACTTAAATATGTTGTTGATAATCTTAATAGTTCGTGTACGAGGGTCGTGCATTTTGTTTTTGTCACTGATTGAATTCCGAAGATTTATCCCAGGTATATTCTAAAACGTTTCACTGCACTTCATTTGCGTTTTCAATAGCTAATGATAACCGTTTGTTTCGTACAAATTGCTTTTTAAATGACCGAGATATTCAAGTTAATGTCACCTTGTAACATGGACGAAAAGACTGAAATTGTGGCTATATAGAATGCTACACTAGGCTTGGTATAAATACAAAGAAGATATTTGATGAACTGTGTGATATATATGGACCTCAGTCCATTTCTATGCGCACAATATTTAGGTGGGTTAAAGCTTTTAATGAGGGAAATTGTCTTTCAAAGATGACACCCGCCTTGGTAGACCTAAAACCTTTATTACCAAGGCAAACATCGCTACTGCAAAGGCAGTGGTGGAACAGGATGTCCGATTGTCGGTAAAAGAAATAGCCAGGTGTACTGGTATATCAGACGCTAGCGTGCAAACGATTCTGAAAAAGCATTTACACCTGAGAAAGATTTGTGCTAGGTTGGTACCTCATTTGCTCACTGAGGAGCAAAAGAAACAGCGTCTAAAATGTGGCCGGGAACTTCTGAAAAGTAAACAACTGTAATAGTTGGTTATTTCTACCTTGCTAACAGGTGACGAAACCTGGGTGCACATGGAAGCAATGAAAACGAAAAGATCAAGCACACTCAAGTATTGCCAAGAGAAACATCAGTATTGAGAAAATGTTGTACGTCATTTTCTTTAACTCTAGCATGCTATGTGCCTTGTCCATCTGGTCATACAATCACTGGACGCTTCTATAGTATTCTGTGCTAAAGAAAGTGAAAAGGTTTAACAATAAGAAGCGTTAAAGCAATGGATGCCAGGTCAGGGGTCCATCTGATTCATGACAACGCCGCATCTCACAGGTGCGAAGATGTAAAGGCTTTCTTGGCGTCTGAAAACGGGTATGTTGTAAACCATCCCCTTTACTCACCGGGCCTGAGTCCATGCGACCATCTTACTGCATTTCACGACTGGGTAAAAGGTTACAAAATTGTGTTCCGGTAAATGGGGGAATACTTTAAATGTTTGCAATAAAAATATTTTTGATAAAACGCTGCACTTTAGAAATACAACCCCAATGACAAACCATTTTGCAAGACCCTCGTAGTACGTGCACAAATTGAGGTTCAGTTAGTGTTCAGGATATGTTAGAAAACATTGGGCGGCCATACATGACAAGATAAACATCGATTTGAAAACAATCCATAGAATGCGTTTATTGCACCGGTATTGAATTATATGATGTTAAAAGAACAAGAATTGCGTATGATTAACAATCGATGATGATACATATTGTTTATCTTACTTACCTTTATCAGTTAATGGTTATGACGTAACGAACGTCATGAATATCAAGATATTTGTTGTTTTTTTTTTATTTGTTTTGTATGTTTACATGTGCGCTAAATAGATAAGGTACATTTGTACATACAGAGAAAACTTCATTAAGTGATAATTGAATGAATGAATGAATGAATGAATGAATGAATGAATGAATGAATGAATGAATGAATGAATGAATGAATGAATGAATGAATGAATGAATGAATGAAATAATTAATTAAATACATGAATGAACGAATGGATGCATGGATGAATGTATGGGTGACCACGTGAATGAATAAAATAATGAATGAATTAATTAATTAATTAATTAATTAATTAATTAATCAATCAATTAATTAATTAATTAATTAATTAATTAATTAATTAATTAATCAATCAATTAATTAATTAATCATGAATGAATGAATCATGAATGAACGAACGATTGAACGAACGAATGAACGGACGGACGGACGAACGAGTAGCGAACGTTGCATGAACAAACAAATATGAGCAATCATCTTTCAAAAATACAAATTGATATTGCCTTGGAATTATTTCAATAATGTCGATAGAAGTTAATGAAAATGAAATATTTGTTACGCTTTTTCTCAAATATGATCATGAATATGCGACAAATATGCGACAAATATGCTTTGATGCATTCCCCTCCAAGTCTTAAATATTTAAAAGCCTCGTGTGTACTTGCAGCTAACTGTCATTTAGATAATAACATTGACACACAGCATAATAGCAGGCGACAAATAGCAAACACATAATAAAAGAATCATGAGCATACAAACTATTAAGAGAAAATTACTCTGAATGATGTTTTGATTAGATAATGACATTTATTAGTGACACAATATAACAGCACTCCCAGGTATTAGAAAATAACAGCACACACAGAGAGTAGAAAAAACAGCACACCCAGGGAGTACAGACTATCCTTATCAATACAGGTGTATTTCTAAAGGCAATAACATTTATATCGGTAATTTAAAAAACATTCTGCACGTGTGTGTTTTTACATCATATGTTCTTTGAGCGGTTGGACCATATGGAGCATATGGAAAAAGGATTTTGTCATATTCAACAATAAAACAAACGCTTTAATAATATTAGTTAATCCTTTACTTCATAGAAACGCCTTTGGACACCTCTAATATAGACGCCTTTGGACACCTAATATAGAAGGCTTTTGAATTATTGGGTGAATTATGTTTATATTAACTGACAGAGTGGAAAACAGTGCAGGAAGTGTTCAGATTGCTCGTTACTCTTCCTGCACTGTTTTCAAATGCCTTCTGTGATTGGTGCAGGAAAACGTGTATCTATGGAGTAAAGGGTTAAATAAGGAAGGTGTATCAATATATACATAAGTGCGACTATCGGTACTTTCAACTACTTTAATTGTTTTTAAAGTTTAGTCAGTCTTATTTTTGTTTTTCCTGTAAATTTACCTAACAGGTAATAGTGATGTACACAACGCAGGAGAGTGGCGGTTGGGAACTTCTACAACAAGTTTGGCCAACTCATTTGATAAATATGCATAAATATTTGTTACAGTAATATATTATGGACACAACATTCCAGTAACTTTGTTTATATAATGTATAATTGCAGGTAGCAGTGAAGACACCGTGCCCTGTCAACTGATAAACACTACCAGCATCCACGGATATCCATCTTACACTGGTGCTCCTGTCTTCCACAACTCTCGTTGTCCAAATTTAAACCAATCGATGACGTCACAATCCAAACAACACACGTCACATGTAAATATACACCAACCGAATTTATAATTTCTTAGGAAAGAGCGAGGCTGAATATACCAATAAACCCGATTTGTGCTTCCCAGTGGCGGTTCTATTTGAACCAATGTGGAATCCTGTAGTCACTTAATCTGTACTTATGTTTATTCAACTGAAGTTTGTGCTATATTGTGATGATCGTGTCCCTCTAATTCTGCTTTGCTGATGGACATACTTTTTGTCACATCCAAAACACTAGCTCAAACAAAGTAAGTCTACTAGTCTATAGAACAAATCCCATTCTCCCGATTGGGTCAGTCAAACAGCAGCATATTTCAGCACGTTGAACGGTCAATTGCTTCAGGGAAAGTTTGAATGACGTCATAGTTTAGTAAGCGTTTGTGTGCCAGGCATAGAATTCCCATGATTGTTTCATTGGGGGTTAATAGACCTGATTCGGGAGATATCAGGTTCTATGTAATTTATACTCTGAATCTATATGATATAATGTAATTTCTCCCTGTTGATTGATATACGGCATTGCGTCTCAATGTCATTCGTTTCTCACCGCTGATTCAATTGAAAAAGTTCTTGAAGTGCTTGATTGCTGGTTAAACTTCCAGTATACCAGGAAAGAAGGGTTAGATTAAGTGATCGTTTATAAGCTGGCATAGAAAATACGCTTAATTTTCAAAATAAGCGTTAAAGCGGCATAACCAGTATCTGGGTGCATTTATTTTATAAAGAGAGAAAATAACTTGTTTATGAATGACAAACATTTTCGTGTATTTCTCATGACTATCGATGCATTTATAACAGACGATAACTGTCTTAAATTTGAATAAATCTAAATTTTCTGATCAGTAATTGATTCAATCGTATATGCTCGGCCAATACCGTCATAATTCAGTATTAGAACAGTTGCGAGACATGTACTTTAATTTAAACAACGGTATTCTCCAAAAGACATGCTCCAGAGAGTCACGAAATTATACTAATTATTACAGTAATACCAGTTAATTATTAATTTGAAAGGACATAGATACTGGTTATGCCGCTTTAAGAAAGTATGAGTAGGGTTTAATTAGCTTTTACATTAGTTCAGGATATGTTCGAAAAGATAATGTTAATACAGATGATATCAGAATTGAAAGCAAATACGAGTAAGTTGTCACTCTAATCTTCAATTCAACGCTAACACGCCATGAAATATTACATATATTTGATAAAATATGGATTAAAGACGCTAACGTTAATGATGTAGTCCCTGCTATAGATGAAATCGATACTCGTTGTCGGTTCTTCAATATAAAACATTGTGACGTCATTTACTCTATACAACGGCTTTGCTTCTCTTATAAAATTTAGTAAAATTATCGAATTCCATTCACTGTATTCGCATTAACTAAATGATGCAAAAGTATTATGACAAGTTTATTTCCATTATTTTCCAGAATGTCTGAGACGCATGAGGAATAGTCACTATGAATACAAATACGGCGACACAATTTTATCTAATACACTTCATTATAACATGACCATATGCAATAATCATACTTCGTTTATGATATTATAATTCCATTCTCATTATGTATTTAAAGCATTTTAATTGGACAACGTCAATTTTTTAAAGACTTTCATTTTTCGATAAAACCTTGCAATCTGATCACCTCGGCCTTTATGCTACGCAATAAATCTCTGACATAATAAGGCGCCATTTTGGAAATACTTCCAGTCACATGATAAAATAAAATGGCGGCCCCTTTATGCCACCTTATATAAATGTATGTTGAAATTATAAAAGTTGGTTTATCAAGACTGATATTTTAAATTTCCCTATAATAATGTGTATAAATAAAAAAAATCGATATAATAACGCCATATATTCAAATTAATGACGGATACATAATGTGTTACTTTCACGCGAATGAACACAAGACTTGTAACACAGGCGAATAGTGTTGGTGTATTCTAGAGCTATACACGAGGTGTATTATACGGATGATACGGAAATACCCTATGTTTCACGATTGAAAACCTTGGAGCCGCACTACTTTTACGTTTCTCGCGTAAACAAAGATTTTCAAAAATACAATACAACAAAAACAAATGTTAGATCTAGTCCTAGCTGTTTTCTTCGGTTTATTGTTTTATAGATTTCTTTGGTTCAGCGATTTAACCGGGCGCCACAATCAGACCAGAAACAATGAATTAGGTCACAAAATGTTCAGATTTGAGATGTATTTTGTACAATTAAACACAATGTTTACCGAACGTGAATGCTAGCCGTTGACAAATATTTACACAGACCAAATTATTCGACAGGAAAAATGAAATAAAAACATGTACATGTAGTTGAAGTTCAGAAGCAAACGATCGTGTGACAATTTAAATACACAAACCTTGCACGTAAAAGTCGTTTAAAACGTTCCAAATTCGGATTCTCCATCAACCAGCGTGGATTTATATGACCTTCGTAAATATTGACACATTTTTAAAAACAATCTTGTAGACAAAAACTAAACAATGACGTCAGCTTGTTTTGTTTTTTCGTTCACTTGAGGAGTCTCAAATTAAATATAATCATCAGGATTGGAATTATAAGGATTACATCCATTTTTCCGTTTTTTATGCATGTGTATAGAATGTCGAATCACGCACAAACCAAATAAAGTCCGTATTTAATATAATAAACAAACATGCAAAATACAGATTCAGACTTTGTTCGACTATAAATAAACTTACAATTTTATAAAGATAATATGACTTTCGCAAATATTATAGTATAAGAATTAACATATATATCGTGCTATATGAGTTTGTAGTTACAGAGCAAGAGTAAACAATAGAATATGTCTCACATAAGTATACATTTAAATATAAAGTCAAACCTGTCTTAAGCAGCCAGTCAAGGGAAGGAGCAACGATGACCTTTTAAGACAGGTTGTTGCTTATTACAGGTTAATTTGCTCTAAAAGCATTGAAATAGAAAATAACAAATGTGGCTGCTTAAGTTAAGTGGCTGCTTAATAGAGATGGCTGCTTACAAAGGTTTGACTGTAGTTCATTGATACATAGCTAATATTCCCATGTAGTTGATCTTGTCACTTTATTGCAACATGATCGACTAAGAGAAACATTAAGCATTAACGTTTTAAATAAATCATTGGATATCGACAACATTGCACTATGTCCAAAGGCTGCATGATTTCATAATTTGTTGTGGAATATACCTCGAAGGAGAATAATGGTTAGATATCAAACTAATTGCTATGCGTGTACCTGAAGCTTATAGTTGTATTCGCAATAGCATAGTTCTAGATTGATTCGCTATAACTCGATCCCCAAAGCCTAATCAAAAGGTAGTGTTTGATAATGCCAATGCATCATCATCAAGCACTAAAGGTCTCACTACACAGTTGAATTTCGTTCTTTGTTTTATATAAAATAAGGTCTCACCACACAGTTGATATGCTATTTGTTCTATATAAATATAAGGTCTAGGATTTCTATGGTAAAAGAATGTTCCACATAGAATTTTTTTTAAGTATTTTTTCCATAGCAGTAATGTATACCCACATTAAATGTACAATAACTGGTAGGTTCACTAGGTTGTTTTTTTTTAAGAGGGTGCAGTGACACTCTGAGATTTTCTGAAAAAAAGAAGTCCTCAAATGCTCATAAATACATGCATATGTTGAATTCTATAAAAGTCACTTTTTCACATCAGTGATGTCTTATTGCAGTATATGCTACGCAAAAATTTGCTCTACTTATCTGCAGTAAGAAATCACAACCACTTTGAACCATGTTAAAAATATTTCAAAATCAAATTACATAGGACTCTATTTAAAGCGTAAGAATATTGTTACCGTGGGGAGGGGGAGTCGTAACTGTATAGTGAGACGTTTATGGATATGTATTCAAATCTAGACATTGGACTATTTGAGATTTTCATGAAAAACAATATTTGATATGAACGTTAACTTTGTGAAGTTGTATTCAACAGTATTAAATTGCTTACCAGGATGAATATGAAAAACAAACACGTAGTTATATTTTTGTATTTAAATTGATTTTATTTCATAAGACACATTTAATGATATATATTAATACAGCACAAATTATTTCTGGAAAATAAAAACGCTTTTTCATTATTAATTTTAATGTTACAAACTTATGTATTTTTGGATAATTATAACAGTTACTATTAAATAGTTAATTTCAAAATTTCAGCTCAAAAAGTTCGTAAAATACTGTGAACACGGCATTAAAGCACAACGACAAACACCCTGTCCAGTTGGATTTTTTTTATTCCAACTGGCATTAGTTTCCATTAGGGAATTACGATTTTTCCAATTGGAATATAAAAGGCTCAATTGGAAATTGTATATCTTCCCTTGAGACAGGTGTAATAAAATATCAAACTTTGAATTGTTTGTTGCAGATCGATGTTGAACCGAGAACAGGTCGTTTTTGGGAAGAAACACTGAAGCTACAGAGAAGCACTATTCTTTTACCGGAATATCTGGGGGATGGATATCGTCCCAGACATCTTAACGTCACATACATAAACCTACACATACCCCTGTACTGGGTGGACAGACGGACAGATATTGTACAGTCGGAGATAGACTATTACGAATATAAGGTTTTTAATTATACCCTAAACGTCATTTCTTATGTAAAGATGTTTGTGGGTAAACATTGACATTAAATGAAAACTAGTTATGTTGATTTTTATGAAACGTTGAAGCGGGTAAACGTTTACATTACATAAAACCAAATTAAGCGCTTATCAACATTAAAAGTACTCAGCATCTGCATTATATTATGTTGTGCAGGGTGTTAGTTGTAACTATGATCCAAGTATGAGTGTCCTTGCACTAGTACTGATACGACTGGTAAGTTCTGAATTGAGTTCCTCAAAGTAATAATCAAATGTACTTGAAAAGTCCTTCAATTCAATTCAATTCAATTCAATTCAATATGTTTATCAAACATAACATTTAAAGATGCATTGTCATAAACAAGACGGTTAACAATACAAATTAAAATTAGGAAGAGTACAAACAAACATTGACTATTCCAAAACATACATGTATAATATTATAATAAATGTTAAATATTCTAATGAAATATCTTTTGAATGAATGGTTGAAATATTCTTTACGGTATACTCTAAAAATACAAGTCTTTACAAAGAATCCAAATGAGAGGTCAGCAGGTCAGTTGAAAATGACTGATGTTGGTAAAATATGAGAAGGACGATATGTCCACAAATGCAAGGTGAAAATGTGCTTTTTTTTTTTGAAAATTAGTGTTCAGCGCAAATTTTAAAAAAATGGCCTTATCTAATGTTGAGAGAACTTGTGGCCAGAACCTTTTGCCTAAAATTGTAATTGATTTATATGCATAATATATTGATTCGTTGATTGATTGATTGATTGATTGATTGATTGATCGAATATTTAGCTTCATGTTTTTGCAATCGAGGGCTAGCAGACGATCAGTTAACCTAACCACTGTTTCCTGTGATTCTGGAAGGTTAACCAGTACTCGAGCACACCCCATCGCCACAAGTAACTGAAACCTTTCCCACTTAAATCAGCGGTGAGAGACGAATGACAATGAGACGCAATGTCATAATCAATCATCATGGAGATTGTGGCCGAGTGGGGATTCGAACTCTCAATTCATGGATTGATAGCCAGACGCTCGCTCGACCGACTGAGCTAATTGGGCCTGGCTGCATAATATATAATATAATATGGCAATAAAATATGTTAAACTATTTCAAATGTATCATGGTTGGTATTTGTGATGTTAAAGAACAATGTATTAAGATGTAATCATGGTTGGCCTTAAACGATTGTCCTAAGGCGCTGTCATCTTACGTTTTAGCTCTCACAACTGAAGTATTTGGTTCGAGCCAATCTCGATATAAAATCTGTATGTGACCAAATTAATCAATTACTATCGAAAGACGATGGTTCTGCTTCTATTCAATCTGCAATAAACTTATATGGTATATGCCTTAAGTATGTTGATATGGCGCTTATCCCATTTCAAAATAAAGTAACCAAAATACAATTTAAAAAAAAACAACATTCATAATGTAAGTGTTACTATCGTAGCCGATATGATCATTCAAATTCATGCGTTTGTGTTTTCAATTCAGTTCCAATCGGATTTGAAATACACATTAATCATGGTTATTCTATGTTTTATTTCAGATAAAGCGTCTGATGAATGCGTCGTGTGGCGGATTGATTGGATTGATCGTTGTGTCCCTGATCATCATGGCCATCAGCATCTTTGTCGGCATGTATTCTAGCAGAAAGAATAAGGTCAATCCGATAGTTGAAGAAGTCAGCGTGACACCAAGAGTGTAACACAGGGCCCATCAATATGTTCTGAGCTTGAGCCGGTTAGCTCAGTCTGTAGCGCGTCTGACTATCAGTCGAAGGGAAGTGAGTTTAAATCCCCGCCTGACCACAGTCTCCGTGATGACTGATATACGGCTTTGCGTCTCTTGTTATTCGTCTCTCCCGACTGATTCAAGTGGAAAATATATATTTTACTTGCGAAGGCATAACAAATAACGCTCAATATCTCAACCAACCATCGTTCAATATTGATAAATTCTATTTATAGTAGATATCATTTATGGACACGTTTAATATATGGGCAAATGCTTTACGGTAAATGCTATTTATAAACAAATGTATTATATGAATGAATGCTCTATGGTTAATGTTATTTATAAACAAACGTACCTTAAGGTCCAAAGATATATGGTAAATGTTATTTATAAACGAATGTGATATATGGGTGAATGCTCTATGGTAAATGTTATTTATAAACAAATGTAATATACGGGCGAATGCTTAACGGTAAATGCTATTTTTAAACAAATGTAGTATATAAATGAATGTTCTATGGTTAATGTTATTTATAAAGAAACGTACCTTACGGTCCAAATATCTATGGTTAATGTTATCTATAAACAAATATAGTATATGGGTTAATGCTCTATGGCAAATGTTATTTATAAACAAATGTAATATATGGGTGAATGTTTTATGGTAAATGTTATTTATAAACAAATATAATATATGGGTGAATGCTCTATGGCAAATGTTGTTTATAAACAAATTTTATATATGGGTGATTGCTTTATGGTAAATGTTATTTATAAACAAATGTAATATATGGGTGGAAGATATATGGTATATGTTAATTATATGTAAATGTAATATATTGGCAAATGATATATTTGGGTGATTTATGGTTGAAGAATAAACTATATGGACGAATGTTAATATATGCTCTATATGTTTACCAAGATTAATGCATTATATGCTATGCTATGCTTTGCTTTGCTTTGCTTTGCTTTGTTATGCTATGCTTTGCTATGCTCAATACGATGCTGAAAGATGTTTTAGCAAAATGTATAATGCATTGTAATAAATTATGATTATAATGTTCAGTCTTATGTATGAATCACTGACATTAACCTAACAACGATGACTTATGAACCACTGTGTTGATGTTTGTTATAGTCCGGCAGATAATCAGTGTATTTTCACTGAACTTTGCATGAGAGTGTATAGTAATTTTTTTTTGCTAAAATGGTAGTCTATATATTGTTCTTTGATTTTATGTTGGATGACATTTTGTCATCATTGAGTATTTTGAAATAAACAAGATGGCGTTCAAAATTGTCGCCAATTTGCTCGAAAAGCAACATTCAGATAATAAATTCCATACCATACCAAAGGATAATTTTAAATTGTTTGATGTTTCGGTGACAGACTGGGAAGACGTTGTGTCATTGAACATTTTGAACCAAACAAAATGACGCGGCGTCCAAAATTGACACCAATTTGCTAGAAATGCAATATCAAGATAGAAATTACTATTAGTATAAACTATTTATACGCTTGATGTTTTTGGTGTTTAAGTGACAAACATATTTTGACAAACACAAAGTTTCAGGCCGGAAACGAAATCTCACAGAAACTCAAAGTTTGACCTTGAACGTTAAGGTACGGGTGTGGGTCTAACTCGCGACACGTCATCATGTTAGGTTGATCATTTGTAGCAAGTATCAACAAAATCCATCTATGCATGACAAAGTTACAGGCCGGAAACGAAAAACCGGACGGAATGAAGGGCGGACGCTGCAATTACAATATGCCACCCCAATTTATTTTTTTTTTTGAGGGGGGGGGGGGGGGGGGGGGAGGGTGGTGGTGGGGGGGGGGGGCATAAAAACATGTTTTATGTATGTACTACCGGAATATAGCTCACTAATGGCTTATAACGATTTCACCGTATCTGTGCAATAAGCTGTAGTAACCAAAGGGTAAGATACATTAATTCGCTTTGCTCATTTTTTCATTTACATGCCCTCGCCCTTTAGTGCACGTTTAAATACATCTTGAAGAGGAAATCTACTTCCGATGAAATATGTATGCCTATGAAGTCAATGTTATAGATGTCCGAGACTGAGTAAAAAATTGTGTTTAGTAAAAACCTCGTAACAACTGCCAAGATTAAACGTTCTGTGTTTTACTTATTTTTAATTCACACATTTGACTTGGACAGCGAAGTGTTACAGATTTCAAGGGATACTGGTGGCTGTTAAAACATCAGACTTTCCATTTTTGTTCGCGTGAACGAGGCATTTTTTCGCGAAATATTGAACCATCAAGCTATTTTTTTAAAAGCACCGAGAGGATCCTCCGTGGCCAAGTGGTTTAAGGCGCCGTCTCAAGATCACTAACGTCTCACTACTTAGGTCGTAGGTTCGAGTCCCGCTCGCTCTAAAAACTATATGTGAGACAGTTTCGAGTTACTTGCGGAAGGACGTTGGTTCTACTCAGTTTGACTTAGTCTGAGATCTTCAACCATTAGTAAAACTGGATATGTCATATATAACCTGAAATGTGTTTAAAATGGCGTTAAACACCATTAAAAAACACCGATTTATACGGTCTCATAACGTCATCACGTTTTTTTTTATATTTGTAAAAAAGTATACTTAAACTTTAAGGCAATCTTGAAGCGTAACGACTGTTGTGCTTATTGAATATTTTAAATAACAGGTTGTGTCAAATCAAATTCGTGTCACTAAAATGTCAAACATTGATTCATAAAGTTCATAAAACGACGCATTGAAAGGTAACTGATTGATTTAATCTCGTCGCAGACTCTCAGACTCTCACTAGTTTCGAATTCACGCCAGAGGTTGCGGGTTCGATCCCCAGCAAGACCCGATTTCTCTTATAAAACAACACTCAGTACTGATTCTACCCAGGAAGCGTACTCGAGAGCAGTTTATATAAGCTCTGAGCTTTCATCACAATCAAACTAAAATGTAAGTTTCTATGTGAAATTGGAACGGTTTATTTTGAAAATAATGAGTGATTTCATATGCTGAGAAAGTAGGAAAACAATTAAATCCTTATGAAGAACAGACTTTTTTTATCACAAATAGCCAGTGAAAGTAGAAAATACAAAAAGTAAACTGTTAAAAAGAGAGAAATGCTGTCCAAAAATATTCGTGCTTCAGAGATAGCTGATAAGATTGCATTCTTTTTTCAACTTGTATAACAAGACGTACAAAACGCAATAATCCGCAATGCAGATTTGGTTGGCTTCCGTGATCCCAAACATCTAGTAACTGTGACATGGCGTGCAGAATGCTGTCAAAGAGAAGTGCCTGTGGAGAGATGTCATGTTTCATTTCAACATATCACAATAATTTAGTTGACATATCGTGCATATTTCAGTAAAAGGGAAGTGCCACGTATAATTATTACTATATTTGCAAATGCATCCAAGTAGTTCCTCGCATTGCAAAGCTTTTAAAATAATTAGCAGAGAAGTTAAAAGCAGCGATTTGATAGCATGACATTTACAAGAGTGTCTCAAGAAACCTGTCGATATGGTCAGCTACGTACGAGTTAATAAAATGATGTGGACTTTTGCTATAATTGAATGAAACTTTGTATGCTGGTATCTAAACAATTAAATAAATGATGTGTATCTAGTTAAGATTTTAATAGATGTCGGCATCTTTATAACGTCTGCATCAGGTACCTCAAACCAATAAATATTCAGTATCTTTCGTCAACATTTACGTAACGTCGTCTGCTAATGGCATTGCGTCATAAAATACGATGGTACGCAATTAAACGTTTTCTATCATCAGGAGATAAAGTTAACACGTTTTAAATCTAGTTACTTTAACAGAACGCAGGACCAAAATGACGACACCAGCGCATAATGAAAACAGTGCAATAAACTTCGGAAAATTTGATATAAACATTGAAAATGAGGCGACCAACAAGAAGTCGACTATGTCGAACACCCACCCCCACTTTCCATGCAACTATTTTTTTCTCTATTCAACCGAGTTCCACGTTTCTATTATACATACATTATATTTAGCAAGCATAGACAATACAATGCATTAATGTACCTCTGTCACCAAATAAATTCAATTTGTTTCACATTTTCCTTCACTTTCGTAATTTTGGACAATACACCCCCATCACGCTTGGTGCGGTTCTGTTGTTTTCCTCAATATATCCGAAATATTGCGATTATTGCACTGAATAATTGGTCGATTCGGTAAATATTGCGTTTTAAAATTGCATCAGAGATATCCAGAGGGGCGAGAGTCGGGCTAAGTAAAAGTAGCAAAATAGCAGAATGAAAATTTTCCATTCTGCGGTTCAGCTATTCTGATAACTTGACCGACTTCGAGAGTCGCTAAAGAATGACAAGGATTGAGAATGATTGCCCAAATGACACCAGATACAACAAAACTACACCTAAACAGCCACTAGAGGATGGTAATTGATTAAATACTGACATATATCAGGAAATCGACATGTTCTTGTTTAAATTGAATTTAAGATTTTAATATTCATGCTTTTCGCCGAAAAATCGAAGTAATCTTCGAATCTATGTAAGGCACACAACCCTTCCCAAAGTAACGGCTACATCTTCCCAATGCATACTAATGCATCGTGATATATACCATCGCGTGCTATTATTCGAAAATGACGTTTTCACCTTAATGCCGACGTCACAAATTCAACTGATATCAATGTTGATCTACGGTATAATTTGATTATCAATAGGTATTAAATATATGTAATAAGTTCACAAACGTTTTGACGACATCCAGTCTGTAGTGCGGACCCGGCTCTCCTGATTGCGTCCGTTTAATAACAATGTTGGTAAAGCCACATTTGAGCTCGTTGATTGGTCAGTTGCTTTAACTGAGGGTTTGAATGACGTAACAGTTGTGTAGGCGTTTGTGGGGAGGCATAGAATTCCCTGCTTTTTCATTGGGTTAATAGACCCGTTTCGGGAGACGGCATCCCTTCAACGTTAATTTACAACCACCAAGTCGATGGCTTTGGGGAAGTAAGTGGTAGATAATTTTGTCACATTTGTTCATTGTTGGCAAATCGCATTTCAGCTGGTTTAGATATATCATTCTTAAATAATGGTAAATTGGTAAATTAATATGTGTTTTCGGTTTGTTTCATATCTGTAGGATCTTTAATGACATTGATGTACTGTCGCATCTCTCCAATCTAGTATTGGCGATGCATAGACCATCACCAGAGCGACTGTGCCTTTATTGTCTTTAATAAATTAAATAATAGCAATTCTAGAAAAAATTATTGTACAAAATTGAATACGACTATATTTTTTTTACTTTTAGAATACCATTTCTTCTAAGATGATAACTTCGCGAAACGGTCACGAAAATCATGAATGTCAGCCATATTTGTGTTATCATGGACGGTAACTCCTGTCGAAAAATGAGTAGTCTTAATAATTTCGACGATCGCTTTCTCAAAGCAAGGTCCGTATATTCTGCTTATGCTTAATATCCCATAGCAAAATATCCAATAACTGTTACATTAAGAGAAGAGTGTTCAACGGTACCGTCAGTCCTATGATACAAAATAAATATAAAATAAGATATAAACCCAACACATACATCACTTTGTCATAGTGTACACGTATTTATTCGTTAGTTTTGTTGCAGAATTTATAGTATTACTAATATGGTCCGATTTATGTTTTTACGTATTAAACGTGCATTGTCCTTAAGCATTTATCTGGTTATCATTTAACTTCGCCAATATATCGGGCATGTAAACGTCTTCTCCGTACAACTATTCGTGAATGTGATATGATGCTGTTTTAATAATGTAGCGTACGTAAGTTTTACCTGGTATTTATTAAACTTCGCCAACATATCGGGCATTTTAACTCCTCCGTACAACTATTCATAAAAGTGATTTGATGCCGATTAAATAACGTACTGGTATCCGTTTATCAACCGTTACGGTAATTTCACTATGTACGTTCCAAGACCAAAATTTAAAAAAAAATACAGATATACACGGAATATTCACGAGTGTCAGGTAATTACTAACGGACAATATTATATCGGTTTTTCATATTCAGTAATGTCAATATTTACGTTCGGACACCGAAAATTAATTTACGGTTATAAACGGAATATTCATGAGTGTCAGGGTAAATGTAACCGGATTTCCAACTTAGTTATGACATCCTGTATTTTGCAATAGTAGGTAGGGTTTGTTTTTATATTAACATTTTAAATATCTATTTTTTAGGGGATTTGATTGCGGTTAATATTTCAAAATAAATGGAAAATTTATCTTCCCAGTTTATCTGACAATGTGTTAGCAAAATTAAAGTAAGAATGAAATAAAATAACAATTTTGAGTCAATAACGTGACAACACAACTTCGGTTGATATGACAACAAATTGACAGAGATTCTGATTCCCTCTGCACAGACCAGCAGTTTAAACTGGTTATTTAGTATTATCACTCGAGTAATGCTTTCCGCAGTGGTGTATCTACATCCGACATTATTTCAGCGACTGACTCTGGCTTACTTTGAACACACACTATTGGCAGTCTGTGTGTAGTCACCCAGTGTAATTTGCATTTTGTTTTACATATTTCTCTAACCTGACTTTAATCACATATTTCCTCGTATTCATACAGTTATGACCCGCGTCCGTCCGTCCGTCCGTCCGTCCGCCCGTTTGTCTGACTAACAGTTAGTCATTCTCTTCTATTCGTCCGTGCGATTCAAACTTGTCTAGTTAGCTAGCACACTCATAATTTAACTGAACTTTTGGATATCATTACCATGACGTAGAGCATGCTCTCACGGCATTCTGATAGAGCTCGTTGTCACGGCGATCTGATAGATCACGTTGTCACGGCGTTCTGATAGAGCACATTCACGACCTTCTGATATTACTGTTTTACAGGAATTCCACGTATTTCCCACAATAGCAATTTGTTGTATCGCAACTGTATCAGCCTAAATCATTCCATGCTAGTTATACAATTCCATAGAGATTTAGGGATATAAGAATGTGTACAAGATGTCAAGGCAATAAGTCAGTTTAAACTTGATATAGATCTACATTTACTTTTACAGCAAATATCATTTAGCCATTAGTATTAATATATTTCATAAAGTGTTTGATCTGAGACGATTAGTATTCCCCCTCTCATTTGATATAAAATCATTTACGGGGGGATTCATGACTTCGGTCAATTTAATCCACACTATATTTCGTTCTTCGTCATTGTTTAAACATGCTGTTTGCTTGTCATATTCAGCTTTGTCAGAAAGCACAGATGCATGTTGACTTTGTACACCTTTGCCTTTTGCAGTGTTTGCTCTACTCCTTCTTGGAATGTCGCTATTAAGGAACTGCTGATATACGCCTCCTGCAATAGACTCATAGGACGGTGGCAGATCGGGCGGTACAATGATGATATCGTCTATTGTTTCCATACGTTGAGTGTTATGTTGTATTACTGTTGTAACTGTAGTTGTAGATGTTGTTGTTGTTTGTCCTGTGTTGTGGGTACATTTCCATAATATACAACAACATACGAGGAAAACAACAAATACAGAACCGCCCACAACTGCTCCAATTCCAGCACCGTTTGTTCCCGCCATATTACTTTTGCTGTAAAGAAATTAGAGGTAAGTTCGTGAATTAGTTGATATACTTCTTAAAATGAACAGAAAAGGAACATATATAATACACTGGTGATATTGTATAGACACAGTCATTTCACTGAATAATTAAATGTATATAGAACCGCCCACAACTGCTCCAATCCCGCCATATTACTTATGCTGCAAAGAAGAACTCGGAGGTGACGTTATCAACACGTTAAATGGTTATCGTATTAACATGAACAAATTATAACATAGATAACCAACTGAAGATGTAGCATTTAAAGGAAATAAACTGAAATATTAACCATAAATACAATCATGCATTATATAGAGAGATGATTATAACAGCATGTACCGCAGCGGTTGTCTAGTGGTTGAGCGTCCGCCTCGTATGCGGAAGGTCGATCCCCGGTCAGGTGATACCAAATACTTGAAAAATGGTAGCTCGGCGCTAAGCATTTAGTGGAGTCAGCTCCGTGTCAGTATAATGTGACGTAGTGGGCCGTCCTTAGCTTAGAATGCTGTCTCAAGTAGATAATATTAACTTAAAACTTATTGGAAATGACGCTTAAGTGCAATTCATATATAGAGAAGATTACAATAGCTAATACAGAATCTAAACATAATTTTATATTGGCACTAAAACTGTTTAAATGCTCAATAAAAAATGCAAATCCATGTTACATAATCGAGGTTCGAGTCACACTCGCTCCAAAAACTTTATGTGAGAAAGATTGTCAGTTACCTGCGGAAAGACAGTGGTTCTACTCAGATTCATTCCGAGGTCTTCCTCGACCAATAATACGGGATATGCCATATATAACCTGAAATATGTTAAAATGGCGTTAAACCTCATTAAAAAAAATTGAGATGTGGAAAATTTAAGAACATAATTTTCATATCGACTTTTCACTTTTCAAAATTTTAATTAAAAGAAAAAAGAATTATAACAATCGGGCGCTTCTAATTCCGGCATTAACTAATTTATTAAGCTTAAACTACGTTTACGAGTACAGTCGCTGGATAAACATTTGCCTACTGTATCAATCATTTGAATAACTAAGCAGAATAAAACAATCGAACTATTCAACACAACTCACCTGCTAATATAATAATATTTATACCGTCACTGTATTCAGTTTATACGCCTTTTTTTCCAATGTATTATCTTGTCAAATTCCTCTCGAATTAATATTCATGATCCATCTACCTCTTTGTTTCTAGTTTTTATTGTTCTTGATTCCTCTATTTTCGATGATTGCATTACTGCATAAAAAACAGCGAGAAGATTGTGTTTATTTACGTATGTAATGTATTTGTTATCACGTGACGATATAAGGTGTATCCTGTCCTGTGGTATGTTTTATAGTATTTAAGCGTAGTTGTTAGGTAAGGTAAACTGAGTGAATAATGTGATCGGTGCACTCACGCACGTAGTATTACATTGTAAACTTATTTAGCTTACATCGGTTGTGAAACAAGTTTCTTAAAACTTCGACAAAGCGCTTGAAATCTTCCTGGGTAAGACCATTACTAAGCACTATATACGGTTAAGTGTCTTGCTCAAGGACACTGCACATAGCCTTAGCGGAGGATCGAATACCCCTTATCCTGAGTCAGATGCTACACGCTCCGTTACTAAGTATCTGGCGGCTGGTTGAGAATCAACAGATTAATTCTTTAAAATGGTATTTTTACTCAATATCAGGGTTTAAGTCACAATATGTGAAAATATTTGTTGATGCTTATATTTCAATTTGTATTTGTTTATCTCAATGTTTTCCTCACCAATATAAATCCGCGGTTCCGGTTAGGTTATATAGGCGCGGTTCGGTTAGGTTATATAGGTGCGGTTCGGTGTAGGTTATATAGCTGCGGTTCGGTGTAGGTTATATAGGCGCGGGTACGTCTCACATGCAGGACGGCGTGGGTTTGTTCACCAACTTCAAATATTGTACTACACATGCAGCCTTCGTCGATTGACATCCACCCGAGATAAGATACTTGTTTGCGAAACATAAAATTAGTATGCCTCTCCTCGGTATAGTACTTTAGTTATAGTAAAACCTTAAACATGCCCGAGGGACTACAATACACCGTTCTATACAGAGTAAGTAAGTGGTGCGCGTGGTCCAGTGGTACAGCACCGAACTCATAATCGGAAGGTCGTGGGTTCGATCCTCCCTCACGGCCAGACACGATTTCCGCATATGCTTAGTACTGGTTCTACCTAGGAAGAGTTCGAGCGTGATTTATTTAAGTTGTAAGAACTTATTTCACAATCGAAATAAAATAAATAAGTTTAAACTATACAGAGTAAGAAGCTCGTACTCCCGGGTTGTGTCCACCTAATGTATTCTTTATTTATTCTTTTAACGTGCATGTAGGTCATAAAGCCGCATTCGCTGATTTATACTAGTATATTTCAATAATTCCTTTTATATATGAAATCTATTTTCAAGTGTAAAATCACATAATCAGTCTTATTAAAAAACTTTTACATACGTTGGATGATTTCAGTTATTGGCGTTTTGGGGCCTGGAAGAATGTGGTTAGCAGAAGCTAAAAAATCGCTGTATCAAAAATTATAACCAAAGGGGGGTAACTATGATAAGCAAAGGATGAGGAGGTATTTACAGTTACTTTCCTTAGAAAGCTTAACGTAGATGAGTTGCGTTTTATTGACAACACAACACTGTTTAGATACTTAAAAATAATATTTGAACACGAATAACATTTAGTATTATAACTGACAAGTTCCTAATGCTTCCGATTTTTGGATTGTGCATTTTATAAATAAGTATGTTATAAATTGTAGTAATACTTCCTTTATTTCCGATCGACTGGAATATGTATTTATTTCCAATTATCAAGAATGTATATTAATCTGATGAGCTCATAAAAATATAGTTGTAATTCACTCCAGAGGTTGTTTTATTATCGTTTTAGACATTTCTATTTAAAATATCATAAATATAAAAACCTATAAGATTTACTTAAAACACAAGTTTCATAGGGATTCAAACCCGCCTGTACCGTATGTATAGAGAGGCAATACACAGAATTACAGTGAATTAACCTGACGCAAGAGCGACTATCGCTCCGCCCACTGGCCAAGTGGCGTTGTTTGTCAAAGTAAATACAATGTAATACAATGAAGTGTTCACCTAGAGACGGTTTGCTTCACTCTCTAACACATTCGACTCATTACATTCACCGCTAACGTTCGATTGTCTAAGGAAATGGCAGCGCGACAATCAATATCAATCGCGGATAATCGACTTGTTTGATTGAAAGCCCACGTAAAGTCAATTAACAAGTTGTAACTTGCATACAACTCTGATAGACACCCACAGCATATGGATGTAACATGAAAACGTTATTCTGTCAAAAGAATTACAGTTCAACAATGACCACCCCGCCCCCCACCCCCAACCCACCCACCCACCCACCCCAACACATACACACCTTTGAGCATTGGTGTGATTGCGATACCTTACCCACTCATACGCCTAGTTTCTGTTTCTTTCCGAGCACACGACACCCACCGTACAAACACAAACATTTCAGTATATTTCAACGTACTGTCCATGTGTTACAACCATTTAAGTTGATCGAACCACTTTTGTTAAGGTGAGAGTCCACAAAATAGAGGCAGCAAGTGAACCAGTTGTTTGAGAATGACATCTTTGTAGTCGAACCAGAGGCACATGCATTAGGTTCAATCATTCTATAGTAAAACTATAGTCAAACTATTGATACTGTGGTCGCTGGCTGAACTGCCTCATCATAGTCGATGTCATGATTTGCTTATTTTGCAGAGAGCACGGCTTACAAAATGTTTACAGGTACATATGTTTATGGTTTACATACCTACATATTCAACAGCTGCTGTATTCTATTCGTATTCGTTAACCCCTTTAATATATTTTGAGTGTGGTTTAACGCCATTTTCAACATATTTCAGGTTATATATTGCATATCCAGTTTTACTGGTGGATGAAGACCTCAGACTGAGTAGAGCCGTCGTCCTTAACTTAACATTTTTTTCACAAAAAATTTGGAGCGAGCGGGACTCAAACCTAGGACCATAGTGGTGAGAGGTGGTTACCTTTTTAAAGCAATGCAAGTTAAAAGCAGACACTCTATAACAGAGCGCTAAATGCCATTGCCAGCGATTGGTATCCAAATAATGAATGCAAAATTAAGTTATACATAAAAAGGACGGACGAACAGACACATATAACAAACAAGACAGACAGTCAGATCGCACCGCAACGCACTAGATTACACAGCACTAGATGGCAAGCTCAATTATCAAAATAATATATCTCCTCAACATTATTTTAGTTGATACGACTATAATAGTCGGTGCAATTTTACTATATTTTTGTACTAATAAATCTGCGACATTTAGCGTTGAAGGTGCGACATATACCGGTGGTACAAATCTGGCGACATTAAGTGTTGAAGATGCGACATATAGCGGTGGTAAAAATCTGGCGACATTTAACGTTGAAGGTGCGACATATACCGGTATTACAAATCTGGCGACATAAAGCGTTGAAGGTGCGACATATACCGATGGTACAAATCTGGCGACATTAAGCGTTAAGGGTGCAACATATACCGGTGGTACAAATCTAGCGACATTGAGGATTGAAGGTGCGATATATAGCGGTGGTACAAATCTGGAGACATTAAGCGTTAAAGGTTCAACGTATACGGGTGGTACAAATCTGGCGACATTTAGCATCGAAGGTGCGACATATAGCGGTGGTAAAAATCTGGTTACATTTAGCGATGGATGTGCGACATATAGCGGTGGTACAAATCTGGCGACATTAAGCGTTAAATGTGTGACATATAGCGACAGATGATTGTGCTACATTTAGCGTTGGTTTCGACAGTTAACGTCAGTGTTGCGACATACAACGTGGTTACGACATTTAGCCGTGGTCGGTGCGACATTTAAGTAATTTAACGTTGCCACAAACGTCTCCGGAAATGCATCACATTTCACGCATAAGGTCAATTTGCATAACAGTAAATTACCTTACTTCATACTAATATCGAAACACGTTTTGAAATCGCATAATAAATAGAAATGTTATTGGTCTTGAAAAATCAAGGTTATTTATCGTTCCGTATAAAGTTAAAAGGGTAACTACCATTTCTACTGATTTATATGATAAAAATCTAAGATTCGTGCTTAGTCACCAAAAATGACACAATCTCAGACATGACCTATTATTATTATATTTTTGCCAACTCGTCTCATAAATTAAAAGATCAATGAGAACTCGTGTAAGATCCTTATTTTTTGGAAGCTAATATATGCCCTCATATTCAAGTATTTATAGTACTTATCTGCAATAGTACGAATGTGTATATCATCTCAAAAAACATTTATTTTTTAGTTTTTTATTTGCGTATTAAAATCAAAACAAATGATTGAAATAATCTATACATGTAGTTGTATTTAGAGAGCATGACACTGTACAAATCAATATGTACATACATATATGACAAAAAGGGGGACGAATCATTAAAACGTTGTTGTTTTTTTTTTTATTTGCGTATAAAAGTAACAGCAAAGTATTGAAGATAATTCATAGCTGTTCGCAGAAAGCATGACAATGTACAAAAAAGTGAAAATAGATGACCAAATATATGACCAAAAGGTGGCATAGCGTCTTAACGACACTTTCACCAAGACAAAACGAACACAATTAAGATAAAGAGTCATTATAATGAGTGCCCTGCCCTGCGCTGCGCTGCCCTGCCCTGCCCTGCCCTGCCCTGCCCTGCCCTGCCATTATCAAAGTGCATGTCTATCAAAGTGTCAGTGTGCAAGATCATATTTATTTACTACTTAAATTTTATTCCTGTGACATAAACTGAAATGCCCAAGGCCTTCGGGGAAAGGGAGATCGCCAAAGGCTATTTTCCGCATCTGTTTAATACAGACGATAACCAAAATGTTGTACTACAATATTTTCCCGACATGAAGTACTACAACCCCGATGGTATGAAACCCGAGTACAGAGCGAAGTTTTTGGCATGGTACGAACAACATCGTAACGACCATTTTGATTTTGAAATGGAGCTAGTGCGATATTGTCGCTCGGATGTAGATGTGCTGCGAAAATGTTGCTTGAAGTTTAGATCATTGTTCATAGACCTAATCAGGAAAGAGGGCAGTAATGGAATAGACCCTTTTGCGAAATGTATCAGTATTGCATCAGCATGTAACCTGGTGTTTAGAAGTCTATTTCTTGAACATGAAAGCATAGGGGTCATACCAAAGCACGGATATCGACCTGAAGAGAAGCAGTTTACAATTGCCTACTAATGGCTGTCCTATCTGGTCCACGGAGACAACATAAACATTCAGCATGGTCGAAATAAGGGTGAAAAACAAATTGCTCAATAGAAAGTGGATGGCTTTTTCGACCAGAACGGTCAGCCAACTGAGCTAGAATTTCATGACTGTTTCTGGCATGGCTGTTCAAAGTGTTATTCAAAACCTACCATCAATCCAGTGGTTGAAATGTCCATGGCTGATCTCTATGCCAGGACCTTGGAGAAAAGGCAATACCTGCAACAAGAAGGATGCACGTATCATTCGATATGGGAATGTGACTTTAAACAGCAGTTGGCAAACGATCAGGCCATGAAAGCTTATGTTGACGCTCTTGAAATTGTATCTCCATTGGAACCGAGAGAAGCATTTTACGGAAGACATACTGAAGGATTTAAATTATACAAAGAATCCTCAGATAACAATAAAATACAGTATCATGATGTAACATCGCTAAATCCATGGGTCAACAAAACGGGAAAGATACCCATGGGTCACCAAGGTATCGTCACAGACAATTTTAATGATGTACAGCAGTATGAGGGATTGATAAAATGTAACGTACTCGCACCTAGAGGTTTATACACTCCAGTATTGCCCGTGAAATGCAACAGCAAGCTCTTATTTAGCCTGTTTCGCATGTGTAGTGCAAATTATCAACAGAGCGCTTGTCATCACAGTGATGACGAAAGAGCTTTCATAGGAACGTGGGTCACAGACCAAGTAAAATTGGCGGTATCACAAGTCTATACAATACAAATATGTACTAAGTCTGGCATTTCAACGAGATCTCGCAGTATAGCAGGCGGTTTGTTTACCGAATATGTCAACACCTTTCTCAAAGAAAACAAGAAGCCAGTGTCTGGTCCGATTGGTGTACGACCGAGGCAGCCAAACAGCGATACATACAAGAATACTATAAAATTGAAGGCATCATGTTGGAATACAGTAATATTAGGGATAATCCAGGTTTGCGTTCATTAGCAAAACTGATGCTCAACTTTTTTGGGGGTATATTTGGGCAACATACTTACTTGACCCAAACAACTTACGTCATAAAACAAGGCGAGTATTCTGATTTGATGTTAAGTGATTAGCAAGAAATAAAAAAATGTTCGCTTTGTAAGCAATGAAGCGTTACAAATTGACTGTACCTACCACGATGATTTTATCCAAGCGTCATCACGCTCTAACGTATTCATCGCCGCATATACAACAGCTCAGGCACGTCTGAAGCTCTACAGTTACCTACAGCCTCCAGGAGATCGGGTTTTATACTGTTACACGGATTCTGTTGTATTAACTGCGTTTTCTTTGACAATGGCAGCCATCTTTGGGGGATTTCTTAGGTGGTCTCACTGATGAAGCTCCAGATAACAAGATCGTACAATTTGTGACTGATGGACCAAAAACTACGCATACAATTTATTGAAACCAAACAAAAAGAACGAACCTCTATTTGCAAAGTACGGGGGATTACGTTAAATTTTAAAAACGCTATGGTCATTAACTTTGACACATTACACCGAATGGTCAAAAGCAAAAGTAAAGCGGCGCCTGTCAGGTGGTCGATGAGCATAAGATCACAAGGAATCCTGATAATTGCATCATCATTACCAAAACTGAAACAAAACATTACAAAATTGTGTTTGACAAGCGTGTTATTACCAACTTCAACACACTGTCATAATTTATGGAATGTAGTAGGCTAACACTTAATATGTACTTGGGAAACGATTATGGTTTATATTGTACTTGTATAGCAAATATATTTTATAAACTTTGTATTATTGATGTCCTACTATAAGCATGTTCAAGCATTTTTATGTCTCCTTATCTGTGTTTATACAAAATATAGTTATGAATAAAGCACACTGACTGTTTGTTTTAATTTCTATTATTTATACAAGTCTGCATCTACAATTACCTATGTCTTAACACAGCACCTACAAAGGGTTTACTGGCCCTTACTCTCTGTGCCCTAACCGGGCATATATACCATTATATGCAACAACAACAACAACAAAGTGTTTATTGTAACCCCTCATTGGCAATGTTATGACATGCTTATGCAACCTTCTTAATGTGGACCAATCTACTGAAATCAACTTAAATCCATATTAGCAAGTTTTTTACTCTATCAACACTGAACACGTAAATTTAAGTTAACCCAGGAATGTAAACATATGTGACCTTAAGAGGATCATATCAAATGCCCCTCATCAATGCTTCTGAGCAGATGACTGTCGAACGACGTTATGACCACTGACTCCGATTTTCGTCCGTTATATTAATTTATTGGAGAAACCGCGGCGTGGGCTAGTGGTAGAGCGTCCGCCTCGCATGCGGAAGGTCGTGGGTTCAATCCCTGGCCGGGTCATATCAAAGACTTTAAAAATGGTACTAAAGCTTCCTCGCTTGACGCTCAACATTTAGAGGAGAGTTCTAGGTCTGGTCTGCCCGGTGTCAGTAGATGTGACTGGTGGGGTAATCAACCATGTTGTCTGCGGGATGATACTCCAGTGTGACAGCGCTTAGAATACTGTCTCAAGTGGACACCGTCGCGATATGACTGAAAAAATTGTTGAAAGCGACGCTAAACCCGTACAACATAAGTATTTGAGATACTTCAGTCAAGTCAGGCACAGCGTTACGTCTCACTGGTTCTCAAAGTAAATTGTGACGTCAGTTACCTAGTATATTTACTATACAGCAACTCAAAATAACTCAAGCGCTTTTAATCCGGAATAGTATCGCATATACTTATACGTTACACATCAATGATTCTGATTTTCCCTCAAAAAATCCGTACTCAAGTCGCAGCTTTGACTACTATAAATGATAACCCATATATTATATATGCAAATGGATTGAAGTGATAACAAACATAAGTTACAGTTCTTGTTATTATATATTATATGTTTATTTAATTAGATATTTTACACTGGCATTGAAATTATACATACAATAAAAAAAATAATATCAAAGCGACAGGATAATTGTATATAATTAAAGTAAACTCGTGTATGGCATACATGGTGTATGTACATGTCATCACAACAGCGTTTTTTTTATATAATTGTTACCAAAGCAACCGTATAAAGAAGTTGTAGTTTGAGATGGTTTTGTTATATTATTAGAAAATATGAAGTATTTTGTTTGATTAATATAAAGTTTACATTTTTATATTACTTTTGTAGTTCGGTGATATCATGCAATATCAGTTTTTAACACTCATAACACATTGAAGTTGTACTGGCGTTGAAGATTGTTATTTCGTCCTTCCAGGTTTCCATACTTTTTACTTGTCTATAGGCCGAGCTTGATTTGCCTAAGTTGTAAGAACTTGTTTCACAATCGAAGTAAAATAAATAAGTTTAAACTAAACTATAGGTCTTAATTACCATATAGATACCTTTCCTGTTAAAATAAAACACATGATTCCCATCTAATATTGATAAATTATGCTTAATCGTTTTGATGAGAGAGATAAATCAAAAGATGTTTTAACAATTATACATATTTGCAGTTTTGTATAATTAATACTCATGCACACATATTCATAATTTCTGCTCTATTCATTATAGCATGATACCGACATCGAATGTCTCCTGCAGTCCATTTTAATTGGCAATTATTAATCATGTTGGGTTGATTATTCCTCGATTATATCAATCAACACTGTTTAAACAGGACTACCGTTCCAACAAACGTGAACACAGCTAATACGTGTAACACCGAGAATCCACGAGATCCTGTCAAGCTGTTCCCGCTACTGCAAGACAAAAATTATAACTATATTAGCATTTTAATGTTCATGTTTTGTATACCAGCAATTACACAAAGCAATATAATACCAATGCGTGTATTTTAATTTATTATAGTTTCACCTTTAAATAAACTCAGACATTTTTAACCGCGGACGTTCCTTCGTAGAAATACCTCGTAACTACTGTTTGCTATGTTGTATTCAGGACGCTGTCGGATTGAGCATAGGTTTCAAATCCGCGACCTCTGACAATAAGCGATTACAATAGGTGATATGAAATAACTATCAATTACATAAAACAATCAATATATATATATATACATATAAACAGATAATAAAAGTACATTTTGCCAATGCAAATGACATAAATAATGAACTAACGATACATTGTAAATGAAATAAACGTTAAACTAGCTAGCTAATTTTATGTTATTTCAGACAGACAGACAGACAGACAGACTCGCACAAAGTCATGTCATTAAAAACAAATTCAATACACATTTGTTTTAACTTTTATTTATTCAATGTGGTTGAATCATCTGATAAGCGTATAAGGGCATAATCCGCGTTTCCCGTTAACGGGTAAACCATAACAAGTCTGTCAAATATTTACACAGTACATATTGCGAAATTTCATTCTGTGACGTTACTGATAACTATGTGATTGCACTACAAGTGTATTTAAGATTAAACATATGTTAAGTGACGTGATATCTGTTGTTGTTTTGGGTCATCTTTACTTATCGTGGTTGTGTTAATGAAAAAAACCGATGTTATATTTGTACATATCAAAAAATAAAAAATGAAAACTACGTATAAGTTTATGAGAGAGAATTATATCTCTCAGTCTATTGTAATTCTCCAAAGGTGACATAGTGTATGGTTTTTGCTGTTTATATTATTGTATGTGGTTATATTTGTGTATACTATGATTAAGACTTTAAAATATATAATAATAACTATAAAAAAATAATAATAATGATTGTCATGATGATGATTATGATTATGATGATGAATAGTAATAATATAATAATAATAATATGCAAATATTATGACCCTTTATCAGCACACAAATGCCTTTCCAGATTCTGTCCCCAAACCAAATACTATTGTAGTGGAGTTTCTGTATGTGTTTATTGTCATGTCATAGTAACAACGTTAATCTGATAAGTTATCTGTTTATGCATTTCTGCTTTCCAACACAATTGCGATATCAATAATATGTAATTGAATAATGGCAAATAGAATTCCTGCAATTATGGGATAACGAATCAAGCATTAAAATCTGGTGACCAATAAATATAACAAATTTCAATATGAGTTTACCACTACATACCACATAGTACTTACCTTGATGACCCTCCCCCACTTCTAGAGCCGCCACTCCGTCTATAACCCCCTCTAGACCCACCCCTTCCTCCTCTACAATCGACAGCAGCTGCAATAATATATATCTATTTTATTTCTGTTACAAAATGATGTCATGGCGTTTAAACTTGACAAAATGAAGGTTTAATATTATTCTAATCATAAGATTATTATTATTATTATTATTATTATTATTATTATTATTATTATTATTATTATTATCTTCTCATCAAAACATTAATAGCATCACTATCAATATCATAATAATTACTGTTGTTATTATTATTATTATCATTATCATTATAATGCTATTTATTATTATTATATTATTATTTATTATTATTATTATTATTATTATTATATTATTATTATATTATCATTATCATTATCATTATTATCATCACTATCACTATCACTATCACTATCACTATCACTATCACTATCACTATCATTATCATTATCATTATCATTATTATTATTATTGCTATTATTAGTAGTAGTAGTATATTTTTATTAGAAATGGCATGACACTTGAGTAGAAGCTATACCTTACCCATTAACAGAGCAGCAATAAGTACTAATCCCAAAATTGTTTTGTTTAACTTAGCCATCCTTTCGTTCCTGTTTATAAAAAATAAGTGTAAATTGAAATTATTTCATTTATAACACATATAACTATAACTTGGTACAGTTTAAAGTGTTAAATATCACGTAACATCGTGGTAAATAAGTAATCAGAACGATACGAAAATATCTGTAAATGTCAAACCCTTTTTTCAATAATAATCGTTTTATAAGATTAAAAAAAATCCCATTTTAATATATAAAAACACTTTTTCTACCAATCGATCATTTTAGATCGG
The DNA here is from genome assembly GCA_029582155.1 of Panopea generosa. Classification (NCBI taxonomy): domain Eukaryota; kingdom Metazoa; phylum Mollusca; class Bivalvia; order Adapedonta; family Hiatellidae; genus Panopea; species Panopea generosa. Next base: position 25,368,210 of record CM055897.1, on the reverse strand, counting down.
CATGCTAACCTTGTATCACACTAGAACTAAAACAAGCGTGTATCCAACTTAACCAGCGAGATTAAAATAACAGGAGATAAACAGTGTCTACTATATACAGATTTCACCGCTATCACACATTTCAAAATTGGTGTATTTTGTAATCATTCATGCTTGTATTTTGAAATATACTAATTTTATACTACAAGTATGTTGAGGGCAGCTTGCTATAATTAATTCACAGCAACTACAATCAAATCAGGTTACGCAATACGCATTAAAGTACAGTGGATTCAAATTTGAATGCAAATAGAATACGGTCATTGCATTTGGATATAGGTAACGAGGTAAATCATGGCTGGCGAATATAGTTTTAACATATACTTTCAAACCTGCAAACCTTCAAATCAATAATAAGATACCTGCTTATGTTTATAACGGTTCTTAGGTAAATATGTTTAAGAAGGGAAATGTGTATGATTACCTTAAAAAAAAATTATAATTGACAATGTTTACCTGTACAACTATTACACTTCCTAGTAACTAGCTGGTACGAT